>JAMWET010000891.1:0-95070 GCA_024036415.1 Prochilodus magdalenae
TAAAAGAAAGTAAAAATGATATAAAAATCTGTAAAAGAATCTGATAAATGAGTCACATCTTCACAGACACCCTACAGATTATACAACAGTCCTGCACTGACTTCATTCAGCCTCCATGGGGCAATCAAACCTTCTGATCACATATCTGAGGCCTGATCACATGTGTGACTACAAACAGTCAGAAATCAAACATTTAACAGACATTTAACAGAAACCCCCACACTAAATACCATCTGAGTCTAGTTTACTAGACTGTTAATCTCTAAAACAGACGGATAAACTCACCAGCCAAAAAACTGAAACATACCTGATTGGGTTTAACCTGGACTGGACAAGTTTCTGGATGTAGGCCACACCATGTTCAGCCACTCCTGCATCAAGGAACTGTCCAGTTGGGGCATATTTCCTGGATGCCTTTCCTGGCACAGTTCCTGTAGACTGGGTTTTCTCCACTGCTGGTAGACCCGTATAACCGTACGCTTCCATACACCTGCAGATTCAGCTACTTCCTTCACACTATGGTCTTTGGCCACACCCAAATGTAATCACTCCTTTTAGCCAATCATTAACATCTGCTCTGGAGCCATTTACCACACATGGAGCGAGACATTCCCTGCACTGTAGCACCTCTTCCTAATAGATAGATCCCATCACTCACACCCGCAGGTATTTATAGCCCCATCATCCTCGTGCAGCGCCATCTGCAGGAACCTGAAGTTACCACCACCTTATAGACACAAGGTGACTGATTTTTAGTCTGGCGAGTTTAATAATTGTGACAGTAATGAATTAAATACACATATACTGTTATTCATAAACATGCTGGAGATCATTCAGATTAATATTCCCTCACAGATCTAAACAAGCTGCTGATATTCCTGCTATTTACAGCCATTCATTCAGGATTTAATGGTGGAGAGGTTTCAGATTTCTCCTTCTTTTACCATCATCAACCTCACATATAACACTCAGAGGTCATAGTAGGTCACAGATGGCCTCGGCTACAGCCCTAGTTTATATAACTGACCAGAATAGGATCTGTTGTTATGTTGGTGTTTGGTGCCCTCTTGTGGTTGGTTGTTATGGGACACCCAAATTTGGTCTGCATATAGGAGATCATAGAGTCTGACTGCACCTCCAGGTTTACTGCTGGTTATGATGGTGAATAAAATGACTGTATCTGTGTTGTAGACAATCTGACGCCCGGTTCCCATCACCACCACTGTAAAGAAATGAGTCTGTAAGATTTTCTGTTATTGTTTATAAGTGCTGTAACTCGTTTCTGACTCCTGGTGATCATACGGACAGTGTGTCTAAGTGGTCCAGAGAGTGAAAGGCCTTCTACTGTACTGTTCCTGTGTGATACAGTACAATGCAAGTTGTCATGAGGTGTGATATTAATCATATCAACCCAGTTTCAGCTCATTCAGGGGGAAAGGGAGAAAGCTTAACGTTCTGTTTGGTCGCTGATTAAAGCTGGCTACTGTACGTGTTAGTGTGGGCCTGTAGCCCCATATAACACAGTAACACATGGACGAGTGATAGAAGCTCAGCTAGGCTTTACACTTACCTCTGTACTGCAAGAGTGTGTTTCACAAAACAGGATTTCTGACTCAGCCAGGTAACTCAAAGTGGAGGACTGACAGACTAGAGCTCCATCCTCTGTACTGACTGTTGTAGAAAACTATCTAGATAGTGTTGTCCGTACCCCTCCCCTCTTCCGGGGCACAACACCTTGCGTGTTCGTTTGGATGGAAAGAGTCGCAGACAAGTGGAGTGAAGTTGAAAGCAAACCAAAGTATTTAATTAACAACACTGGATCCAGGGGAACCAATACATTCAAGACAGTTTTTACAGTTCTGACCCCCGTTCCGATCTGACTCCATGTTTATACCCCAAATGACGTGAAACCTGCCGATGAGGCATTTCTACAGATTAGCTCATGTTAATATGCATAATTTCACGTGTTAGTACTCAGTTTTTCACGTGTCTTCTACCATCATGCTTGAACTTGAGTGTGTTTTTGTATTCTCTAAGAATTGGACAGTGTGGCATTCTCTATGTGCGTGTGCGTCACCCCCCGCTTTGAGGGCTGCAGGTTGAGTTACCCAGACTGGAGCTTTGTCCGTCCTCAAGTCCTCTGTACAATTCAGTTCGTACAGACTGCACCAGGTGCTCCATCTAATCAGTTCTGCAGACACTGCTTTATGATTTACCAGGCAGACCGAACTACAACGCTAATGCTTTCTCCTTTTAGCCAGGGAATTTAAGTCTGAAGTTAAGCTTGTCTAATTTGAAAGGGGACTATTGGACATTCCTGAGCTTTGTCAGAAATCCTGTTTTGTGAAATTCACACCTGAACACATCTTCACATCTCAATGTCCAAAAAAGAATAAACAAAGTATACATAACAACCATTAACATTCCCAAAACCAATGGGAAACTTACTATGCATATTACAAACAGGCTAAATGACAAAAATAAGATGAAGTGCCAAAGAGGGCCAAAAGGTTTAATTATATGGACGACATAGCCATACCCATAGCAGATATCAGCCCTAAAGCTAGCATTAGCTGGTGCTAATATTAGTGAGACAAGGCTGTTAAGTGAGCACAGAGGCTAGCAGAGGAACTAGTAGAGGCTAGCGGAGACTAGCGGCGGGAGCTAGCGGAGACTAATAGCGGAGCTATCGGGAACTAGCAGAGGGCTAGCGGAGGGTGCAGCTAGCTAGCAGAAGCTAATGAGAGCTAGCGGAGGCTAGCGGGAGCTAGCAGAAACTAATGAAAAATCATACATGCTACAAAAATCATAGTTATACGAAGAAATCCACTATTCCACAGCAATAATATACATTTTCACCACAACGACCCTATTGGTTACAGTTCTTAACCCATTCTCCCTCACTTAGTGCCAGCTGTAATACTTTTCCCACCTGTAAAACAGGGCACAAAGAAGAGACGTTGAAACCGTGGCTTCCTTCTCAAGCTCTCAAGTCTGTCTGAGTTTCTCTCCTTAGTTTGCCCAGAGCCACGGACGTCTGCCACCGCAATAGCCCCCCTAAGGGTTTGGTTACTCATTTCAAGTGCTTCGGCCCATAAAAGAAAGTATACACACACATATAAGCATTTACACAAATGAAAAAAAAAAAAAACCACAAATGTGACTACACATTCAGTGTGTCACAAATACAGTCAGTTTATTCACCATCATAACCAGCAGTGACCCTGCACGCGTCCTCTGAGTGTTGTATGTGAGGTTGATGATGGTAAAAGAGGAAGAAATCTGAAACCTCTCCACCATTAACAGCTTTTAAATATCCTATTCTGACTCTGCATGTGTCTCTAGAACCCAGCGTTCCACATTAGACCAGTCTGAATGACTGTTTACATCTCAGTCACCATTAATACAGAAATTTGGAAACACTGGTGGAGTTGGTGGAGTTCCCCTTCACAGAGGACTGAACACTCATCACCATGTATAGTCACAGTTTGATCATACATGTTCACATACACAGATAAAGAGATCTACATGAATGTAGTAGCTGTGAATCATCCTACTGATGACTGATTCAATCTGAGGCTTTAAACCACAGGAGTATATGACCTGTAAATGAGAGACTCTCAGTGTGGCTCACTCACTGTAGCTCCCTGCTCTGCTGAAGTAGCAGTCTAATGCTGTTTGGGAAATCTATGATCAGGTATCACTATAAAACTCAAACAACAACAACAACAACACAGTGCTTAGTGTTCAGTCAGAGAATATTTCCTATCTAGTACAGATAGGATCTTAGATGTTGGCTAAACAAGGGCCAGTGCTGATACCTAGAACGAGACATACAGAGTTAAGTACAGCAGAAGTGCACTACCTGCCAATCACAAGCCAGTGCTCACATCCAGAAAGGAGAGCAGTTAAACTCAGCATTAGTGCAGCACAGTGAGATCATTTCACTGTCATCAGTTTAAACCTGCACCATGTCACATCAGATCACAATAACGACCTTGTGCCCTGTAACTCTCCCGCAGGTAGCAGGCTGAAGTTTGTGGGGTGTGGGGTGGGGGTATGTGTAAATGAAGCGCTCTGGTTCACCGTCACTGGTTTGTGTTGTCAAGATTGCTCAGTAAGTCCTCGGCCTTCTCCCCCAGTCGAGTTACACAAAGAATTTATTTAGCAACTGTGAAGAAGTAAGCACACCCCATGGAACGTTTCCACCTTCTTAACATACACTGCTCAAAAAAATTAAAGGAACACTTTGAAAACACATCAGATCTCAAAGAGAAATCATGCGGAATATCTTTCCTCGTATGGACTGGGTAATGTGTTAGGAACGACAGGACGCCATATCATTTGATGGAAATGAAAATGATCACCCTACAGAGGGTTGAATTCAAAGACACCCTGAAAAATCAAAGCAGCAACCTCGGCCATTTAACCCAAATTCCATCGCAGCAACTCAGAGTGGTACTCAGTAGTTTGTATGGCCTCCACGTGCTCGTACGCATGCCTGACAACGTTGGGGCATGCTCCTAATGAGACGATGAATGGTATCCTAGGGACCAGGGCATCACTGAGCTCCTGGACAGTCTGAAGTGCAACCTGGCAGCATCGGATGGACCAAAACAATGTCCCAAAGGTGTTCTATTGGATTTTGATCAGGTGAGTGGGGGAAGGCAGTCAATTGTATCAATTCCTTCATTCTCCAAGAACTGCCTGCATACTCTCGCCACATGAGGCCAGGCATTGTCGTGCACCAGGAGGAACCCAGGACCCACTGCACCATCGTAGGGTCTGGCAACGGGTCCAAGGATTTCATCCTGATACCTAATAGCAGTCAGGGTGCCGTTGTCTAGCCTGTAGAGGTCTGTGCGTCCTTCCACGAATATACCTCTCCAGACCATCACTGACCTACTACCAAACCGGTCATGCCACCTCAGGCCACCCTCATTAGGCCTGTTTCTGATTGTTTGATCAGACACATTCACAGCACTGGCCTGCAGGAGCTCATTTTGTAGGGCTCTGGCAGTGCTGTGTTCCTCCTTGCAGAAAGAAGTAGATACCGGTCCTGCTGAGGTGTTAAGGACCCTTTACACCCTTGTCCACCTCTCCTAGAGTAACTACCTGTCTCCTGGCCACCATACTTTTAAGACTGTGCTGGGAGACACAGCAAAATTTCTGGCAATGGCACGCATTGATGTGCCATCTTGAAGGAGTTGGACTACCTGTACAACCTCTGTAGGGTCCAGGTACCACACCATGATACTTGTAGTGACGCTGACCCAAGCCAACTGCTACACTACCGAAAAAAACAGTCGGACAATATGAGGAGGGACAAAATGTCAACGACCTCCACCTTTTAAACCATTCCTGTGCTGGGGGTGTCTCATTGTTGCTCCTCTAGTTCACATATTAATTTCTTTAACACCAAAGCAGCTGAAACTGATAAACAACCCCTCATACTACATTACTGACCAAATTAATATCCCAGACGTTGAACTGAGTTGATGCTAAACTCTGATTAAAAAGTGTCCCTTTAATTATTTTGAGCAGTGTATTTGTGCAAATTCAGGAATTACTGCAGACAATGGAAGAAATTCAGCTTTGTACAGCAAGAAAAAAGGAAATTGGCAATTTTTTAAATCAGAAACTGCAAAAACTTGTCAATATTGATTTATACAGTTCCTGTTATATGGCACAAAAATATAAAAATATGTTTTAGTGCCATATCAGACATTTCAGGGCCGAACTAACACACATTTCTAAAGATTACACAGCTCTGTTAAACTAAGAGAGACGCAGCCACAGGTAACATTAGCTTAGCTAGCATGGTGCTAGCCCTGTTTACCACGAAACAGGTTTAATTCTGACTAAGAGAAGCTTTACAGACAAGTTCTGATAATAAAGGAAATGAAAGTTGAAGCTGAGTGGCTGATACTGCAGGGACAGAAAGCAGAAATGAAACTCTGTTGTGTTTGGAGCTGTAGCTAAAGCTAGCAGGCTCCTCTGTCCTAGCGAACTTAGCTAAAAGATCCAAACACCCCAGTACAGGCTTGATCTGACTCACTGGTGCTTTGTCATCACTAGTCATCATGATAAAGCATAAGGGTAAAGGGTAAGTTTTGGAGTGACAGAAAACAAAAGAAAAACTTGTTCTGTTGTGTATTAAGCTGTAGCCTGCTAGGCTAGGCTAACAAAGCAAAAGACAAGGCCTTACACCAACCTTTAGTCTCACTGGTTTGTGTTGTATTAGCTGTAAACCTCTGAGTATCCACCACTAAGTTTAGGAGGCAGAGTCAGTCATTGGATGTTTGAGAGACGAATGAAACATGGAGCTGTAGAGGTTCCTAATGGTGTCCTGTGATAATCCATCCCATTCAGGTTAAATATTCTCACACAGTTCCTGAAAATGGTGAGGTAGGGGTGGAGTTGGAGTGACACCAGGCCTTCTGGACATATGAAGTATGACCACAAACTGCTTTTCTTGGTGCTCAGGAGACACACAGATTCGTTCTTCATCTCCACCAACACAAAAGAGTCACTCCATGACAGTCTGGCACGTCACCATTGTAGTCTATGGTGAGGCTGACGTAGTGTTAAGGGCAGGCCTTGTAACGGTCTGTGTGCATGTAGTCCTGCGTCGTGCAGCCGGCTGCCAATGTTCCTGGCACTAACAGGATGACTTATGAATGACATCACTGCGCGTTGAATGTGCACAGTTGTGGCTGTTCTCCCTCATTGTGGTTAGTGTGGGTCTCCCAGATCCTTCATGTCACTGATGCCTTCTTCTATCCACTGCCGCCAAGAGCGTGCTAGAGTAGCATCCCCACAACCAGTACGGTGCGGAACACGTCAGTGGGACTGTTTTTATCTCTCTCCAACTCTTCAGGTTGGTACAGTATTTGAACCAAGTGTGTATGACCAGATCCACACCCCAGCCTTCAGGAGATGAGGTTCACCATACAGTCGTACGAGCACGTTTGGAAGCTCCTGGTGAAATGACATGCTTTTGTAAATGTTCTGAGTAGAAGTTCAAATCCAGCTCTGCACGTTTGTATGTACAGTTACTGTTAATTTGCTGGATTAAACACACTGTGTAAAAGTTATGGCACATATTTCATCCCATATCTGTATGCTTGTCCTAATGTGAGGACGTGTTAACTTATCTCCGCCCAGAAAATCAACTCAGCATCTTACTGGACCAGGGTTGTCCAATCCTTTGCATTCAACTTTGCATACAACTCTAAGGGGACATGACCCAAAGAGTAAATGAACAATAAAACTATATGCTTCTGCACATGTACCATGTGACTCACACCTCTCAAAGTTCATCACAGTGCAAAAACTATGCTGTGACTTCCTGCAGCAGTAGCATTAAGCTGATCTGATTAAACCAGTCACCAATTTGATGAATAATGACTTTAGGACCTTACTCAAGAGCTACAGGGATCTCCCGCTGTGGAGTCTAGTACAAGCGTGTCCACTTGTGGTTGGGAAACAAAGTCAGCAAGTACAAAATGCTATGCAGGCTCATTTGGGTGTATGATTTGTGCATCACTGCGCTCAGTATTAAGTTGCATGTATTCAACAAGACTGATTCGCTGCATCAACTCAGTGTGTGCTTTTAAATTCCATGCAGCTGGTTGATTGACGTCCAGACTTGGTTTTTCAGACCTGTTCGCCACAATTTGCATACAAACGTGTGTATGTTCCACACTTGTGTGTTGATGAGACTTGTGTGAGGGTGAGAGGGATCACCGCACACGTTCACATTTATTATTGGTACAGTTAGTTCAGCTTAGAGTTCAAGTTTGGGAGCTCCTGGGGAATTAACATGGTTTGTTGACATTCTGAGTGGACGTACAAATCCAAGTCCATTTGAATGCACAGCTACTGCTCTCTGCTGGATTAAACGTACTGGGAATAGAACATAAATACAGCCTGTGCAAAAGTTACACATATTTCATGCTGATAGAAACTGCTTATCAGCCTCATGTGACCAGCAACGCTATTTCCCTTATTTGGACCAGGCTTTTCACAACTGCACTAGAGTGCAGAAATAAATTACAGTGACTTCCTGCCAGTAGTAGCATTTAACTGACTTGCAACACATGCCGGGTCACTTGTACAGTTACAGTGGAGTTATTCCAGTCAGCATCAGTCAGAACAGAACTTCCATTATGGAAAATATAAATGTAAATTCAGGATTTACAGCAGACAACACAACTTCAGATGGCAGTGGACATTCATATGGAGCCAATGAGGATAATATAGAAATGCATAAAACCAAAAGTGACCAAAGGAGCACCGGTTCAATAACAGAGGGGAATACAGGCATTAGAAATGCTGGGAAAGTGGACCAAACCTCTCCCTCACCTACAGCATGTCCTCAGAACAGAGGTGAGTCCTCATGTTTCTTTTACTTACCTGTGCATTACTAGGTTATGTAGTGCCATAGGCCCACACTAGCACACACCATTAACCAGGGATAGTGTTCAGTTAACCATTCTTGTATATTTAGTGAGTCAGACTGATATCTTAATAAGGTAAGATATCCCCACTTAGCACTGTACCATACCATTCAGAGACTAGGGCGTTAGCTGGCCCTGTAAAGCGAGGTCAGTTTATACATTTCTGTTTAATCTGAGACTCATATTTTATATATGTATTTCCATCATTGGAGATATATTCCATCACTGTTACTGAAGAAACAAGGCACAGAAACTCAACAAGTGGTAATTGAGTTTTATGGCTACTCCGGTTCCAGATACCGGCATTCTGAAACACTAACAATAACATATTACACAATTCATGAGTATTAGCCTGGGGGCAGAGCTGCTCAGCGTCTCATAACCTTCTGCGATGGTGTGATGACCTCATGGTGGGACATGGCGCTAGAGATATTTCCCTCTTCTATTGCCGACATCAACCTACAAGGGCTGATCCAACACTAATCAGTTATACACACACTGGTTTAATTTACTAGGCAGATCAAACTGAAACCTGAACTGATACCAATAAGAACAGGTCTGGAAACCCAACTCTGGAACTCAAGGATATTCTAAGTGAGGCTTCAACAGGCTAATGCACATGTACCATGTGACTTGCACATCTCAAAGCTCCTCTTGTATGTGTGATCAGTCACATGACTACTAGTATAGTTTACAACAAAAGCTCTATAGTAACTTCCTGCCAGCAGATAAACTGAGAAGCAGCATGTGCAAAGTCATAAAGGATCCAACTTCGGCTCACTTTGTGTGTTCTAAACTAGGCAGGCCAGATTTTACTGTATTAACCGAGACATCACAACTGGGCACATCTTCACAATGACTAGTGTACTAGAGCTAAATCTGGCAGATGTGAACAGGTATGACAGGGATGGAGTGGGTGGGCATTGGATGGAGTGACGAAGATGGGGCTCTGCACCACGTCATGTCAAAAGAAGTACCTTGGGATGCCCTTTGTATTTATGAATGCCCCTACTGTCTTCATTAACAAGAGAAACCTTGAACAGTCATGAGTGTTTATATGTGGACAATATCCTTATCTACAACCTTCCATGAATGAACACGTAGTCCATGTTCGAAGGGTTCTGCAGCTCCTATGGGAAAAGTGTTCTGTAACAGGACACACCAGCATCACCTTTATTAGATGAGCCACCTAAAGAATTCAGGGAAACCCTATTCAGGGATCTGTTCAGCAGCAGAGACCAGAGGAGTTGGACAGTGGCAGAGGTGTGGGAAATAGAGAGATTCCCCTGAGGGGGAATGACAAGGCCAGGTGTATGAGGGTTTGATTAAACCAGTATTGGAACAAGGGGTCTGATATATGAAATAACACTGATGTGTCCGTAATCAATCCTCTTAGCTGAACCACAAATATTTTACTTTTTAAAAACATAAATATGTATATAATGTTTTCAGGATTCTACAGACTGGCTGCAGGGTGTCTGGGGCTGCTGTCTGTCCTCTTGCTGACCACCATCACAGTGCTGTGGATCAAGCTCACTGCGGAGAGAGACCAGTTACAGACCAGTAACACCAACCTGAGCACAGAGAGAGACCAGTTACAGACCAGATACACCAGCCTGACTATAAAGAAAGACCAGTTACTGAACAGTTGCACCAACCTGACCATAGAGAAAGACCAGTTACAGACCAGTTACACCAACCTGAGCACAGAGAGAGACCAGTTACAGACCAGTTACACCAACCTAACCATAGAGAAAGACCAGTTACAGACCAGATACTCCAACTTGACTATAGAGAGAGACCAGTTACAGACCAGTTACAACAACCTGAGAAAACAGAGAGACCAGTTACAGACCAGTTACACCAGCCTGACTGCAGAGAGAGACCGGTTACAGACCAGATTTGTGGAAGTGACAAGGGACAGAGATCAACTAAAAACAAGTTGCACCACCTTGAGGGATCAGCAGCAGAGTCAGTGTCATTCAAAGCTTCCTGACTCGGGTAAGAAAACCCAGCTCTAGGGTTTCAGAGGGGTTAACCTTTTTTTAAGAAACTCAAACTGAGCTTTTAATCACAGAGCACATATGAAGATGTTTAATTTTGTAGGATTTGTGTCTAATCAACACTGTTCAACAGTCAGAGACCACCCATGTCTGTAGTTTCTAGTCAGAATGACCCTCAGATTGAACTTATTCATTTTAGTGTCAGAATAACGGAGGAGACCAATTGCAGCATTCCACTACTGTCTCATTCAGACTGGACGTGCAGGAGTCGTGGCAATGCAGAGCGGTAAACCCCCTGGAAGAATGGTGGATACGCAGTAAGACAGCTGGGAGACATCCTGGCGAGGCTGGAGTCAACATGGTAGGGTCCAGAGACCGGGCCAGCATAGAGGACAGGGTGCAGCATGCACAGCCAAAGGTCAGGCTCAGTAGGGCATGCAGCACTCTCACTGTCATCTGTAGCATTGAGGGAAGGGGAGAACGTGGAGCTGCTGGTGGACAGAAGGACACAGCACAGAGTCTGCCTCTGCTTCAGCACTTCTGATGAAGAGGACACTTCCCTAGCGGAGAACTGGCAGCGCACATGGCCCGAGGTCACGCACATGTAGGGCTGTTGGAGACTCCGTAATCCCTAATATGATCAACTGTGCTCATTTGCACTGGGAGAGAGACATCACACAGCTGGAGAACAACCATCTTAGTTAGTCACCAAATAGACAGACACAGCCGCACCAAGCTCACGTGGTGATTAGGAGGGCGCCACTGGCACTGTGTGGAGCTCTCCCATACATCAAAGGCACCAGACATGCTGGACTGATTTCTTGGGGGTATACAGATGTGCTAATGCTAATGCTAATGCTACGCTGTGTTGTACAGGACTATGAGGCTGTTTAGTGGGGTATTGGTGCAGTGTTAGTACATACCCATTCTGTTGGGATGTGTGGCTATTGAGGACCCTATTATCTTGGTTGTTCAGTAGGGGTGGTCTCTACTGCTGCAGTGTTTGGGCTGAAGGTTTAATCTGCCAGAATGCTTTCTGTATCCACTGCACAGTGAAGGCACTGCAGCCGGGTTGGACGTTTTTCAAAACCAGCGTGTACTACATCTCTACTGGACAGAAGAGCTGGAGTGATAGCAGACAGGACTGCAAAGCGAGAGGAGCAGACCTGGTGATCAACTGCAGGGAAGAACAGGTAGGAGAGAGAGAGAGACAAGGGGAGAGAGAGAGAGAGAGAGAGAAGAGGAGAGAGAGAGAGAGAGACAAGGGGAGAGAGAGAGACAAGGAGAGAGAGTGGGGGTAACAACCCACAGTTCTTCATCTTGTTCTTATCTCAATGGCAGGATTACATACTGGACCATCTGGGCAGCAGTCGAGCTTGGATCGGCCTGACTGACAGTGACACGGAGGGAGTCTGGAAATGGGTGGACGGATCAGCGCTGACCACTGAGTAAGACCCTGACTAACCAGGATTCACTTCATCTTCTCAGATCACTTATGTATTATGATCTGGACTGAACACAGCAGCTGAAGGTGAACACTGAACACAGACTGATCCTGGTTCTCTGGTTTTCAGGTTCTGGGGTCGAGGAGAACCGAATGATGAAAAGAAAGTTGAGGACTGTGCTGAGATTTTGAGTTTTTCATATAAGAGGGGCTGGAACGACAGACCGTGCTCTTACACGGAACCGTGGATCTGTGAGAGGAGCGTTTCCGTGGTGAATTAATATGAGCTTATGATCACATGTACATCAGTGTTTACCAACCCTGGAGATCCTCCCTCCTGTGGACTGTAGACTGAACCACAGTCTGACATACCTGCTGATTAGCTTCTTCAGAAGTCCCTGCTTTTTCATTTCACAGAATTTAATAATCTTTTACTTTGTGTCAGAATGTTATGATGGATGATAGAATGATATAGGATGATAGAAATAGCCCAAACATCTAAATATCTAATTTAATATGCGATTTCTGGACCTTCATGAAACTACACTTGGGCTATCATTACAGAAAACCATATTCCTTCAGAGTCAGAAGTAGTTAGTCTGCCCCCTGGTGGTGGGGACAAACCTCTGCAGTACTTTCTAAATAATGTATATTTCATGGTGTGACTGTTATTATTATTATCATTACTGTATCTTTCATATAAATCAGATCATTTTGGTTTTATTTGTTGAAGTCTTTAAAACCTCTTTAAGACAAAAGGCTCATTATTCAAATGTTTTTCTATTATACCATTTGTAATCATGTACATGATCATATCATATCTCTCAGATTTCAGCTCCTTCACAGGCCTGCGTGATTATAGCTTGTAGCTTATTAGTAACTGTATTAATAACTCCTATTAATAAAGCTAAACTTCAAATAACATGTAAATATGTGTGTTTATTTTACACCTTGAAGTAACCTATGGGACATTTAGGAAAATACATGGACATGAGCATGGTTATTTCCATAGGTCAATTTTCCTCATAAGCTAAAGAATTATGACTTTCAGTAATTGCATGGAAAGTTATGCAAATTGGCGAGTTATGAATTTAAGATGATTTAGATTAGGTTTTCAAGAAGTGCACAACATTCATGTTCACCAGCCCACATGTGTACAAACTATAGCACAATGGATGTGAGCTGAAAAGAAGTGCCCTCCTTACTGCCCTCTGGTGGCAGTGCCGGACCAGGACTTGTTTTCAAACCAGGAGATACATTAAGAGTCTGATCAAATATAGGGCCACCATATGCAAGATGATGCCTGTAGGGGCAGACGTCTCTGCACGCCGCTCCAGTGACCGTCGCTGTTTAACTTGTGTTTTAGGGTTAATGGTAATTCAGTATGATCCTGTATGTACAGAAGACGTGTGCTAGTATAACATACCGTAGACAGGCGCTGCTGGAGATCGGAGAAGTTCAGTACCAACTTACTTTAAGCTTTTTTAGTCTGGACTGCCTCACACGCTCACGCTAAACAGCTCTGCAAACCCACTTCTGAAGCTTTACAAGAGAACGTCCTCATAAGAGCCCAAAAAGACCTGCATAAATACACGTAGTTCAACATTCCATTTACCGGCACTTGGATACTACTATCTGACCCCAATCTTAGGTCAGTAAAGGGAGCATCCTCATAACCAGTCTGGTTATGCAGCCTGCTTCCACATATGTACCACTGGACCCACACCTTCCACAGTGTACAAATTCAGCGCCATTAGACAACAGAAGAAGTTCAGACATCCCAGTCTTGACACTCATATGAAGCCATTTGAGGAAACCCCCAGTTTAATTTAGAAGGACAACGAGGACGCTCTGTTACCTGAGACCAGCAATTGAGCAATCTAAAGTGAACTCTGATACAGCCAGAGCTAAGACTGTGGATAAAACCATCTTTCAGAATTTCCTTGACATGACATTTAGAAAATGTTATTACCCTCTTTAAATATTCCTGAAACCAGGTATGCCACAGTAAACACCATGGTGACCCGCAACCCCCCCAGTTTTAACTGAACACCCAGGACACACATCCTATGTGTGCCATGGTTTGACATTCTGTATGAAAGACATTTACGCCAACATGTTGCAGAGGACATATACACTGTCAAGATTGTAAAGAGCGTCTGCATGAATGTAGTAGCTGTAAAAACAACCAGCGTTTGTTTAAGATTAATCATTTTCACATCATCCTACTGATGGACTAATTCAAACTGAGGCTTTAAAAACAACAGAAGTATATGACCCGTGAATGAGAGACTCTCTCAGTGGTGGCTCACTCACAGTAGCATGTGGCTGATCAGCCTGCCAATGTACAAATTGCCAATGCCCAGCACCAACGACCAGCTTAAAAGCAGATCCAGTGTTTTTGGTTAAAGCTGCTATGGCTATACTAGTCATGTTCCCATAGAAAAAAGAAACAGGGAGGCCAGGTTCAGGTAGAAGTCATGAAAGATCATGATCATATATGACAACAGCAAGTAAAGTTAAGCTGTGTAATCAGTTATGGAATAAGAGTTATAAGAGCATGGACAATATTAAACTAAGACACCATGAGTAAGCTAGCTAGATGCAAATGTGTATCTCTGACAACATTTGACTATTAGTTATATGAAATTCAGTAAAACCCATTCACATAGAACAGATCTACTGTATAAGAGCATCTTCGGAAGGTTTTTAAGTTCACTAGCTGCCCCTCAAGTGTGTGGGAACACAACCACCAGTCTACACAGTTCTAGAATTGACTTTTACAAATATAACAGCTTCATCTAAATTACAATGTAGGCCATGACATCTCCTCCTCCCTGGGCATGATGGAAATACTTGTCCACCTTGGCAGTGGTGGACTGAAGGCTGGTCAATGCGCAGATCCACACATGCTAACTTACCTCCTCTGATAGGAGCATGCTCAGCAAGCGAAACAATGTTAACTCCTCCTACTCCGTCTTCCAGAACGCCGGGTATTACCACCTCGTACACTGTCCTCCAGCTGAGCTCCGCTGATGAACCTCGCCTCCCGGTTTCTTCTTTATTGCTGTCCACCTTTGAGCTTGGTGAGGCACCATTCATCTCCAGTCTCTTTGGGGGAGGCTGATTTCTCACTTCTGACACCAAATGCAGGCTCTAGGAGGAGAAGAACCAGAGGAGAATGTTACACATGCAGACAAACACTCTTTACTAGTAAATACAGTGGGATAGATTGCAAGTCACCTCTAGCCGTACTCCCTCACTTCATAGTGAACAATCTTACCACTCAAAATAACCCACACAGAAAGAGCAACGAAGCACAATCACAATGTAACACCTCTTAGACCAACAATGACAACAAGAAGTCTCTCGTACGGGAGGTGCAGCACCTCTAGGTGCAGCAAATCTAGACTACATCTCAACTGAGGGACATAAAATGGCCAGAAATTTCATTGTACTCAGCTCCAGTGAAGAGCTCTCAGTGGATAATAGCAGTTACAAGATTCTCAATACATGAATATTTAAGACAGATACTCCATATTTAATAACCTTCAGCTCCCATTTATTATTTCAGCTCCTGGTAAGCCAGGCTTCAGAAGATATTTCCCTTTCTACTGTGGACATCAACCCCCAAACCCCCAATTCTGACTCTATATGATAGAACATTCCACGTCAGATCACCCTGAATGAATTTTATGCAGAAACTGGAAACACTGGTGGAGTTCCCCTTCCAATGTGCCACAAGACCCACAGCAAACAAACATAAACCCAACAGGAAGATGACTGAACACTCATCACCATATATAGTCATGGTTAGATCTGGGCAGAGAACTTGCTGCTCTGTAACCTGCCACATACTGTTCAGTTGTTGAGGTTCTTAATGGTGTCCTCCAATAATCCATCACACCGTTCATCTTTGTGCTGACCACACTGCCTCCACTCAAGGATTCATTGGTCGTCTCCACCAAGACAAAAGCAGGACTTGTCACTGTAGATGACCCGCTGCCATTCTGAGTCACTCCATGACACGACCACTGCAGTCTTTGGTGATGTTGACGTGGTAGAAGCAGTCGTTGCTGTGCTCTGCGTGCATTTAGTCCTTCATGGTGCAGCCGTCTACCAATGGTGCTGGCACTAACAGTGTGACTCATGGAGAGATCACTACTCCCTGAATGACCATAATGGTGGCTGTTGGGTCAGTCAGGTTGTCACAAACGGATCCACAACTGGAGTGAGGAGTCAAGTGCAGGTTTAATAATCTAAAGCTCAAAGTCCAAACAAACCCGGTCCAACACCAGAACATCAGTCCAAAAATAACCAAACAAGAATGCAGCCGAAAACACGATCCAGGTACCAAAACCATAAACCAAAGCGAGGAATCAAAACCAGAGAAGAAGTAAATACAAAGCACGGTTTAGAATTGCCAATACAAGACTTCACAATGAACAAAGGATAAAATGGAACATATAAACACACAAAATGGCCACTGATTACAATCAGGTGGGAAACCAAGGGCTACAATTCAGGTGAGAGCGACCTCTGTGGGCAGGGAGGGGAAACAGCAGCAGGAGATGTGACAGTCTTCCTCTACGAGCCAACAGGCCCTTGCAACTAGTCCAGAATGCAACGGCTCATCAACTCATCTTCAATCTTTCAAAGTTCACCCACGTCACTCCACTGCTGCGCTCAGATGCTCACCTAAAAAGCCAAGAATGCACCAGTGCCTCCCTACCTTATAGCAATGGGTAAGAGTGGACCTGTACCTCGAGCCCTTCGAGCTTCAAGTACAGCTTGACTCAACAACGCCATCCCTGAAGACACATGGAAGACAAGCATCCAGACTCTTCTCTGTCCCGGCTCCCAGATGGTGGAATGAACTCCCACGTGCTGTCCGAACAGCGGAGTCTCTCGCGGCCTCCAAATGCAGACTGAAGACCCATCTCTACGTAACGCACTTAAGTGAGTGAACTTAAGTTATATGTGTATGTACTTGTGTTGCACTTATATTCATAATGACCTTTTCTTCTCTATAGGTATGCGCACTGGGTTGGGTTGCCAGGTAGTGCACTTTTGCTTTATATGTCTGTGTATTAATCTCTCTAGGTATCAGCACTGGCCCTTGTTCGGGCAGTGTCTGAGCTCATGGTGAGTTTTAGACTCGAACCTTCCTGTACTAGCTGGAATATTATTGGAATATGAACCTGAATTCATCTGAAAACAGTACAAAACCACACACCTCTAATTCTATCTGATGAACTTTATTGATGTTTGGTAAACAGAGAAAAGCACCAACATGCCACCAGTATGTACACTGTACCACTGAACTCCAGTCTTTATGACTATGAGCTGCATGTACTTTGAATAAGGTGTTGGGGTGGTCTTCATTCTGTCTGGATTACTGCAGTGCTGTCAGTCTGCAGAGAGATCAGGATCTGATGGAAGTATGTTCAGATGTCTACAGGCTCCTCTAACCTGCTCCGTTGTGAAGCTGTGGCTGTGTTGGTGGGAAACCCTGAGAGCTTCATAGAGTAAGTCATCTACTGCTCACATCCATAGTTCTATACTCCACACCTGCTGGACAGGTACATGGCAACAGTAACCGAGTGCACAGGGCATATAGAACCCCTGTAGGTAACAGTCACCTTCCTACTGGAACTCATTATGAGGTCATCTTCTCCACTGGTGTTCTACGTCAGAGTGAAGAGAGGACACTTCAGAACTTTCTCTGCTGGACTCTTTTATTAGCAGCTCAAACAACTCTACCGTTCTTTAGGGACTGAGGTCTTTCTTGGACAGGAAGTCAGTTCCAGCAGCAGGTAGGATGATTTTGTGGAGGTTGAAGCTGGAATAGATGGAGAGAATTAAATTAGAACTGAATGTATAATGAAGGGATCTCTCATGATCTCATGATCAATAGCGCACCTAGTCCTGAAAATGAACCCTTGTTTGTGTTACAGCTGGAGAAAAGAATCATGGACACCTGGTATCAGAACCACCCCTACTGGAACTACACCAGAGGACATAATGCATACTGGCCTGAGGGAAACTGGAGATACCCATACAGGAATGGGCAGTACTGGAATGATGACCAGTGGAACTACCCATCCTGGAGGAACCACCAATACCGGACTGGCAGAGCTTTTGAAAGTGGATCATACCTGAATGATGCACACAGAAACAACATGTACTGGAGTGCTCATGACTGGTATGATCCATACTGGAGATCTGGATATGCGGGTGTCCCATATCAGAACCATACCAGGCATGATGTTCCATATTGGTACCATGTCCAATACAGGAATAACCCACCTAGGAACACCACCTACCTGAACGATCAACATCAGGATCATCAGTACTGGACTCACCAAAACCGTAATGACCAGTACAGGAACTATTCATCCTGGAAGAACCGATACCAGGAAGAGAGTTACAGACAGGACAGAACCTTCCACCAGGATCCCAGGCAGCAGTACCCCGACAGGTAATGAAAACAGAACAGGTCACCACATAGCAGCTGTGTACCTGCAGCTGGACATTTTGAGAGGATCAGTAATGTGCTGTATGTTTGTGCTTCGCTCCACATTCCAGAAACAACAACCACTGTCTGGAAGTAGCGGCAGCTCCCACTGCTGCTCCTGAACATGTATCCCGCTGGGTGGCAGATCAGCATCAGCTCCGTTCCACTTTTCCTGGACCGCTTATGAGGTTAGAAGCTCTTTCACTTCTCACAGAACAGACAGGAGCTGGACAGTGAACATGCAGGACTATATCAGCACCAGCTTTATGGAACATCTACACAGACTGTGGAGGACAAAAGTGTTCATACAGTACCAACCAGAACCTCACCATCATATCTGTTACAGGAATGACTTGGACAAGATAGAGCTGGTTCGATTCATCCAGTGGAAAGCTGTGGAGTGCAGCTGCACTGACCAAAGTGACCACCGGGCAGGACACGTGTTCTGGAAGATGATGGAACTGTTCTGCACTCGGGAGAATGTAAGTGTATCTAGTCTCTGTTCTCAGAGGGGTACACCTGCAGTGGGCTCTCAGCTACATTACCAGCTCAGTATCCCATAATTCCAGTGAACTAATTCCAGGGAAACCAGATCGGAATATATGAGATATGCTGGACTGCCAGACAGTTAACGCTACAGAGGAGCCAGTTTAGTCTCAGTGTGTGTTAGACACGGTGATACAGTCTGGACTGATGATTGACCGTGTTGAAGTGGTCAGTACAGACTTCCTGTGGACGTATGAACAACTCTAACAGCTGAAGAAACTTCTTTTACAGACAGTGAAGTGGACAGACATCACAGACCTGCTGCTCAGGACCTGCAAGTCCCTCAGGAAGCAGGATGACTGGCACCGCCACCTGGTTAGCCTCTTGTCCAGCTCCAGGGACTCAGATGATCAGCAGAGGACAGCGGTCATTACAATGGGAGACTCTCTTGGTATGAGTCTCACTCCCATTGAGAAGTTCTGATATCATGTGATCTTGGAGTCTATGGAGTCTGATCCTCACATGCTCGTCTGCTCTTCCTCTCCAGCCTCTGCAGGACTGATCAACCCAGCCCATATCTGCTACACAGTGGCACTGGTCCAGCTGAGCTCATTCAGAGGACCTACCAGCTTGGTTCTGGTTGGATCTGATGACAGGTGTGTGTGTGTGTGTGTGTGTGTGTGTGTGTGTGTGTGTATGTGTGTGTGTGTGTGTGTGTGTGTGTGTGTGTGTGTGTTAGTGAGTGAGTCTGTATGTGTCGGTGTGTGTTTCTCTGACCTGCTACTGACACATTCTGATTTCTCCACCAGGTATCCTTTCAGTGAGTTTGCCACCAGTGAAGCTCTGGAGAGAACAGAGGTGTATGAATACGTGCTGTCTCTGTTCTCGGGGTTCGGACAGCCGGACTTCCAGGTTAGCTCTTAGTGTCTCAGTCTTCTCCATACAGTGCTGCAGCTGGTGTCGAGGTTGTGCTGATTGAGAACTGACCACTGTTTGTGTATCTAGGTCTTCAAGTTGATTCGTGCTGGCCACCTAGCAGATGCTGGAAGATCTGAGGAAGCCACCCAGTACTGTGAGTCCATCACTAGAGCGGTCTCCTCCTTCCCCAGCAGCAGCAGCATCACCATGACTCTACTGAGCCGCCTTATTGAGGTGAGGACACTGATCCACACTTATGAAGACCCTCAGGTTTGAGATGAAGACCCTCAGGTTTGAGATGCAGGGTGTTTTCTTCAGCGCTGATTCATTTGATTGTGTTTCACTGCAGCTGTCTGAGAGGGTGATCAGGGACAGGAGAAGAGAACCTGAGTGGCTGATAGACCTTCGGCAGCTGAAGCAAAGCAAGGTGAGTACACTGTGGGGATGTGTGGAGAGAGTGGGGTTGTATATGAGATCCAGACCTGGACAGATGCTGGGTATGTGTGGATGTTGTGGAATGGTGTTCGACTGACTCTCTTCATCTCTATAGGAGGCAGCAGTTGTTGTAAAGGCTTCTACGGAGGCAGAAGAGCAGGACACAGTGGTCTCTCAGCTCCATAAGCTTGAATGTGGCCTGATGGAGGCTGGGAGATCCACTCCGCACACTGCTCCACTGCTGCAGTGTGAGTTCCAGGGTACAGTGTTCACTCTAGGCATTAATGATGCTCTAATGAATTCATAACTTCATGTCCTTTACAGACAGCTGAAATCTCAAACACCGCCTCTTTCTTTACAGTCATTGATGAAACAGCTGGAGAACATCTCCACCTGCTTCCACCTCAGACAGACTCCTCTGTGGAGCCAGTCACAGAGTTTAAGGTCACGGTAAGTATCTCATTGACACTAATGCACAAAAACATGCGAGGGTATTGATTTCTGAGATCTCAGGAACTGCAGGCCTACTATCTGAGCCGAGTACCAAGCTGAGCTCCTTTATTACACATCATTCATTAATAACAGTGTAATTAACTCTCTATAAACACACACAAGCTCAGACCTTCATAATTAAGCCATGAAACTCTCACCTGCTTGTAGGGAGAAGAACCTGAAGAGGAAGCAGAAGAACGAGAAGAAGAAGAGCTCGCTGTCTGCAGTAACCATCTGGAATGTGAGACTGGACAGCCTGAATACGACCTGATGTCCACTGTGACATCCCAGAATCCACCTCTGACACACCAAACTGTCCAGCAGCATGTGTGCAGTACAGTTGTGCAGCAGCAGCAGCAGCACTTTCCATCTGACCTTTCCACCAAAGAGGTATCCGATACTATTCCCTTTCTCTTTTCCTAACCTCCGCTCCCTTTAATCTATCTACAGCAGTTTAGCTCCACCCATCCACATTAATGTTATAAGGAGTGCTGCAGTCTGAACTACTGTAGGAGCGATGCACAGCACAGGGCAGCCAATCAGGATAGAGCCTATTTACATATGGGATATGGGCTGTTTAATAAAGAGCTGTTCATGTTTATTAACCTGAAGGGTTTTCTTTACAGCCTGATCCTCAGAAGTTCAGCTATGGTGATGTTGGATGCGGAATGAGATCTGCTCCAAAGCCCACAGACTGCGTGCCTCCTAAAGAGCCAGTAAAGGGTAAAAGGAGGTCCAAAGGATGGTTCTCCTGTCGGTGCTTCTGAAAGAGGAGCGAGGATCTCCTGCCTTATAACAACAACCAATCAGTAAGGAATCATAGCATGATGACCTTCTCATCAGCAGCACAGCTTTTAAAGGGCTGCTGACCCCTCATATGACCCATGAGTCATTATCCACACGGACTGACTGTATCTAGAGTGAGAGTTCACTGTTATCATGTGACCTCCTGCTTTAGAACCAGGAGCTGATAGTACTGAGACACTGTGTGTGGATGTTCTCTTTAGGAGGTGTAGAATTCTCTACAGGAGGAAGATGAAAACAACATAACCAACTCCCAATGGCACAGTGTCTCCACCCTCAGAGGAGACTCCATTTCGACTTTCCCAATCTGGATTGGCACTTTCCCGCTCCTTTATCTTGTTGGCTCCACCCCTCTATTATTACACTCACCCATGGCTAGTTTATAGACTCATGTATACACACATATACCCTCAGGAAGACCAGAGTCAAATCTATAATCAACAAACTAGATAACATAGATCACAAAAATTCGGGCTGTAGTTCTAAACCAGAGGCCAGAGACTCCACCCAGCACAGGCCCACCATACAGTATATATGGGGGAACAAATGAGTCCATGAACAAGCTGCAGGTGAGTGTAATGATGGAGGGCCAGAGAGCCAGAGATGAGTAGAAGCTGGAATCAACCAATCCAGATCAGACAGATCCAACTGGAGTCTCACCAGAAGAGTCAGATAATACCAAATAAAAAATAATAATAATAAAATTGTTTTCTGTTGCTTATTACACATTAATAAACTAATTACTAAAATGTAATACACTATAATTAGATTATATCCAGGCCTTTCAGCATCATCAGCAGTAAGTTTAGAGAAGCAAGTTCTTGGTCTACTCTGATCACATGATGTGATGGAAGTACACTTACTGAGCACTGTACTGATATCGGGACCTGACCGGTCTTTCGCTCCACCCTGCACATGTTCACTCACTGTTCCACCTGCAGAACCAGTCCTTTAGATTATCTGAAGCTGCTCTGAGTTCTTTCACTCAGTACCTGCTTACTGTGTTTCCTCTTTCTGTTACAGTCGTCCAGATTCCAGGTAAGTGTGATTGTCAAACGCCAGAGTCCCAGATTAACACTGTGGTTACCACGATGTTCTGAGAGAGTTTGAAGGGGTCCACTGATTGTCCCAACTCTCTGTAGAACTAAATGTTAGAAGTCATTCAGAGTGGGTTTGGTCTGAAAAGCTGTGTTCTAGAGAAGTGTGGTGAGTCACTGGTAGTGATAGAAGATTTAACACTGGTGTCAACACTGCATGTAAAACCCAGCAGATGTGTGGAGGTTCAGGTGGTGTTTGAATGGTAAATAAGTGAGTATTTGTGTTTGTGTTTGTGTTGTAGAGCTTGTGAGCCCAGGTTCCCATCACCACTACTGTAGAGAGGTCTTATTTTGGTTGAAACATTCTGAATAACAGTGGAATTCTAGGTTTAGGCCAACAGGTTCTAGATAGTAGGTGTGAGGTTCAGCCCCCAAAGTGCTTCCCCACTCACACGCCTTCGAAACTTCTTCATCAGTGGGATGCTGGGCCCTATTCCAGCACTCCCTGGGTGGAAGGCAGAAAACACTGTATCACTGGGTCAGATTTGGTGAATGTCTTCCCTGGCACAGTCCCGAGGAGAATTCCCTGTAGACTGGTATTTTAGCCACTGCTAGACCCGTATGACCCTACGTTTCCATACACCCGTAGATTCAGCTACTTCCTTCACACTATGGTCTTTGGCATGCCTAATGTTACGTGGGACGAGGGGACAGGTTGCAAATGCAAGTCTTTAATGAAAAGGGAGCAAAACAAAACCATAGAAACTAAACAACTGGAAAAACAACTGAACCCGGCTACAAAAACAACAGACATGGAGCCAAAATCAACCAACAACGAGACAAAGGACCGGCAGGGAGACAAAACACCCAACAAGAACAAAGGGCACGACATGGGGTATAACACAACTAGGGCTGACGAGAGACACCTGGGAAGGGGCGGAGCTAGAAACAAGGGACCTGACTAGAGGGCGGAGACAGGAGGACCAAAACAAACAGAAGCACATGGAACAGAGTGGCAGACAGCACTTGGACATGACAGGACACGGCAGGGTGTGGCACCCAAACACAATCACTGCTTTCACCCACTCATTAACATCTGCTTTGGAGACATTTGCCACACATGGTCTCACATTAAACACCAAATAGTTCCCAACTGAAAAGTGTTTTGTGATCTTATGAACACAGTCGTGTTAAAGGGCTGCTAATAGTTGTTGTGCCAGTGGTCAGTGAATGTTCACTGTACAGTATTTGTAACATAAAACCAATATTTCATAACTGTATATATTACAACATTAGCTTATATGTTCAATACTCACCTGTGGCCACTTCTAGAACATTTCAATTCCCTATGTGTTTTGAGTGTGTTCTATGCATCATCACATCACCAGCAGTTCCTTCACAGGACTTAATAGACTAATGCAAATAGCAAGGGGACTTAGACCAGCTGAATATTGGTGAAACCTAATTAACCTTGGTCACCATGAATGGGAAACCAGCCCAAGCCCTATTTGAGACTTCAAGGGTAGCACTGTGTTCCTGCTAAGGACTGGGATAGAGGACAGGTTTAACAACGCATGGTTATAGGGACTGACTTGCCAGTACTCTCTGACATGTTAGGACTGATTCAAAATCTAAACGTATCATGACCATTAGTAACTAGATCCCAAACCAGGACCAGACCAGAGTGTATACCAAACACATGTATAAATGGGATGGTATTTGGTGATGACCCAAAGAAACAGAAGCCTCCCAAACCTACCACATGAACTTCCTGAAGGAATGAAGAGACAGGAACTGATCCAGCAGGGAGAGGAGGAGATGGAGCCTCATCTCGACCTTGGCTGGACCATCTTGCCATACTTCATTAGAGGGGATTAATGCAGGTGCTGTTATTTTGGTGTTATGCTGTTATAAAGGCCCAGCTCAACCTCAGCATACAATCTGAAAGAGATTACGACAGAAGCTGTATAGAAGAAGAAGTTTGAAGCCCACTCTGTGCCAAGGATTGATGAGTCACTGGAGAGACGTGGGCAAGCTGGATTTGATTCCCGGTTGGGGTGTCCGGGGTCCTTTCTTTGTGGAGTTTGCATGTTCTCCCAGTGTTTGGGTGCGTTTCCTCTAGGTGCTCCGGTTTCCCTTACCGATACAAAGACATGCAGTCAGGTGAACTGGAGATCCTAAATTGCCCCACTAAGTGTGTGAGTGTGTGACGTGTCTGCCCTGTGATGGACTGGCAGCCTCTCCAGGACGTTTCCTGCCTTCTTCCCAATGAACGTTGGGATAGGCTCCAGCACACCCCCTTAGTGACCCAACAGGATAATGAATAAATAAGCCTCTATATGCCCACTGAATCACCACCTTGGATCTCTGTAAAAGGTACTAGTTCCTGACAGTTCTTGCATCCATACTGCCTTTAAAATGGACGTACAGGGTTTGGACAATGAAACTGAAAAACCTGTCATTTTAGTGTGGGAGGTCTCATGGCTAAATTGGACCAGCCTGGTGGCCAATCTTCATTAATTGCACATTGCACCAGTAAGAGCAGAGTGTGAAGGTTCAGTTAGCAGGTAAGAGCACAGTTCTGCTCAAAATACTGCAATGCACACAACATTATGGGTGACATACCAGAGTTCAAAAGAGGACAAACTGTTGGTGCACGTCTTGCTGGCGCATCTGTGACCAAGAGAGCAAGTCTTTGTGATGTATCAAGAGCCACGGTATCCAGGGTAATGTCAGCATACCACCAAGAAGGAGGAACCTCCACCAGCATCACGTAGTGACCCGGCCACTATCCTGCAAGAAGAATGGCTTAGAATCCCTCTGACCACTGTGCAGGACGCAGTATATGTCATTCCCAAGACCAACTGGCGCTGTATTGGCCGCAAAAGGAGGCCCTACACCATACTAATAAATGATGGTGTTTCAGTTTCATTGTCCAACCCCTGTATGTCTCAATAGTCCTCCAAAGAATTAAGACAGCAGGCCTGATCTCAAATAGCTACAAGTAGCTGCAATCTGGGCCATCAGAGGATGGAGTACCCTAACCCTAACCGTATAAAAGACTGATCAGACCAGACCATGTTGACAAGGTAAAGGCCATCATGGTATGATCATCATTTTCTTGTGATATTAAGAAATCTATTGTTATTTCTATTGAATCTATTGAAACTGTGGACCTGACTCTGAGACGTGTCTTTTGTATCCATTAATACTAATACTATACCCACAACTCATACATTATTAGGAGTCTTATACTTTGTGTTGGGTCTCAACCCTGAATAAAACTACTGTGTTTGTTTGTTAGTGGTGGTACATACACACATGGCCACACCGCTCAAATGCGACCTAGTTTCAGCTTCCTGTTCAGTGTGGTTTTGAATGGGGACACTCATAGTCAGTCTCACAGAGCAGCACAGTGAAAAATAAAGATCATCAGACAAATACAACAAACAACCCACCGATCAAAACCTTGTTAAAAAGACATCTTTGATGACTGTTTTGAGACTGTCACGGGTGATATCCCGTTCTGTGGCCCTGCAGTCCCGCCTTTGTTTAATCCTTACAGACAATCAAAGAAGCCAAATAAGAAAGTGTTGTGATGGACTGTGATATCACGGGCAGCAGGGATTTAGGGTAAATGCAACACAGATAAACAGAATATCCGGTCTCTCAAGGTGGGACTTATAGATACCATCATTAATACTGGGTATTACTTTCAGAGGTCTGGCTTACACACTCACACCTAGGGGGCAGTTTAGTTCACTGCATGTCTGTGGACTGTGGTTACAAACCCCACCCAGATAGGAACCTGGGTACCCAGGCCTGGAATCCAACCCAGGCCTATCTTGCTGTGAGGCAACAGCACTACCCACTGCACCACCGAGGTCCCCAGACCTACTTTAACCCAAAACTGTCTATATGACGTTTGACTGCTTAATTAATTAATTGCTTATAATTAATTATATATATATTAAAATTAATAATGAGCTAAATTAGTTAAAACAAACTGACAGATGCAGGACACTAACAGACTCACATACAGACCCTGAAATGGGCTTCAGAGCATGCTGTATGTCTTGTATACCTCACCTCAGCTTCCTGTCCTGAGACCAGCAGATGTATTGCACTAAACCGCACACATAGAGTCACTGTGAGAACTGGAGACAGCTGTGACCGTAGTCTGCAATTGAAACAAGGCCAGTTAGAATCAAGACGGTTCTCTGCTTCCACTTGTTCCAGGGCCGCTATGGGAAAGAAAACAGAACCGGAGATCAATATGGATTTATATGCCAATTCAGGAACTAAATCAGACTACAGATCCACAGCTTCAGACGAAAGCAGTGACTCATATGAGGATATCTATGTGAATGAGGACGTCCTGGAGACCAAAGTGACCAGAAGCCATAAAGGAACTATGACCTCAGGTACACACACACACAGATGCCTGACACCTACAGAATTCCTATTCGTTATACGGGTAGTTAATCTCGTGTGTGTAATCACTTCTAGTGTCTGGAATGAACACTGCAGGAGGCAGGTGCTGCAGAGTGGCGGCAGGGTGTCTGGGGCTGATGTGTGCTCTCCTGGTGGCTGCCATTCTCCTGGTGGCTGCCATAACACTGCTGTGGATCAAGTTCACTGCAGAGAGAGACCAGCTACAGACCAGTTACAAAGAACTGATTGCCTTTCGGAGACAGCTTCCAAATTTAGGCAAGCAGAAACATACACCTCCTGGAACCCAGTCCTAAACTGTGATGCAGCTTCAGAGAGCTTTTCTCATTCTGGACTTATTGCAAGAGCGTTTTTCATTCTCAGTACTGAGGGTGGAGCCATGGAGTGGAGAACTGTATTTATATGGTCATAGTTGAATAAGGAGACATACAGTACATATTAAACCTCAAACACTGTGGTTCCTCCATCAAATACAGGCTGTAGGCAAATACAGGTCAGGCATAGGTCAGATACAGGCTGATTCCAGAATCTTAAACTGTTACATAACAGTCCTAACTCATTAAAGCTAACATCCCTAACTTTACATATGGTAGCTCATGTTCTAGCTCAGCAATACAACGACAGACTGACTATGTAAGGTCATGTCTTTAACTCATAGAGACAGCGATGTGGCAGGGTTGGACATTTTTCAACACCAGTCTTTACTACTTCTCTACTGAGAGGAAGAGCTGGAGTGAGAGCAGACAGTACTGCAGAGGGAGAGGAGCTGACCTGGTGATCATCAACAGCAGATATGAACTGGTGAGTGAGAGAGAGAGAAAGAGAAAGAGACCCTGTTATTCAGTTCTATCTTTTTTTACATTGTACCCTCTATATGGCAGGATTTCATCCTTAACAACCTCCGCAGCAACAAGGCTTGGATCGGTCTGTCGAACAGTGAAACGCCAGAAGTCTGGAAATGGGTGGACGGATCAGCGCTGACCATTACGTAAGAAAATTGGGATAGAACCGATTTAGGTGCTTGCCATCTACTGTGTGCTGGATTTATTGGTGATCCTCTTCATTATGTACAGACGATGAGGGTTTGGTAAAGGCACCGAATGTAGATGTTATTAATAATGAGGAATTCACCATCTGCAACCAAGCTAACAAGCCTAGCACACCATAAACTTTTGCGGTTAACTCAGTAGCGCTAATGCTAACAGCTAATGATAGGTCCGCTAGAGTGGCTAACGGTGCACAAACTAACCATCAGTTTTATTTGAGGTAATGAAGTGGACAACTACTCTCTCACTGGACACCGATGATGAGTTTAACTTTAGTCTTCTCAAGCTACTGATTATGTACTAACTCTTATAATTTGGACTCTGATGATATCAGTTGGGATCACCATACCTCCTCAGGCCTCCTCTTCACTTTCTAAAGATGGTGCGGGTCATTTGTCTCCTTTCTGTGTTAGAGTGAACCATGGGAGGAGTTGGGGCAGGGGTGTCCACAGCTTGAGGACCTGCAGGGAAAGAAACCAGTCTGAGATCAGGCTAGTTATAATAAAGTACAGCTACCTGGACACGTATGTGACTGATTAGAAGGTGGTGGCTGTCCTAGCAATGTCACTGTGCACCTAATCCTTCCAAACACTGCGTATATGTCTGCCTGTCTTACCTCCTGCCCCAATGGCTTAGTCCAGTGGGAGGGGCTAGCTTTGAGTCCTCAAACTGTCTTGTTTTTGTAATTATTGTGGACACGGTGCTGCTTTCTGATAATACGTCTGCCGTCATGTCACTTCGAAGCCTTCCATCTACTGGTCTGTGAGGTAGGGAGTGTCTTGCAATACACCATTCGGATGCACAACACCACAGGACCGAACACAGGCTGTGAGAGTTGAGCTGAAGTTCATATGATCTCTGATCAGAGATTGATTCTGATTCTCTGGCTTTCAGGTTCTGGATTCGAGGAGAACCAAATAATCAGAATACTGAGAACTGTGTTGATATTCAGCATTCCCGAGAGAAGGAGAACTGGAGCGACGTAGCATGCTCTAACGAGGAAAGCTGGATCTGTGAGACGAACATTTTAGTAAAAATGAATATAAAATGATACTATCCTTAACCATAGAACAAGCAGAGCGTGTTAGGTATTTAAATTCACTGTTGCTCAATCAGTATTTTCAAACCTGCCTGTACACAGTGGAGAAAATAAAGAACCCTAAAATGGATATACCCTTCGTCCATGTACACAGAACACAGCAAGTGTCTGTTTTAGAATATTGATATCTCTACTTTGTGAGATGGATGTTTTTTTTTAAATACACTTGTCAAAATAATAGCTGCACCCAGAAGGAGGTGTGGGACTGCAGTGCTGTTGGGAAGAAAGATAAAGGCTACCAGGAACAATAACTAATGATACATTTAGACTGATATGGAGAATATTTATTGAGCTACACATACAGAAGTACCTCTCAATATGGCTTTAGGCCGCCAGGTTTGCTAACACAACATACCTGACGTCTTGGCGTGGAGTAGTAGAGGTTCCTAACGCTGTTGCTGCTTGAATAATACACATAGTTACTGCAGATTATGCTGTAGCTGTCGAGGTGGAGTGACACCAGGTCGTCTGGACGTGTGACAACAAACAGTTCAGCTTGGTGCTGACCACGGTGCTTCCACACACGGATTCGTTGGTCGCCGTCACCAAGACAATAACGGGACTTATCACTGGAGATGACCTGCTGCTGTTCAAAATCACTCCAGGACAGTCTGGCACGTCACCATTGCAGTCTTTGGTGACGTTGACGTGGTGTTAAGGACAGTCATTATAATAGTCTGCACGCATGTAGTCCTGCGTTTTTTCAGTTGCCTGATGCACGACTCAAGGAGGGCATCACTGGTTGCTGAATGTCCACAGTGATGCACCTGTGGCCATGGAAAATGATTGGAACACCTGAATTCAGTGATTAAAGTGTTTGAATGGGTGAGTGAATACTCTTAGCGGTATAGTGTACGACCAAATCACTATGTGCATATAGTCAATTAGCTAGCGTTAAATATGAGGCTGGCTAATTCGCTAACATTAGCAATTTCTTGGCTATACTGTGTCTTTTTGCCTCAGAGTTCATTCTCTGTTTGGCAAGCTCATAATTATTAAGTGGTTTCAGCTGTATAGCTAACATTAGCTGGCTAATTAGCTTAGCGTGTCTTTTTGCTCGAGAGTTAATCCTATATTGTTTTATAAACCAGGCTAGACTTTATTCAGATGCTCTCCAGTCTTACTGTCTCTCTCATTCTGTAAACCCAAGCATTATACAATATACAGGCTAAATCGATGTCCGACTGGGTGGAGGCTTACATAGCTAACAGATGTGTGTCCCGGCTGTTGGGTGAATAGTAACGTTGGTTAGCTCTGTTACTAGCGAAAGAGGGAACATATCCATATCTCCCCGTAACCCACGCCACAATGTCTTTACCAAAGTCACAAAGTGCAGCTTTAAACGAACACCACTGAGTCATGTATGTTGATGTTAAAGTTGGCTTTATTACAGATAATCTGTTACAGAGACATTACACAGACCCCAGCTGTAAGATGGGGGGCATACATATTACACAGGGAATATACAGAGTTTCGCTAAGTGGTTTAAATATTTGAGCAAGATTGTTTCCCCAAAATAAGAGACGTACACAGAAATGTCAAGACAGTAGACATTGGTAACAGGTAAGTATCTTAAAATTAAAGTATATAAAACACCTTTAAAAAGAAAAGTGTACAATAAACTAAATAACAACAAATATCAACAATATAATAATATAAAATACTCAAGCTCAATATTAAGAGAGTGGTGGCCAGGTGGTCAATGGCAAAGCAGTAGTGACACCACCATACACTATATCGCCAAAAGTATTCGCTCGTCTGCCTTCACACACATATGAACATCCCATTCTTAACCCACAGGGTTTAATATGATGTTCCACCCTTTGCAGCTATAACAGCTTCAACTCCTCTGGGAACGCTTTCCATGAGGTTTAGGAATGTGTTCATGGGAATTTTTGAGAGCTGGATGCAGCTGATCGGCCATGGAAACCCATTCCATGAAGTTCCTGACGCACTGTTCTAAGCTAATCTGAAGGACACATGAAGTTTGGAGGTTTGGAGTGATTGACTCTAGAGAAAGTTGGTGACCTCTGCTCACTATGCACCTCAGTGTCCGCTGACCCCGCTATGTCATTGTATGTGGCCTACCACACTGAGCTGCTGTTGTTCCCAGTCACTTCCATTGTGTTATAATCCCACTGACAGGTGACTGTGGAATATTTAGTAGCAGGGAAATTTCACGACTGGACTTGTTCACGGTACTACGATGGAATTCACGGAGCTCCTGAAAGCGAACCATTCTTTCCCAAATGTCGAAAGGAAGAAAGGTTCAACTGCTATGGAGCAGGCTTCAGGACATACAAGAAAGTCCAGCAAGGTCCCTGACTGTCTCCTAAAGAGGACTCAGCTACAGAATCAGTGAGTACAGGGACTGAACTATGGTGGACTAGGGTAAAGGTAGTTTCTCTGATGAAGCCCCCTTCAATGTTTGATACATTTAGAACAAATCCTGTCTGGAGATGAAAGGTTGAGTGCTAGCATGAGTCCTGGGTCATGCCAACAGTAAAGCCTCCTGAGATCATTCACTCCAACCACTGCTAATCCAAGAATGGGCTGCCATAAGTCTGGATTCAGCCCAGAAGCTAAATCCTTCACATTCTTCAAGTTCTTCAATATACCACAGACACTTCTGACAAACAGATCTAAAATCCCTGGAGCAGCAAACTTACATTTCGTAATATGTCATTAGTATCCGTCTCCAAACCTTCAGCCACAACTGTATTTGGAAACGGGTCTGCTAAAGGTAAAGCTGTTCTGATCTCTACCTCCTCAAAATGAATAATGGATTTAGCACAGAGGCGTCATTATCTGCATTCTGAATATGTGTATATAATGTATCTGGTGTTATTACTAGTTCTGAGGCACAATCCTGTTATTTTCAACTAACGTACCCCTCATCCTCCCTAAATACCCCACTGCTGAGTCAGTAGATTCTTTATCTGCAGCTCTCTGCAGGTCCTTCAGTTTCTGGACCCACTCTGCTGTTCCAGCTTCTTCAACTTGAGGAATCAGGAAGTCAAGGTACTGGATGGTAAAGGCAGAGTCTGGCTTTAAAGCGATCTCAGACAGTTTTATGATTGACATGTAGACATCATTCACCAAGCTCTTCTTCTTTTCTTCATTCTCAGACAGGAGCGTTTTCAGGACACCTTCTAGATTCATCATCTCTTCATTTATTCTCAGTGTTACTTCATGCTCTGTTTCCACCTTTCTGAAAGCTGTTTCATCATAAGAGGCTTTTTCTTGATTTGTATCGCTATATTTGAGTTTCAGTTGTTGGAATGTGACGGTTTCCTGTCTCTGCCTTGTTACATATTTCCTGGCCTCTTTGATGTGTTTACTGTCTGGACAGCCACACACAGTGCAGCGCTGACCCTTCATAACTTCACACCACCCAGCGTTCCAGGCAAGCCAGCAGTTATGCTCATGGCAGTTCTGCTGACAGTCATCACAGGAGGTTGCCTTTCGGTCCCACCATGAAGCACCTGTAATGTCCACTTTCACTTTGTAGATGGTTGTGACAGTGAAAGGAAACTTTTCATCCTCCTCGATCTTCTCTTTATTCTGTTCCAGAGTTTTCTCAACTTCAGTCAGTTCACCGTGTTTGGCTTCGCTGAACTTGATGAGCTCTTTTAGACTCTCCACACAGGCCTCAAGCTGCATGCGCTCATTCAGAACACTCACAGTCAGAGTTAGGCTTTTTCTCTGTCGGGATTTCAGGAATTCAAAAAATTCCCCCATACTACTTTCTCCCATTTCCCAAGCTGATCTGGAAACCTGCTCATATCTTTGTGTCTGTTTCTCAGACTGACGGTTGTTGAAGAGGAAGTGAACCGGTTCATCCTCATCATCGTAACAGCAGGGGACCTTTCCTTCCCTGATGGCCTGTAGAGCGTTTGTTGGTGGTCCTCTATCCGAGTGTGTAATACACAGCACTATAATGTCCTCTATGTCTTTACCAAATAGGGACAGGACAAATTCAGACAAGAAGTGTCCTCTGTCTGAGACTCTGTTCTGATTCGATTTCAGTACCAGACACACAGCGTCCAGATCCTTCACTCCAGCATCATGTAGAAATAAGTCATGTAGGTTTCGAGCGATGTCCATGTCCTTCTCTATTCCCCTGGTGTCTCCATAACCTGGAGTATCAATGATGGTGAGAGAGGAGAGTCTCTCCTCAGAGATGATCTCATAAACAGTGACTTCTGATGTTTGAGTTTCTGATTGATCTCTCCTTTCTTCTTCTGTGATCTCAAACCACACCTTATCCTCAAACTTCACCCCCAGGAAGTAGTTGACCATGGTGTTGATCAGGGTGGTCTTGCCTGTTCCAGTTTCTCCCACCATCAGTATAGTGTTGTTTTGTAGATCACCATACTTTTGTCCAAATGTCCACTTCCTGATCTCGCCGGCCGTGTCCAGATTACTTCTTGTTGTGTGAAGACGGTGGAGTGCTGGTGGGCCTGGACTGAGCATGTCACTCTTCATGATGAAATTGTTTACAGCAGATGATGCATCACTTAAGCTGCAAAATCAAAAACAATATTTAGCATTCACTGTTGTAGACAGCTAGATACAAACAACGTTATCATAAAATGCACAGATAAACACTCATCAGAAGACTAGCTGCTCCCAGAGGGAAGTGTGGGATTGTAGTGCTGTTTGGAAGGGAAGTTAAAGGTTACCAGGATCAATAAATTATAAATTTAGACTGATATGATCAATATTTATTGAGCTACACATACAGAAGTAGCCAAACTATTCTCTGAGGCCTACCTCGCTAGTACAGAATACTACCAACACAACAGCAGTCAGAATTTACATTACATAATGTCACAGCTACACACCAAGTTCCCAGTGGTTGATTTCTGGATGCAACTATATATATATATATATATATATATATATATATATATATATATATATATATATATATATATCTCACAACTACACAATGGTAGCGTAGCGAAAAAAGTGAGAAGCATGCTATTAGTAAATCGCAAGCTAGCTAATGCTAAGTCATTTTTAAATCTGATTTTAACCTGACAGTTACCAACAAAGGGGTGCGCCGAATGTTCAGCAACCAAAATTCTTTGGCCAAAAATGCAAAGTCCACTTGTGGGGTTTGGCTGAATAAGTGCAAAGACTGAAAAAATTAATACCAAACTTTTTTAAGTTTCAAGCATTTAAGCCAAAACGTAACTCTTGAAAGAGTAAAGAACAGAACTAAACACTTAGCCTGTAACACCGGCTTATTTTTAGTTTTTCCCACCTTTAGGGAATTAGGAAAAAGTGAGACGCATGCTAATAGTGAGTAGCATGCTAGCTGAAGCTAACTAATCTGATTTAAACCAGATAAGGGGACAAAACTGACAGTCAAAGGCAGCGAATCCTGTAAAAGACCTCCTGGGTAAATGCACTTGAGTATCCTCTACTGAAAGCCACTCTGGTGGGTGTTTAAAGTGACGTCTCTTGTGGACAACTGGCAAGATGGTGTGATGAAATTGGGTAGGAAGAAGCAGTAACTTTCAGAACCTCTGGAGGCAGCCCTGGTCTCCAAATGATAAGGGGGAAAATGCTGCCCCTTGCTGGTAAAAGTTGGTGTGACGGCCATTAGCCAATATTTTCATACTGAACTTGGAAAAAATAAAATCAAGGGAGACCTGATGCGGTTTTGTAGAAAGCGTTAGACATAGATGAAGTGGATCTTCATCTCACAGTTTCCTTAGCAACAGAAATGAAGCACCAGCAAAACCAGTTGTGTTGATTGCTGGTATGCTTGTTAACCAGCTGGGTGACCGAATAAACAGCATTATACCACCATAAACCAGATTTCATCTTGTTTTTTTTTCACCAGGGTGTGCAAGTTGTCCCTGGTTGGTCATTAATGTGGCCTGTAGATCTGTCTTACTTACAGCTATGCTGAACAGCATGTTCCAGAACTATCTCTGACTTGATGTATTTTAGATGCATATACAGTGTAGCATATTACAGCACCAGTCTAACTGCATGTTTGATGTTTCCTTAATCATGTGTATGGTCAGAAACGGAGTGAAAGGGTGTAAATTAGAATGAAAGTCTTTGATAGTCTCTTGAGTCTTAAACTAAGCTAATCAGTGATTCAGTTTACTAATCTGTGCCATCAAACAATGAGCTGATTTACATTGCCACTCACCTGTGAGCCATGATAGGAGCTTGTTCATGTACCTCAGATCTTAAAAGATGTGACTGGTGATCTGCAAAACAAATGCAAATGACCTTTGACCGTGTTTTAATTGCAGTTGTAATAACGGCTAAGCCTTCCTGACCATGACCATCCCTCCATCTGAGTTGAGGCAATGGGTTGAACTGCCACACCACCTTGGGGTCCACGGTCATGTTGCTTTGGGACACAGGTTTTCTAGACCACAGCCGGGATGGCGTAGGAAAGGGGTGGAGCAATCCTGTCCGTCACATTCTAGGCTCTTTATTCTGAGTGCAAGTCTGGCGAGCCCCCACATAGGCTCATATGTCTCTCATCATGCAAGGCCACCAGAATCACCTCCTTTACAGTTATAGGGTATGGGTAGCTCCCGGATGAAAGGGGAGGCGCCCAGTGAATAACCTGGACCCTGACGGCACATGAAACATACTGTCCACCTGGCCTTCCCGCAAGGTGCGGTTCAGTTCAAACCTCTGGGGATTAGTAAATAGGAGCCAGCGTTCACTGGAGAAGATGCCAGGTTTGATGTATGTATGTATGGCAGGAGATCAGTAGCACAGTTGTAGTGGGTGTAGGACCTTGGCTTGACAGAGTGGTAGTGGTAGTCAGCCAGAATGTGGGATAAGTCAGGCCTAACTCATGGATCACTGACATTAAGTGAAGTTTCAATCGTTCCTTTGATGCAGATCCCTTTACATTGAGCCCCCCAACCTGCCACAGACCAATCCAGCCGCAAATTATGTTGCCAGGGAAACAATATCTTCTGAATGTGCTGTCTTAGACTCCGCTTAACGGGCTGTTTGGTATCCTACCCTGACCCAAGAGGGCCGCCATCAATGTCTGACAGTGACGCTGGAACATCTAGGTGGTCTAGGGTAAAGTTGAGGTTCTTGGCCAGGGTTTGAAGATAGCAGCTACCCCATAGATAATAAACAACTGAAGACATTGTCCCAGACAATGTCCCAGGGCAATGTCTAAGAAACGAATTAGTTCATTAGTTCATAGTCTTTATGCTGTTTAAAAAAGAAAAACAAGCTGCAGATAATTTGTCACCAGGAGGATTGTGACTTCCTGTTTACCGTAGCTCTGGCCAAAACAATCAAAGTGCTTATATTGTTATTGCAAATTGAATCATTAATAACAGTGAGATACTTTGAAAGACTTATTTGATTATTAAAATTAAAGAAAATCTCTATTTTATCAAAGTAAATACTGATTTATGTTTTTTTCCTTCTGTTTAAAGATGGTGCAAAATAAGAACTATGAAGTACAACTGTGGAGAAACCCTGTAAGCCTTAATGTTAAGAGGGTAGCTAACTTAACCATAAGCTACCATATTGTGTTACTCCCACAGTTAAGGTGGACAGAATGGTTTGAACTTGAGTAATAAACTTCTAGGCATGTGTGTAACGCTTCAGCAGATTCTGCTGCATGTCCAGCTTGTTTATATAATCAAAAGCCAGTAAACAGTTCAGTAAAGATTTTCTGGGAACGAGAAAATGATTATTCACACCATCCACAGTAAAGCAATGATGGCAGTAGTCAGTCTGTTATCTTTGTAGTGTACTATATCCTTACCACACAGTAGTTCAGTCTCAGTTTGCCACAAAAAATTATAATTGCAGTGAAAGAATTCAAACTATTTTACTCAGGCACACATTTTAGTGTGCTGATATCACGTTGAGTCTTTTGTAATGGTCCAGACGAGGTTCTCGGTCAATATGCTTGCAAACCTTTAATATATCTGCTTGTGGAAAGAGCTCAAAGCACAACCAGCACATAATATTTTAATACCAGGACCTACAATGCTGATGTTGCTGATGCTGAAGCTGGCAGTTGAGCATTGTGGTAATGCCTAAATCACAGGAGTTGATAATACTCCATAGATGGCCCGAGGATGGGTGCATAAACCCAGCTAAGCCACTATATTCCTGGATTACAATATTCAACACCCCACATAATGGTGCTGTAAGAACCCACAGTAGACCAGCATATGCTGTGTTTTGCGTGCTGGTATGGTGTATACAAAAAGGAACAGTTTACTTCCACTGGCCATTACAATCTGCGAGATCCCAGTCGTTGCCAGATCATATTCCGTGACACAAAAAAAGTAAATTTAATTGGATTATGACTTCTTGTCTTTAGATGTGATCATTTAGAAGTCTAGGACACCAAGGAAAACAGCCTGTTTAAGGGACAAATAGTGGTTGGAAAATAGTCATGTACAAATGGGGTCTTCCTGAGGTCAGGAAATGAAGGCTCTGTGCGGCGCTCCACCCACGTCATAGTAGGGGCTATCATTTATGACCATCGTTATAACAAATGTGCTTGAGCTCATCTAACTAATCGATATGTTGGCATTACATGACTGCGGCAACACGGAAACAGTTTTCCATAGTCAGAACTTTTTAGAACGGTGTTTTAGTCTTTGTAGGACTATGGACTGCGTTGAATTAGCTTTATTTAACCATCATTAAGCTCTAGCTTTTGCTTCAGTTAACCATTTTCAATTTAGTCTTCAGCTTTCCTGAATACCATGCCATGTAACCACACCAGCAAAATCCTCTCCTAGCAAATGAGCCACTGCTTGTGTTTGATGTTCAACCATGTGGAATATTTCTAATATATTTGAAGCACTGGACACTGAGTTTTAGGATGGTCATAAACTGTAATTCTAACTGTAAGACACTGAAATTCTGATTTTACTTTTATTTACAGATCACAGAGCACGTATTTTATGGTCTGAAGTTTCAAACCATGGCTCAGAGGTGAGTAAAAAATATTAATCAGATCATTGTTTGACATTAACAAAGTGAATCACTGATTGCCTGATCACCTGATTCACTCACACCAGCACAACACCCACCAAGACATTTCTATGTTGTAGTCTATTTACCCACAAAGCCTGGAACAGTATGTCTGATCTGTTCACTGATGCTTTGATGTGTGATTGTCAGTCAGTGTCTGCATTAACCCCATCCTGCTTTACCACCTTCCTCCAGGTGCTCCTTGATGTAGTAGTCCAGTCCTGATATGGGACATTTCCATGGATGCTAAATAATCCATGAATGAGCTTGTTTTGGTTTAGACATGTTAGGTTTTTTTCTAAATGTCTAATAAGTATAGATAGAGGAGTAAACTCAGTGTAAGGATATTAGACTCTGGGTTAAGGTAAAACCAGGTCATTCCAAAACTTTAAATACTTTCAGTGAAATAGATATGCGGAAAAATGGACTTAAGTACTATACTATTACATGTGCTTAGTTACCATCCACCACTGATGCCAACTCACTAGCTATGATACATTGACCACAGCTGATTGTATAAATGCAGTTTCATATCGGAGGTTATCGGGGTCAACATCCACAGATGATATGATGAGTAGTAATATCATAACTTGTTGCAAAAAAGAAAAAAAACTATTAATTCTACTTGTGCATCGATTTCAGTTAGAAATGGTCATTTATAAATAGAAAAACCTCTCTTTTGTGAAGGAAGTGTCTCGAATAGAGAAGAGTTATAGTGACACACATTGCTGTTGTGCCAAACATTGTATGAAACCTAATATCTGTTCTCCCATGATAAAGTGGTATAAAATGATTTGCATGTCAAACTGATCCATCACCTAAAAGCTTTACATTCCAATTTATAATACTTACGTTTAAAAAATGTTACTCGTTACACCTCATCTATATTGCTGTTGCTATTTCCAAAAGTTTGTGTTCATGTGAATGCATTTTTTTTTAGTACATTGGCTACACAGTCCACGCGTAGCGGCAAAGAACTGGGGCAGCGAGGCTAGCAGAGCTGAAAGTCAAAAAAGAAAGACTTTATTGAACAGACCACCAGGAAGCTGTACACAACCAAGGCAGGGACGAGCCAGCGATGCAAAGGGGTAATACCTGGGCATGAGTGGTAGTAGACAAGGCGGAGGTCGAGAGCCAGGGAGGACTAGCACAGAGGAGACATATAACCAGAGGGAAATAGCAAAGCGTAGTCAGAAGGACGTGAAAGGACGGAAACATGGAGTCATCAAAAACCAGCGAGGCTATTACCAACAAGCCTGTTATCAAAGACAAAGGGAGAATGTGGAAAAAGAGAAGTAGGGACACGAAACGAGGTCAAAACCAGTAAACAAAGAACGAAAAACTACCTTGGCAGTAACACTAGTGTGAGTCGCAAAATTCAGGTTTTGCTAGTGGAAAAGAGAAGTAGGGAACGAAACGAGGTTAACCAGTAAACAAGGGGCAACCTGAGTTGATAAAGCTTTAACTAAGCAGTAAAGGTGGTGTGGGGTTTATAAACAGGAAGTACAGCTGAACCCCTATCAGTATCCATGAGACTTAGAGCGGGAGTGTGATTGGTAGACTGCTGGACATGTGGGTGTGACGTCGATCGGGTAGTGCATTCTGGGAAATGGGAGTCCGGGAGATCAGCCGCTGTCAGGAAGACCCGCGGACGTTTTAAAAAATTTTGTAATAAATATACTTAATTCTCAATTTAGCTATCTAATATAGTAATGTAGTATATATAGTAAAGTCAATTAATGATAATTAATAGTTTTGGTCATTTAAAATATTTTGTCTTTCCTTTTGCAGGTTAAGCAATGCATCATCGTCTGTAAATAGTTTTAATCAACAAAAGTCGGCTCTCTCAATCCAGGGCCCACCAGCACTGTACCGTCTTCACACAACAAGAAGTAGTCTAGACACGACTGGCAATATCAGGAAGTGGGCATTTTTGGAGAGAAATACGCCAACACGCCAAAAACCAAAAACAATCCTGATGGTGGGAGAAACTGGAACAGGCAGACCACCCTGATCAACACCATGGTCTGTCAACTACTTCCTGGGGGTGAAGTTTGAGGATAAAGTGGGTTTGGAGGATCACAGAGGAAGAAAAAGCGATATCAAACACAATCTAAAACCTCAGAAATCACGGTTTATGAGATCAACTCTGAGGAGAACAACACGTCCCTTACCATCATTGATACTACTCCAGGTTATGGAGACACCAGGGGAATGGATAAGGATGTGGACATCGCTCAGAATCTACGTGACTTATTTCTAAATAGTGTGTGAAGGATCTGGACCGCTGTGTGTCTTGTACTGAAAGCTTCTCAGAACAGAGTCTCAGACAGACAGAGCGCTACATCTTTGAAGCAGTCCTGTCCCATTCGGTAAAGACATAGATAGGACATTATAGTGTGTTTATTACACCACTCAGATGGAGGACCACCAACTAAATGCTCTTGGAGTCCCATCAAGGAAGGGAAAGATCCCCTGCTGTCACGATGATGAGGATGAAACCGGGTTTCACTTCCTTTTCAACAACCGTCAGTCTGACAGAAACAACGCTGCAAAAAATACGAGTACAGGTACGTTTATAAATCATCTTGGGAAATGGCAGCACGGCAGGTAGTATAGGGGAATTTTTTTGAGTGTTCCTGAAATCCCGACAGAGTGAAAAAAGCGTAACTCTGACTGTGAGTGTTCTTAATGAGCGCATGCAGCTTGAGGCCTGTGTTGAGAGTCTAAAGGAGCGCATCAAGTTCAGCGCGAAGCCAAACACAGTGAGTGAACTGACTGAAGTTCAGAAAACTCTGGAACAGAATAAAGAGAAGATCGAGAAGGATGAAAAGTTTCCTTTCACTGTCCACAACAGCCTACAAAGAGAAAGTGGACATTTACAGGTGCTTCCATGGAGGAACCAAAAGGCAACCTCTTGTTTACGAATGTCAGGAGAACTGCCATGAGTATGGCTGCTGGTTTGCCATGAATGCTAAATGGTTGTGAACTTATGAAAGAAAGATAAGCTACTGCACTGTGTGTTGGCTGTCCCAGACAGTAAAACACGTCAGAGAGGCCAGGAAATATGTAACAAAGCTGAGACAGGAAACCGTCACATTCGAACACACTGAAACTCAATATAGCGATACAAATCAAGAAATAGCCTCTTTATAACAACCTGCTTTCAAAAAAGTGGAAACAGAGCATGAAACACAAACTGCAATGATGAAAGAAATGATGACAAAACTAGAAATCAAGCTGAAGAACACTCCTGGCTGAGAACGAAGAAAAGAAGAAGAGCTTGGTGAGGGATGCCTACATGGCCATCCTAAAAACTGTCTGAGATCTGCCATTAAAGCCAGACTCTCGAGTGCCTTCACCATCCAGCACACTTGACTTCCTGATTCCGCGCTGCTGAAGAAGCTGGAAAAGCAGAGTGGGCTCAGAAACTGAAGGAACATGCAGAGAGCTGCAGGCAGAGGACCAAAACTAGACCTGCAGTGGGAATTTTAAGTAGGATGTATAAGGACATGCAGAACGCTGCACCTGAAGAATTGGGGCTAACCCTGTGGTGCTACTCTGCAGGGTATGTAGGTAGAATGAGGGCTTTCTTTAGTGGGGAAATAACAGAACTGAGTCTTCCATAATGTTCCATACCGGCACCAGCAGCAGTTTTACATAGTCAATAATACAGACTTAGCATTAAGCATCTGCAGTAGTTAGTCTAGGAGTTCATTTCTCATAAGGCAGAAGATCAGAACACAGTTAGCCCTAGCAGAATACATATCGTCAGCATGTTCCAATGAAAAACAAGTATCATTTTTGACGATTTTTTTACTTTTTATTTTTTGACACGAGCTGCTGTTTACACTCTGTTTATGAATCAAGATATGACCCAAAGATCGATGGGAAAAAGTTCTGGTATTGACTTACATTAGAATTCACTGGGTTTTGGCCTCTCCTGCGAAGTTGCTGTTTTGGAGATACAGGCTGCCTCACTCATTAGGACCGGCTTGTTGAAATGTCAAAGGACCAAAGAAAAAAACTAGCAGTTCTTCCATCACCGCAGCCTGTCTGACCCTTTTTGATCGCTGAGACGGGATCTAAAATGTCCAGGTCAGGTGGATCTATTAGGACAGTTACATTAGAGGGCAGTAGTCTAAATTGGGACATTTGGCCTCTAGCCTGCGAAGTTTGCCAACATGTATCCACTATCCGTTTGCGAGCTGTATGTCGGATTTAGATGTCACTACATTATCGATCATATATTGTTTTATTACTGAATGTGTAAAATAAGCAACCAGAAAAAACTAGCTTTAGTTAGTTTTCCATCACAGCAGCCTGTCTGGAATAACTTTTATAGCATATGGCATGAGACGATGGACTCAGCAATAGATAGTCAGGTCAGGTGTCACTTTAATTGATTTTTCTAAAATTAGCATTCAGGTTAGCATTAGCTCACAGGCAGTAGTCTGTCGATTGTACTTTTTCCATGGTCTTGGAGACGTGATCCATTTACATGATGTGTACGTAAGCACAGCGCCGATGTCTGGCCAACATTTATCCACTATCCGTTTAGTAGCTGTATGTTGGATTTGATGTCAGTCTTTACTATAATATATTATATATTTCTTTATTAGCTGACTGTGTAAAATATAGATTGGGAGCCGAACCAGCCCAGAAAAAAAAAAATTTTGAATAGTTAGTTTTCCATCAAAGCAGCCTGTCTGGAATCATTTTGATATAGCAAAATAGAAAAAACTCCCTTGAGTAAGGAAGAAACCTCGAGAGTAACCAGGCTCAAGGGCGGAACCCAACCTCCTCAGATCGATCCCGGATGAGGAGAAGAGGACAGAACTAAAAGGAGAAGCAGTTTAGAACATCCATTAGATCCAGTACTGCTACTTTCATTATTTCGTCATATATGATTAAGGTGTTTACTTCGCTATGTCTTACATTCCGTGTTGCATGTTGAGAAAACAAACATTCTTGTTTAAATAATTAGCAGCAAACAAAACGGATGGGTCCACCCCTGACCTGCCTGCTTCAGGTCCTTCTGCAACACTGCCGTGAAATTAAGGCCGGGACTTTGTCTTGACCAGTCTATGGTAGAACGACTTGTGTGCTTAGGGACATTGTTGTGCTGCATGACCCACGCTCTCTTGAGGTTGGGCTCATGGACAGATGTCCTGATGTCTTCCTTTAGAATTCACTGGTGTAATTCAGAATTCATTGTTCTGTCTGAATTGTTAAACCGTGCTGCCCCAGGATGCAAGAATGCAGAGTTGTCCTTTCTCCAAACCAAAAAAGGTCTATGTTGGTCTCATCTGTCCACAAAACACAGTAGCCTTCTGGCTTGTCCACAAGAGCTTTCTCACTGTAACCCTGCAAGCCATCCACACTATTGTGTTCAGTGTTCTCCTGATGGTGAACTCATGAACATTAACATTAGCCCAGTGTGAGAAAGGCCTAACTTCTAAAGAACCTCAGGTTCTCTTGTGAGCTCACAGATTACTACATGCCTTGTTCTTGCCGTGATCTTTGTTGGTACACCATCTGTCTGACTACGAATTGGTGGAGTCCAAACCCTGAGATGGTTCTGTAACCTTTTACAGCCCTATGACCTTCAACAGCTGTTCTTCTCAGGTCCTCAAAGATCTCCCTTGTTCATGCCATGATACACTTCCACAAACGTGTAGAAAGGTCAGACTTTGATCGATCTCTGTTTACAACAGGGCGTCCACTCACACCTGATTGGTCACTCACAGTGACACTGGCTCATTTTCCTCAATAAAGAAATGACCATGTCTCATATTTCAGTCTCATTTGTTTAATTTAGTTCTCCTTATCTATCTATCTATCTATCTACTTTTAGAATTTGCATGAACGTCTAGTGTGAGATTTTAGATCAAATTTACATAAAAATATAGAAAATTCTAAAGACTTCACAACCCTTCAAGCACCGCTGTAGTTCAGGAAATAAAGGCTTCTATCACAACACCAGCAGTAGAAGTCAGAACCCGGCTAGTGTAATTCTGACTGGTAGGAATAACAGTAGAAGAGATCAGTAATTTATTTATATTCAGATTATTTAATTTCATTTTTAACCATGATAACTCACTGTGTAGTGGTATTAGCATTTTCTCACAGGCAGTAGTCTACCTTTACACTCAGCAAGGGTGACGTTAGCACAGCACCTATGTCCAGGCGGCGAGGGAAATATTTTGCCAACATGTATCCACCTTTAGCACCATACCTTGTGTTTCATGTCAGTCTTTTAATATAATAGATTAATTAGGGTAAATTATGGTTAAGCTTTTCATTTTTTTATGCATTGGCTACACAAAATATATCTTTAACCCTTCTGGAACAGATTAACATCTTCTCCATGACCACAGGATGCATCTTTTCACATGCTTGTTTAACAAATGAGAAGCTACTCACTGCATCAGTTAAGTTGCTGCCAGCTGAAACAATCACCTATGTAGTAATTACCCAATGGGAGGCTCTTACCTATTTGCTTAGTTAAATCCAGGTGGTGGCCTTTTTGGCCAGGCAGTGTGTGTGTATATATATATATATATATATATATATATTCAACCCAAATCCAAAAATGTGTTTATTGGCTTGCAAATCTCATAGACTCAAATTTTATTCACAGTAGAACATAGAACACATATTAGATATATTTATCTATTGTATTGTCTGTTTAGAATATATATAGTTTCATAGTCATTTCTTATTTATTTTTTAGGCACGTGTATATATTATTATTATTATTATTATTATTATTATTATTATACTGAACTTTATATCGTCGCTGTCCAATGAAAACTATGTATTTCCAATTTGGGCAATTTTTTGGGTATCATTTGATCACATGAGCTGCAGTTTACATTAGGTGGACATTTCATGATGAGTGGATCATCAGAGAAATCGAAAACATGTTTGGAAAAAAATCGTCTGGTTCCATTGACTTACATTCAAGTTTAATCAGGTTTTTGATCTCTCCTTGCCATTTTGGAGTTACTTGTTTTTCTTTGGACAGTGATGATATGTTTTACCCCTGTGTTTAATTATCTGGTATGTAAAGTGTTGTTGGAGTGCTTCTCAGTTGTGTTGTACACTGTGTAATGACAAAAAGGCATCTTATTTCATTTATTTCATATATAGATAGATAGATAGATAGATAGACAGATAGATAGATAGATATACTGTCTTTAAAGCCATTAATCTTTACAGCAGTAAATACTGGCCTTCAAAGATGACTTGTATCTGCAGTTGCACTCTTAACCAGTCCTTCATTAAATGAAATGAGGTGTGCTACACACGAGATCTGACGAGATACATGCAGTAGCTGGAGCGCGTGTGAAAGTCAGGAGCCAGACTTGTGGTTTAACCAGCTGTTTAATCTTGTAGCAGCTCGACTGTCTGCACCCGGTGGATGCGGTCTGTGGTCTTCCTGTGTGTTGCTCTACTGTTGGTGCAAGAATGCTTCATGATAAATAAGCTCAGGGTGTAACGTGGAAGTTGTGGCAGGTTGCAAACGTATAGTGATTTTATTCAGGTTTGTCCGAGAGATGGGTCAAAATACAGGTAGGCACTGACAGATACGTATCCATTAATTGAGAGAAGACAGCAGAAACAAAACAAGGGTAAAAAACACAAGCACTACAAAACACAGGGAACAAAACCAGAAGGGAAACATGGCTTAGAGCTCGTGAAGGAAAACAGAGACTTCGCTACCAGACAGGGCAAACAAAGGAGTCTTAATAAAAGTCCAAATGAGGTCCGATTAGCTTCAGGTGTGGGAGAGGGTGGAGCCAGGGGGGAGCAGGAAAAGCAGTGCAATAACTTGAAGTAACCAGAGGGGGCGTTGATTGACATATGGACATGACCAGACAGACAGACAGGCAGACAAGGATGTGACACAGGGCTTGTCAATCACTTGCATGGTCAAAGGTGTATTAAACCAAGCACCTAGACATGCAGACTGGTTCTACAGACATTAGTGAAGCAATGGGTCTCTCTCAGGAGCTCAGTGAATTTTAGCGTGGTACAGTGATAGAATGGCACCTGTGCAGTCCAGTCCTGAAATCTCCTTCTTCCTAAATATTCCACAGTCCACTGTCAGTAGGATTATACCACAATGGAAGCCAATGGGAACGACAGACCTCCAAACTTCATGTGGCCTTCAGATCAGCTCAGAACCTCGCATAGAGAGCTTCATGGAATGGGTTTCCATGGCAGAGCAGCTGCATCCAAGCCTTACATCACCAAGGGAAATGCAAAGCACTGAATGAGTGGTGTAAAGCGCCGCCACTGGACTCCACAGAGCAGTGGAGATGAGTTCTCTGGAGTGATAAATCACCCTTCTTCGTCTGGCAATCCAAAGGATGAGTCTGGTTTTGGTGGCCGTCAGGAGAACGTTACGTGTGTAAAGTGTAAAGTTTGGTTGAGGGGGATTATAGGGTGGGGTTGGGCTCAGTTCCTTAGAAACCAGTGAAAGGGACTCCTAATGCCTCAGCAGACCAAGAGATTCTGGACAATTTCATGCTCCCAGCCTTGTGGGAACAGTTTAGGGACAGCCCCTTCCTGTTCCAACATCACATCTGCACCAGTTCAAAATGCATGGTCCATTAAGACGTGGATGTGCGAGTTTTGTGTGGATGGACTTGACTGGCCTGCACAGAGTCCTGACCTCAACCCAATAGAATGCCTTTGGGATAAATTACAGTGGAGGCCGTCTCGTCCAACATCAATGTCTGACCTCACAAATGCTCTTCTGGAAGAATGGTCAAAAATTCCCATAAGCACATTCCCGAACCTTGTGGAAAGCCTTTCCAGCAGAAGCTATCAAACCCTATGGATTAATAATGGGATGTCACTCAAGTTCATACACGTGTGAAGTCAGATTAGCGAATACTTTTGCCAATATAGTGTACTGCATGTACTGAACTCTCCTTTTTCAATTACATGAGTGTCAATAGAGTTTCCCTTCTGTAGCACCCTTAACCATTGTTTCCCCCATACCGCCTCACTCTAACGGTCTCTCACATATCCAAGCAAAACTGTGGTTACAGCTGTAATCAGCCCAGTTCCTGTGATGATCAGGCCTATGGCCTATTACGACACAGTCTCCTGGATAGCCGTTAGGTTCCTCACTGTCCCAGAACCTGAAAGAGAGAATCAGGGTATCGACTGATCAGAGCAGTGAGGACTGAGAGTCAGCACCTGCATCAGGCGTGGAGTTCAGCGGTCTCTTACTCGGTGCTCAGTGCTGAACCGTCCACCCATTTCAAGCGTCCCTCTTTGTGGACGTCTGCCAGGCCAATCCAAGCTTGATGGCTGCCCGCCTTCTTACTGAGGAACTCCTGGGACAGCATGACATAATGCTATTGCTATGCTATTGGGATAGCATAACATATACAGGTCATTCTCTCTCTCTCTCTCTCTCTCTCCAGCACTTACTGGAGTCATGTCTGCTTGAGTACAATCAGAGGAAATCTCAATTATTACAGCTCAGTTATTCCAATTGGATCTGTCCTTCGAGCTTCAAGTGCAGCTCAGCTTGACCTGCCATCCCTCATAATGCATGGATGACTAGCATTCAGACTCTTCTCTGTCTTGGCACTCAGATGGTGGAATGAATTTCCAGACTAAAGACCCATCTCTTTGTAAAGCACTGAGTGAGTGAGTACCTATAGGTGTATATACTGAAATGCTTTGTTTATGGACTTATGAGTATGACCTTTCGTGTCTCTAGATATGAGCGCTGGCTTGGGGTTGCTAGGTAGTTTGTGTCTGAGCTCAAGCTGAGTTTTTAGACTCTAACCTTCTTGTACTGGCTGGGAAACATTCTGGGAAGGATCATTAAGCGTGGTTGTAAGCCGCTCTGGATAAGAGCGTCAGCTACATGCCATAAATGTATGTCCTACTCACAGTATAAACCAGCTCAGCTTATTTAGCTAAAAACAGGAATGACAACAAGATAAACACAATAGAATGTGGAATATCAGACAATACCAGCATAGCGTAGCTCCATAGAGCATTCAGACTGCATGGGACACAATGCTAGCATAGCTAGCAGTGGCTGGAAAACTGAGTTCCATAGAGCATTCAGACCACATGGGACACAATGCTAGCATAGCTAGCAGTGGCTGGAAAACTGAGTTCCATAGAGAATTCAGACGTCATGGGACACAATGCTAGCATAGCTAGCAGTGGCTGAAAATACTGAGTTCCATAGAGAATTCAGACGTCATGGGACACAATGCTAGCATAGCTAGCAGTGGTTGGAAAACTGAGTTCCATAGAGCATTCAGACCACATGGGACACAATGCTTAGCATAGCTAGCGATGGCTAGCAGCTAGCAGTGACTGGAGTGGTTTAGCCTTTTTTAAACACTGCAAACACTTTCTAATACTCATGAAAACAAAGAATATACATTCCGTGTTACTTTGATGTAATGATTATTGCATTAAACTATGGTAACCTGTGCACTTAAATAGAACAGAGAAAACATTTGAACCCAGTATGTCCTTTAGTAGCAAAACCAAGCCAAACCAGATGTAGCAGGAGATTTTATAACCTCCTAGCTAACTTTGTACTCCACACCTGGTTGCCACCCCACATGTCTGACACATCTGACAGTGATTTCTTTATCGCTCCAGTGAATTGTTGTTAATCTATGACAAGTCTTCAAAGATTCACTTACGCAGCTGAGAGAGTCTCTGGAAGAGGCTGTCTCGCTCCCTCTGTAGCTGGTCAGCCCCATCCTGAGAGTTAACTGAAAGGAAAGCTGCATTGTAGACCAAATCAGAAAATCTGTAGACGTGTACCATCACTGTCCAAAAAACCAAGTATCTCCAAAATGGCTACATTACAGGGCAGGACAAAAGCCTCATCTAACTTCCATATAAGTTAATGGAACCACACTCTCCAGGCGATTCACGGCCATTTCTGTTGGTCCACTCATCATGTAATGCTCACACTGTGTAAATGGCAGCTGCTGTGTTCAGATGATGCATAGAAGCCAGAATCAACAAAAATGGAGGTGCTTGTGTTTGGACAGTGACTATATGTCGGCTGTATAGCCATGTGGATAAGTCCATCCAGCTGGCATGTAAGTTGCTCAGTTTACACAACAGTAAATATAAACAGAACAGCCAAAACATGAATTACTCAATAATGGTAATACTAAAGATTTCATTTTCAACACTTTAACATCCTCACAGAAAGAAATGCATTTTCGATTGGAGTAATAATAATAAAACACAGTCGATTTTAATTACATAAGTCTAGTATAGACACTTTTAGCATAAAGAAACAATTATACTGATTGGCAACCTGTGGTCTTCAAAAATGATTTTGCCCTCATTGGAGTGTTTTTGTTGCATAAAATTTCATAATTCTGTTCATCAAAACCTTTAAAATGATAAAATGCTATAAAATAAGATGACCTTAAGAAATTTCAAGTATAATTAAAGTAAATTGAGAGAGATTTACCTGTTGACTTTACATGTTGTATAGATGAAAACAGTAAAGGCCTCTAGTGACCTCTAGTGGACATTTTTAGCCTAACACACGCCTGCCAATTGGTTGATATGGTAGGGTTAAGTTCAAAACTGTCTTTATTGAAATACAGTGACTCAAAATGTGCTCTACCAAAAAGTTGAGCTAGAAGTTAAAGGGTTAAACCCAGGTTAAGCCAGTGTTTCCAGCCTTCAAAAGCGTGCAGAATACTAGAATACTAATTGACTAGCATTTAGAAGGGTGATCTGCGTTTAGCTGCTAGGCGAGTCACGGTGTCACATGACCTTTGTAAACCAATGAAATGCAAGCCATGTCTTCTGACACGGATGTGAGCCAATGGCACACATAATACTGTTTGCGAGAAAACATTTTAAAAGGCTCATCCCGAAAAAAGGACGCGTCCATCCTGGTAATGCACCAGACGGAGGACAGGGAGTTGAAAATCTGGACTGTCCGGCCTAAAACCGGGCGTGAGGCCACCCTACTGACTGTGGATGCAAGGGAGGCATATTTGTGCCAACCTGCTCATGGCTGGCCTGCCATCTTAGCCGATCAGCTAGCTGTGATAATCAGGTCTTAAGAGCATTGGCATAAAGCCTGTGTCTCCATCTTTGCCAAGATGTATGTACCAGAGACACCAAAATCCCACATTTCAGGCTGATTAACTCCACCCCCGAAACAGAAACACTGGTAACTGATCAGCATAATCAGATGGTGTGGCTTATTCGTTCTTCTTGTTTCAGGAGGGGGTTGTGCATTGAAAACCATAAAGAATAAAAGCTATAGAAACTTACAGTGCAGTCTCAGGGTGATATTGAGAGTGGCCTGGAGAATACACATCACTCCAAGACACAGTGCACTCAGCCTGAACAGTCCTGAACATATAGCAATACGTAAATACACATCTCAGAATACGCAACTAATAGCTGTACCCAGAAGGAATCAACCAACAGGAATGAGACTTGGTGGGTAGTTTTGACGTCATGAGACGTGTGAATGATTCAAGTTTCATGCTCAGCTGCACATGTGACATAAGCAAGGACGGGCCTTATCACTGTACCTGACTGACCCAGCAGCCACAACATTCAGTGAGCAGTGCCCTCAATGAGTCCTCCTGTTAGTGCCAGCACCACTGGCAGATGGCTGCATGACACCTGACTACACCTCAAGATCACCAAAGACTGCAATAGTGTCGGGCCAGACACCATCATGTAGGGAGGCCATCTTCCCCTCCAGAGGTCATCTTCAGTGACGAGTCCTGCTTTTGTCTTAGCGCAGACAATCCATGAATCTGCATGTAAAGGCATCATAGTCACCACCAAGACGAAAGGTTTGTTGTCACAGTTCACAAGTCTTGGTGTCACTCCACCTCCACCACACAATCTGCAGGAACTGTGTGGGGATATTCAAGCTGCATGGGATGGATCATCACAGGACACCATTAGGAACCTCTACAGCTCCATGCTGAGACGTCTGGCGTGTAGCATTAGCAAGCATGGCGGCCCAATGCCATACTGGAAGACAGTACTTCTGTATGTGTAGCTCAATAAATATTGATGATATCAGTCTAAATTTATCATCAGTTATTGTTCCTGGTAAACTTTATCTTCCTTGCCAACAGCACTGCACTCCCACACCTCCTTCTGGGAGCAGCTATTCTTTTGTTGATGGGCAGTATTTTTTATCTGTTCCAACTTAATAAAACAAGCTAGTATAGCACAAAACAGGCAGAACTTATTTGAAATGCTAGAACCTTCCTGTAGGCAATATAAGCTCAGCTGAAACATACCTCATAGCATGCAATACCTTTACGAGCACCAATAACCAATATGGCTCGATTTTGGCATGGACTGCACAAGTTTCTGGATGTAGGCCAGATCAATGTTTAGACACTCTTGAATTACAGAATTGCGCAGTTGGGCGGGATTTGGTGGAGTTTTACTGCTTGTTCCAGGTAGGCCCACAGATTTCCTAAAGGATTCAAATGTGGGGACTTCAAGGGCCAGTCCAGATGTGTGAATGCTCCTGAATGTTCATCATGCCAATCAGTCACATTTGCAGCCCTGTGAATACAAGAACTGTCATCTTGGAATACAGGGATAGGAATGTTGTGTTCCTCAGTAGATTGAGGAGCAAAAGGCAAAACCTGGTTGTCCAGCAGCTCAGTGTAAAGAACTGTGGTTGAAATCTACTGTCCCTTTAAACAAAGAATCCCCATCACAGAAGAGGCTATTTTGTCTGGGAAATTTACATATGAGAGAGAGTTCTAAAATGGGCATGCACCTCTCCCAGGTAGATCAATGTACAAGTTTGATTTTCATATCTAGATTGTGGAATGGATGGTTGTGAAAACTGTATTTGCTTGATATTTCAATTCCTCCCAGAAAGACTGGCTACTAGAGAGTGTCTGCATTATCCACCATATTTCTATTACATATGTTATTTTCACGTACACTGGGGGGAACCTAGATCTTTACGCACTATAATATATCCTCATGTTCAGCCTACAGCACATAAGCCCCGCCCACTCACACAGAAGTTACACTTGTTCAGCTCACTTCAGCCAATCAGAACAGAGATCATTCACAGGTGTATGCAGAAATCTATGTTTAGTCTGCCCTCTGGTGGTGGGGCTAAAATAATACAGTACTTTTCATGATCTCTAGTTCCTAGTATTTTAACATCTCTCACACAGTTTGACATTTTACCTGTTACCAGTGATAGTGTAGTTCATTTTCTCATGTTTATTGTTTTTATATTTGCTTACTTTCATTCAAAATGAAAATTCATTCAGACATTCATTATTGTTGCTGTTCAAAGTAAAACAAGTATCTCCAAAATGGCAACTTTACAGGAGAGGGCAAAAAACCTCATTTACTTTTAATGTAAGTCAATGGAACCAGACTTTTTACCAAGCCATTTTGGGCCATTTCTGTTGGTTCATTCATGATGTATGAATGTAAATAGCAGCTGTTGTGTTCAAGTGATGCATAAAAATTCAAATCAACAAAATTAGATATTTTCTATGGACAGTGATGTGTACTTGTGTGTATATGCATTGATGCTTAAAATTGGGATTTAGATGCTCAGTTACAGAAATGAGCCAAACCTTGTCTCCCCTTAATATGAGTGCAGGCGAGGCTAAAAGTTTCAAGTTTAGACACGCCTAGCTAAATAGATGTTAATAAAGAAATTAAAATGTCTAGTTTCTGTTACAGTTTAGTGAGCATTCATGATGGATAGACCTTGTTATATCAGCCTCCACGGCAGGTTAAGGAAATAGTTTCACCCTGCTGTAAAGGTCCATTTTGGAGGTTTTTAAGGAGGACTGCAGAATTCCAGTAGAGCATTAAGCTAAAAATAAGAGAACCTTCTGTGAAAAGCAGTGTCTAAACTCATCACTGGTATGAAAGTTAACACGTGTCTGCACATTTCAGTACACAGTTACTTTATATTTACTGAATGTAGCATATTTCCAAAGTCCAATATGTTAAACTCAAACACTGCAGCAAACTTCACACTAAAATCTCACTGGTAATTATTTTCATTTGGAAATGTAAATCTCCATTAAGATGACCGGAGATCCTGACAGCTGTATCTGAGGAACCTGATACAATGCAGAATCTCTCACATTAAAACAATTATGGGTGTAAAGGTTCTGCACTCTGCTGTCATGTGTTCATTTCTCTTAATCAGAAAATCCTTACATTGGATTTCCATTCTTATCCAAATGCCCCTCGGAAGTTCTCCCAACGGTACCACAATCCTTTCTCCACTGATAGATATATTTCCAGGCCATTCAGCAGTAACTGTGAAGAAGTGAGAAGGGTGTGGAAATGTTGTAGTCCAGCCTCCAGCTCTGCTTTACTTTGAAGTTTTCTCACAGATCCAAACAAACTGGTAATTACAGGGGAAATCAGCCCAGTTCTTTAGAGGATCAGAGCCCTGGCCAGCTATGACACAGTCCTCATCTCCTGCGTGACTGTTAGGTTCGCCGTTATACCAAAACCTGAAGGAGAGGATAAGAACGCAAGGTGTTAGTGGTTGGTGTAGCACAGCAGATAACACCACTACCTGTCACCCACCACCACATGTGGGAGACTGGGGTTGGAACCCCTGGGCAAGACTCTTAACACTACATTGGCCTACCTGTAATACGACTAACCTCGTAAGTTGCTCTGGATAAGAGAGTCAGCTAAATGCCGTAAACGTAAAATGTCAAGGTGTTAATCAGAGCAGTGAGGAGTGATTGCATCATCACCAGAGTTCAGTTCAGTGGTCTCTTACCCAGTGGTCAGTGCTGAGCCGTCCACCCATCTCCAGACCCCCTCGTTGTCACTGTCCGACAGCCCGATCCAAACTGCACTCCTGCTAAAGCTTCTAGAGATGAACTCCTGTTAATGTGGGATGGCAATATGAATGAATACAACTGAACGTCTGCAGCACACTATTATAATGCACATTACATTCATACTTCATATACTTCATATTTCATTACAAAAATAGTAGCTGTTGCATGTGCAAAAGTTTAGACACCCTACTTGGTCAGAGTAACAGTTAGTTTAGAGAAGGCCTAAAGAATTATGGGAACTGAAAAACAGTCAGGTTTAGTTCATTATTATTCATGCTTGTTCAGGAAAGTACATTGTAGGTGCTTAGCAGGCAGATGCTTAAAGCCTTGAGAATAAGGGAATATGTGTTGAATTAGTCTGACGTCATACTGGGAGACCCTACCTCTGCACGTGTAGCTCAATATCAGTCATCATTAATTGCTAACTCTTAAAGATATGAAGGTGGATACCAGGGAGATTTTTTTTTAATGTAGACTCAATGGAACTGAAAGTCAATTTAAAGTGAATATGGAAAACTGTCATGTTCCATATTGACACATGGGCTCAGGGATACCTACAAATATGTTTTCACTCAAAACAGACTGGCTCTGCATTACAGAAAGAGAAAGCCCTATAGCAATTCCATGTAGAAATGCTGCCGAGTTCTCTGGGCCAAAACTCATCTGTAAAAATGTGTGCTGTGGTCAGATGAATCCACATCTTGAATTTAGGAAAAATGGATGTCCAGTCCGCCTTGCCCTAACACAAAGGGGACCATCAAGACCAGCAAAGGTCCAAAAGCCAACAGTTGTCATGGTAAGGGTTGCCCATGACATGGGTGAACTGCATATGTGTGACAGAGGTGTATATTGGGATTTTAGAGACTGTCATTAAGATTTTCCGAAGAACTCGTATCACCAGGTTTTGACATTGGACATGTAAACTGTGGGAGCTGCTCATGCTTCTCGCCAGATCAAACAGTCTTCTCCACTGGTGGTCAATCCGTGCTGTCTGGAGCCTGTTCACCATGTGTGTGTGCCCTCACATAACCAGACCACACCTGTGATCATTTACATATCTGCCTGAGACATTTTTTATAGAAGAATGTATATTGCACACTCGAGAACAAACAGTGCGGTGAGTGATAAATAGAACAGGGGTGGAATGGAACACTGGAACAGTATACAAAGCTCTGTTGGACTCTGTGGCAGTGAAGTGTTGACTTCTACTGAGCACAGTGTTTTATGAGAGTCCTTGTCAGTGTGTGAGTGTTTGGAAGTGTTCAGTTCCCGTACAGCTCTGGGGTAAAAACTGTTTTTGAGTCTGTTTGTCCGGGACGTGATGGACCTAAAGCGTTTAGATGGACCTAGAGCTTGCTTTGTGTACTGGTGTGCACTCATGCTGGAACAGAAAGGGGCCGTCCCCAAACAGTTCCCACAAAGTTGGGGGCCTAGCCCAACTACTGAAATACAACCCCACACCACAACCAGATGGAGAAGCGTGATTCATCACTCCAGAGAACTTGTCTCTAGAGTCCAGTGGTGGCGCTTTACACCACTGCATTCAACGTTTTGCATTGCGCTTGGTGATGTAAGGCTTGGATGCAGCTGCTCGCCCATGGAAAGCCATTGCATGACTCTCTCTACGCACTGTTCTGGAGCTATTCTGAAGGTCACATGAAGTTTGGAGGTCTGTAGTGACTGACTCAGCAGAAAGATGGTGGCCTCTGTGCACTCCGCTGACCCTGCTCTGTCATTTTACATGGCCTACCACTTTGTACCACTTGAGTTGCTGTCATTCCCAATTGCTTCCACTTTCTTATAATCCCACTACCCATTTGTTATAATCCCACTGACAACTGTGGAATATTTAGTAGGGAGGAAATTTTACTACTGGACCTGCACAGGTGGCATCCTATCACGGTACCATGCTGGAATTCACTTAGCTCCTGAGAACAACCCATTCTTTCACTAATGTGTGTAGAAGCAGACTGCATGCCCAGGTGCATGTTCTTTGTGTACAGTTGATTTGGTTAGCTTTGGTTTCACACTGCAATTTAGCAAGTACACTAAACACCTTTACATGACACACCTATGTCCTGTCATCACCTCTGTGGTCGGCATCTCCCAATATTTGACATCATCTTGTAGTGGTGCGTCTGATGTCAGTGTGTTGTGACGTTAGCAGTGGGCCACTTCTAATCACATTTCGCACCAATTTAGCATCGAACCAAGACCACCTCTTTTGGTCCCACCAAATTATGGTTCTTCGATCTGAGACTAAACAAGGTAGGTCTGAAAGCACCCTCAGAGTTTTTTGTTATCAGCCCACTTTTTCAAGGCCCAGCTCTTCAGCACTAGAGGGATCCTAGCAGCTATCTAATTCCATCTCTCTCTCACCTGTTCTTCTCGGCTGTTGATGATCACCAGGTCTGCTCCTCTCTCTCTGCAGTACTGTCTGCTCTCACTCCAGCTCTTCCTCTCAGTAGAGATACAGTAAAGACTACTGCAGCTCCACTCCTGCTTGCTGCACTTCTTTTCTGATGGAACACAGCATTCTTGAATTGGTAGGTCGTTCAGTACTGGAAGGTTCAGTTCTTACGGTGCATTTTACTGTGTACACTGACTTATATAACTCACAAACACTCTCTCACCAAGTTTAGAGATCGTCTTCTGGAGTCCATCTTTCTCTGCCTGTAACTGGTTTCTTGCTATGATCAGGTTGTTGTACCTGGTCCGTAACTGGTCTCTCTCTATAGTCAGGTTGTTGTACCTGGTCCATAACTGGTCTCTCTCTATAGCCAGGTTGGTGTAACTGCTCTGTAACTGGTCTCTCTCTATAGTCAGGTTGTTGAGCTTGATCCACAGCACTGTGACAGCAGCCAGAAGGAGGACACACAGCAGCCCCAGACACACTGCGGCCAGTTTGCAGCATCTGCTCCCTGAAGTGTTTGTTTCTGGAACTAGACATGAATACATGCTACATGTAGAAACCTGCTTTTAAACTGATGATTTAATTGATTCATTTTGATTTAGAACTCAGGGAAGGCCCCTTTAAGCATGTGTGTGTGTGTACCTGAGGTCATAGTTCCTTTATGGCTTCTGGTCACGTTAGTCTCCAGGACGTCTTCATTCACATAGATATCCTCATATGAGTCACTGCTTTCAGTTGAACCAGTCGATCTGTAGTCTGATTTAGGTCCTGAGTTGGCATATACATCCATATTGATCTCCGGTTCTGTTCTCTTCTCCATAGCGATGCTGGAACAGGTTGAAACAGAGAACCGCCCTGGTTCTAACTGTCCTTGTTTTAATTGCAGACCTCAGTCACTACCGTCTCTAGCTCGTATTGTAACTCTCTGTATGTGACATAGTGCAGTATATGTGCTGCAAGCTCTCAGGACAGGAAGCTGAGCTGAAACCACACCTCACTTTCAGAAGCCCATCTCTTCTGCTCTGTCCCTGCAGACACTAAACTGCATGAATGCTGTATGTACTGTATATGTACATGTGAGTCAAGGCAGCATTCACACGCTCTCAGCACTGCTGACATTATAACTCATTACTCTTTCACTCATATCCACAGTTCATTCATGCTGTATTTCAGAAGGTTATTAGTTATCATTGAGCTTCTCTGTGAGACCGGCTGTGGGCGTCCTAATCACTAACCACACTGAAAAGGAAACTGAAACTCATAGGACGCTGAGCGGAGTACATAGGTTTGATGTGTGGGCATATGTACCACCACCCCCCTCTCGCTCACACACACACGCACACACACAAACAGGTTCTCATAAGGGCAAGACTCACCACATGTAGTATGTGACTGATGTGCAGTTCAGCTTTACTACTAATGCAACCAAAAGAAAGAACCTCCACTTCCTGTGTTCAGTTGGAGAATATTTTCGAACTAGTTTAAGAAGGCTTGTAGAGTTGCCGGAACAAGGTCCAGCGCTGATACCTGGAGAGATCAGTACAATCAATCAATCAATATTTATTTGTATAGCGCTTTTTACAACCACAGTTGTCTCAAAGCAGCTTCACAGAAAATCAGTTTGTTATAAAAAGAAAAAACACGGAGTTAATGTACAGACATGGGGGGCACCGGGTCCAAGCTCCCCCTTGAGCAAACCAGAGGCAACAGTGGCGAGGAAAAACTCCCTTGAAACCTCGAGAGGAACTAGGCTCAAGGGCGGAACCCAACCTCCTCAGGCAGAACCCGGATGAAGGGAAAGGCAGAACTAACAGGAAAGGAGCTTTAGAACATCTATTAGATCCAGTCTGATTAGTCCAGGACAGAGTAACTGCACAGGTGGAGCTGACCCATCTCTACCTGTAACTGGTCTCTCTCTGCAGTCAGGTTGATGTAACTGGTCTGTAACTGGTCTCTCTCTATAGTCAGGTTGGTGTAACTGGTCTGTAACTGGTCTCTCTCTGCAGCCAGGTTGATGTAACTGATCTGTAACTGGTCTCTCTCTGTAGTCAGGTTGATGTAACTGGTCTGTAACTGGTCTCTCTCTGCAGTCAGGTTGGTGTAACTGGTCTGTAACTGGTCTCTCTCTGCAGCCAGGTTGGTGTAACTGGTCTGTAACTGGTCTCTCTCTGTAGTCAGGTTGTTGAACTTGATCCACAGCACAGTGACAGCAGCCAGCAGGAGGACACACAGCAGCCCCAGACACACTGCGGCCGGTTTGCGGCATCTGCTCCCTGAAGTGTTTGTTTCTGGAACACAGACCAGAATACATGCTACATGTCACGTCTTCATTCACACAGATATCCTCATATGAGTCACTGCTTTTAGTTGAACCAGTCGATCTGCAGTCTGATTTAGGTCCTGAATTGGCGTATATATCCATGTTCATCTCTGGTCCTCCGTAATGATGTTGGACAGTCTCTGACGACTGGTAAAACCGACGAGCCAGCTGTGATGGCGACTCTGTGAATGTGGCATTGTACTAATACTTGCTGTTCTTAGGACAGGAAGTTCAGGTGGGATCTCAAACCATTCAGCGCTTTCAGAAACTTAGCTCCCTTAACTCTCTCTGGTGGCCATGCAGATACTGTTTGCTGATACTGCAATGCACTGGGTGACACTAGAATGCATTCGATGGATGGATGGATAGATGGATAGATGGATGGATGGATGGATGGATGCATAGATGGATAGATGGATAGATCTGTTTCTCTGATGGGCATTATTAATCACTTTGCTGCTCTGTGCAGCTTACCGTCAACAGCAGAACCACATCGAGCAGGAAGCCCAAGCCCACATGGTTCACCTGAGCTGTCTATGTATGTAGGTTAAACTATGAACCACCTCCCTCGTCTCTCTCTCTCTCTCTCTCTCTCTCTCCCACACAAACACATTTACAAGGCACTATATATATACACACTGTGTGTGTGTGTGTGTGTGTGTGTGTGTGTGTGTGAAAGCACTGGTACGGACGCTGACGTCTGGGGATATAGATATCGCTTACCAACGCCACAAAGTTTCTGTTCACACGAGGCAGCACGTGCATGCCCACCAACTTAACACGTCAGCAGTGTGGGAAGACACGCAGCAGTATAAATGCTCATGGCTAAGTCTGTAATGGTGGTATTTCATGGGAAAGACATGCTAAGCCTTCAGCTAACATAGAAGCCAAGTATCTGGTAATATGGTTAACCTTGTAGATCGCTCTGGATAAGAGCATCAGCTAAATGCTGTAAATATGGAAAAATTGGAAAATTAATTATGACTCTTTAACTACATTTAATTACAAACAATCAGTTGGGAGTCTAGCAAACAGATCAGATCCTCAAGGAGGTGAAATAACAAATAAGCTTTATTTACAATAAGTCGATCCAAAGGGATGTTCAGAAAGCCAGGCAGGGTCAAGACTATATCACCAATCAGCTACATGGTAAATACAGGACGGTATTCCACAAAGCTAGATTTTTTAGTCAGCAGCCAGGTAACTTCAGTGCTACATCAAGCCTGTCCAATAGCAAAAGACCTGAGGGACTTTCCCACTGGACTGCACAACCCATAGAAGGGTGAGGCACAATGAGGCTTCAGACTTTTGTCCTGATGGTCCGCCCGCCCACTAGCCATATGGTAACCCCTATTACATTTTCTCCGTTCAACAGAAGGCAACATATCTCCCAGTTATTAACACACTGTGATAACTGAGACTGGTTAATGCATGTACTGATGATCCTGGAGAGACTGGATGACTTCCATTCACTCGCTGTTGAGAACTTTCTTACAAATCCCAACTACAGGGTGGGTACAGGGGAAATCAGCCCAGGTCAATACACTTTTGGGCTCAGCAAACCTGATGTTAGTTATAGCACATTCCTAATTTCCTCCATGATCATTGGGTTCCCCCGGCCACCAGAAACTGAAACACAGAATCAGAACATGTACTAAGTCTTCAAACTGAGGAAGACTGAATATCATTCCCAGAGTTCACTTGGGCAGTCATTTACCTTGTGGTCAGTCCTGAGCCGTCCACCCATTTCCAGACCCCTTCGGTCTCAATGTCTGTCAGACCAATCCATGCCTCCCAGTCACCAAAGACTCTAGAGATGAACTCCTGGCAGGACAATAAATACATATATGAGAAAGAGGGCAATAACATTATTGGATGGAATCCTACTGGCCCTAACTTGACAAACCCAAAACACAACAACAACAACAACAACAAGGCTGAGCTTGGCTACCAGCTTCTTGTTCCAAGTTTCCTGTTCCACCTTAAATGATGCAGCAGTTACATTCTGGAGCCTGATCCTGCACCATTTAAGGTGGAGTGGAGGAAGCTGGTATATAAGAAGCTGACTTCAGCCTCGTGTAAGAAGGTGCTGATCTATTGTGAATACTGACATGGATCAAGGAATGCTAAACCTGCAATGCTTACTCAGCACCAACATCACTGTGTCTACATACTGCCAATGTAACTACCACACCAAACCAGGATCGCTTGTAGAGTTCCTTAAATGAGATGAGCTTGATATGAAATCAATACGAGTTCACTGTAATTCACAAACCATATTCTCATAACTACACACAAATCACACTTACTGAGAGGAATACTGTTAAAAAAAACCCAAAAAAAACACAATGACCTCTCCTAAGCAGTCGAGTGACATTAACTGCCCCAAGATGGTGGTCCCGTTGACATGCCTGGGTGAACCCAAGATTTCAAATATGTATCTATGTTCACAAACCCTAAATGTGTCATCCCAACTTCTGTTGCAATGTGTTACAGGGCTGAATGGCAGGAAGAAGAGTTTCCTGTAGACTGGGATTTTCTCCACTGCTGGTAGACCTATATGACCATACACTTCCATACACCTGCAGATTCAGCTACTTCCTTCACACTTTGGTCTTCACTGCCCAAATACAGTCACTCCTTTTAGCCAATCATTAACATCTGCTCTGGAGCCATTTACCACACATGGAACGAGACATTCACTGCACTGTACCACCTACTCTCAATCTATGGATCTCAACACTCACACCCCGCAGGTATTTATAGCCTCACCATCCTTGTGCAGCGCCATCTGCAGGAGCCTGAAACTACTACCACCATGGTGTACTTTTAAAAAGGTAAAACCAAGCAGGATTCAACTCTTTTCTTAACATTTATTTATTTAAACACTAAACCCTTAAAAAGCCAGAAAACTGAAAAGTGAGGTGCCAGACAGCCTATTCTTCAATGCTAATGAAGATTGTTTGTTTGTTTGTCTGTTTGTCTTGATTCTTGTGACATCTGAAGAAATATGGTTTCATATATGGTTAAATTTTTGTTTGTTTGTCTGTAAATTGTCTGTACATTTACCCCCCCCCCCAGCCCCCATAAAAGTTCCTCCCTGAATCAACCAGCAATCCTAGAAATATCTCTAGGGTCTGTGTTTCTCTGTCTGTCTGTCTCTCGCGCGCTCTCTCTTTTTCTCTCACGCTCTTGCTTCAACACTAAACCCCTGAAAAGCCAGAAATTTGAAAATTAAAGTGCCTTCCACCATCAACCACCAATCCTAAGGATGATCCTAGGGTCGGTCTGTCTGTCTGTCTGTCTGTCTGTCTCTCTCTCTCTCTCTCACCTGTTCTTCTAGGCTGTTGATGATCACCAGGTCTGCTTCTCTCTCTATGCAGTCCTGTCTGCTATCACTCCAGCTCTTCTTCTTGGTAGTGATGTAGTAAATACTGGAGTTGAAGTATCTCCATCCCTGTTTGTTGGCCTCCTCTTTTGAGAGTCAGTCAGAGTGATACAGCCAGGTCAGTGTAGCTGTTCAAGCATTCTGTGCTAATGAATCAAAACGTGGAAATGTTCACTCACCCAGTTGCAGAAGCTTTTTCTGTAACTGGTCTCTCTCTATAGTCAGGTTGGTGTAACTAGTCTGTAACCGGTCTCTCTCCGCAGTGAGGATGATCGACAACACTGTGATGGCGGCAAGCAGGAGAAGAGACAACACCCCCAGACACACTGCGGCCGGTCTGTAGTATGGGCTCACTGCACCACCCAGTGCAGTACCTGGAACTGATCACACGCTACATACGGTTAATTACACGTTAAGTCATTCTGGGTTTCCAGCATAGCCACTTCTAGAAAAGACATCAGCAGCAATCACGTGTGTGTGTGTGTGTACCTGAAGTCAAGGTTCCTTCATGGCTTCTGGTCTCGTTAGTCTCCAGGACGCCTTCATTCACGTACACATCATCATAGGAGTCACCGCTGTTAGCTGAACCAGTGGATCTGTAGTCTGATTTAGTTCCTGAGTTGGCGTGTATATCCATATTCATCTCTGATCCTCCGTAATGATGATGGATGGTGGAAAGATTACCCAGATTTCAGCCCCGATTTACACCCGTTTTTGTTCTAATCGCTCTCTGTCGTCACAACCGACGAGCCAGCTGTGATAGCGACTCTGTCAGTGAGACAGGAGGGACAGGAAGTTGAGGTGGGCGCTCAAACCGTTCAGCGCTTTCAGAATCTCAAACCTCTCTTTCTGACATCCATACACATACAGCAAGTTGTTGGCTTGTTGTATCTCTGATGGTTACTGTTAATCACTTTGCTGCTCCGTGCAGCTCATCATCAGCAGCAAAACCACATCGAACAGGAAGCTGAAGCCCACATGGTTCACCTGAGCTGTCTGGACGTAGGTGAAACTGTGAACCCCCCACCACCTCTCTCTCTCTCTCTTTCTCTCTCTTTTTCTCTCACACACACGAACAATTATAGTAGCCACAATATATACTGTGTGTGTGTTTTATAGCACTGGTACGGACTGACCAAAACCACTAAGCAGTTTCTGACCACACGAGCTAACACCTGCATGTGCCCTATTAGGCAGAACTTAACACATCGGCAGTGTGGGAAGACAAGCAGCAGTACCAACGCTCTTCATGGCTGAAGAGGAAAGACATGCTAAGCCTTCAGCTAGCATAGCAGCCAACTATGTGGCCCACCACAGTCAGTCAGCGGTGTCACTAACCAGCAGGTTCTCATAGCTTCAACCAGGCTGTATAAACCTGCTGAAGGTTGCTGTTACTGACAGTGTGGATGACTTTACTAAACATTAGCAGAGTGATGTTCAGATATGTAGTGCAAGTAAACAAGACGCATGTACGAGACCAATGACGGTTATGAAACCATGTTCAGCCCCAACCAGCTGAACCAGAGGAGCTGCTGAGCGCCTGCATGTACACACCACAGGGTTTTCTACATACTGCTCAGCTATAACCGTAAAACCATCTCCTGGACTGGTAGTCTGTTGCATTGTGTACTTTCTTACCCTGTTCTTCAAAGGTCAGGACCCTGGAAATACCATAAAAGGCTGAGGATCCAGAACTGACGGTAGAATCACCCAGCCACCAGCCCTATGGTACCTTCATAACCGTAACTCTATGAACTACATTCCCTTTGCGGGTTTGTCTAAACATTTTCCCATTCAACACTCGGCAACATTTCTCCCAGTTATTAAAACGATGTGATAATTGAAACTGTTTAATGAATGTATTAATGATTGATGAGTCCCCTTGGGTGACTGCCATTCACTTGCTGTTGAGAACTTTCTTACAAATTCCAACTACAGAGTGAGTACAGGGAAAATCAGCCCAGGTTGATACATGTTTGGATTCAGCGAACCTGATGCCAGTAATTGCACAGTCCTCATCTCCTCCATGACTATTAGGTTCCTCCTTCCACCAGAAGCTGAAACACAGAATTTGTATTTCTACATAAGTCTTAAAACTGAGAAGAACTGAATATTATATATTATATATATATATATTCCCAGAGTTTACTTAGAGTAGTTTACTTGATGGTCAGTTTGGAGCCGTCCACCCATTTCCAGAACCCTTCGGTCTCAGTGTCTGTCAGACCAATCCATGCCTCATGGTCACCAAATACTCTAGAGATGAACTCCTGTTATTATGAGAGGACAATAAATACATACATACATAAATAAGAAAGTATATTTGCTTATAAACACAGGTACTGAGATGTGATGAGTTCTAATATTACACTGGCCAACCAAATTTCACCAAATCAGACTTTGCTATAACATTCCTACAGTAACCGTACAGTAAACCGTGCTGGTCTGGGCCACAGTGACTCTGCCCCTCCCCAGGCCACTGTCACAATACAGTATATAACTAGTACACTAACAGTGTACCTATAACGCAACGTGCCAGACGCCTCGGCATGGAGTTGTAGAGGTTCCTAATGGTGTCCTATGATCATCCATCCCATGCAACTTGAATATCTTGCTCACACAGTTGCTGCAGATTGTGTAGTAGGGGTGGAGGTCCAGACCTTCTGGATGTGTGACGTGCGATAACAAACCCTTGTTCTTGCCGCTGACCATGGTGACACACAGATTGGTTTGACGAGCGGGACTCGTCACTCAAGATGAGACATTCTGAGTCACTCCATACAGATCCACAGTCTGGTGCTGCTCCATACAGTCTTGGCTGACATTGACGTGGTGTTAAGAGCAGTCGTCGTAACAGTCTACCTGAATGCAGTCCTACATCATGCAGCCGTCTGCCAATGGTGCTAGCACTAACAGAGTGACTCATGGAGGACATCACTGCTCGCTGAATGTCCATAATCATGGCTGTTGGGTCACTCAGGCCCAATCAGCCCCTCTAAAAGCACCTCCCTCAATCAACCAGCAATCATAGGAATAGGAAAACTCTGGTCTCTCTCTCTCACCTGTTCTTCCCTGCTGTTGATGATCACCAGGTCTGCTTCTCTCTCTCTGCAGTCCTGTCTGCTCTCACTCCAGCTCTTCTTCTCAGTAGTGATGTAGTAAATACTGGAGTTGAAGTATCTCCATCCCTGTTTGTTGAACTCTTTTTCTGAGGAGCAGCCAGAGTGATAGAGTCAATATTCAAGCTAGCATCTCTGTTTAAGCTCAGTGCTATGATGCATATGTTGACTCACCCAGTTCAAGTTGCTTCTTCTGGAGGTCATCCCTGTCCTTCTGCAACTGGTCCCTCTGTCTAGCCAGGTTGGTGTATCTGGTCTGTAACTGGTCTCTCTCTACAGTCAGGTTGATGTAACTGGTCTGTAACTGGTCTCTCTCTACAGTCAGGTTGGTGTAACTGGTCTGTAACTGGTCTCTCTCTGTGGTCAGGTTGGTGTAACTGGTCTGTAACTGGTCTCTCTCTGTAGTCAACATGATCCACAGCACTGCGATGGCAGCCAGCAGGAGAACACACAGCAGCCCCAGACACCCTGCAGCCGGTCTGTAGTATCTGCTCACTGCGGGGCCTGTTGCAGTAACTGGAAATGATTACACACTACATACCTTAATCACATGCTCGCCAGTGTAGCCAGTGTTAGCAAACACATTAGCATCAACCGTGTATGTGTACCTGAGGTCATAGTTCCTTTATGGCTTCTGGTCACGTTAGTCTCCAGGGCGTCTTCATTCACATAGATATCCTCATATGAGTCACTGCTTTCAGCTGAACCAGTCGATCTGTAGTCTGATTTAGGTCCTGAGTTGGCGTATATATCCATATTCATCTCCGGTTTCAATGTCCTCCGTAATGACATGATTTCAGGCCTAGTTTCAGTCGCTGACTACTCTCACAACCGACGAGCCAGCTGTGATGGTGACTCTCTGAATGTGGCTGGGTACTAACGCTTGCTGTTCTCAGGACAGGAAGTTGAGGTGGGAGCTCAAACCATGCAGCACTTTCAGAAGCCCAGCTCTCTTTGAAGTTCTTAAAGATACAGCTGGCTGCCACTCCAGTGCACTGGTTGACGCTAGAATGTGTTCTCTAAAGCAAGATGTTCAAATTTGGTTCCTCTTTCAGGATTTGGAGATGAGCTTGCAGGTTTCACTGTGTGTTGGAGTCCTTTTGATCAAGATATAGAAGACTTAAGCTTGGGACTCATATCCAGAGTTAATTAATGCTGACGTTTGTTGGTTTGTTGGCGTGCTGTCTCTAATGGCTGTTATTAATCTCTTTGCTGCTCTGTGTGGTTTACTGTCAGCAGTGAAACCACATTGAACAGGAAGCTGAAGGCCCCAGGGTGCATCTAAGCTCTCTATGTAAGCTGAAGTATAAACCAGCACTCACACGCACCCAAATTCTGATTGCATAGCTCTAACATCACAACATACACAGATTTGATAGATATCAGCCAGATGGCATAACTGAAACATGTTTAGTAGCCCCTATACGTCTCTGTGTGTTTTACAGCACTGATACTGAAACGGTAGTATCAGTATCGGTGATGGGGATACAGATAACAATGACCAATATCACAAAGTAACCTTTGACCCCACGAGTGAATTAATGTTAGTCCAAGTTGTTTATCAAATGGTCTTGATTCAGCCTCGATTACCTGTTCATCTTGTAGCTAACCCCAATGCCTCCACACATGAATTCGTTGGTCTTCTCCACAAAAACAAAAGCGGGACGTCACTAAAGATGACCCTCTGGCACTCTGAGTCCCTCTATGGTGTGACACCATTGCAGTCTTTGGGGATGATTTAGCACACATGGCGGCCCGACACCATACAGACAACTGTCAGGAAGCTTTTACCCATTTTGCCATCCACCACTACAGTCAATAAACTGGATTTCTTTTTTGGAAGTCATGGATATGAAGCACAGTAAAAGAGGACACGGTGTCCGTCTGCTGCTCTCCACCTTAAACAGACATTGTACACTGTAGAGCTCTTTTCTAACGATCATCTATTTTGGCCGTAATGCCATCAGCATGGCACCGTACGCGTGCTTTTGTGCCTAGAGCTGCATTCGGAATGTTGTGGACATGTGATTGTAGTATTAGGGAAATGGAAGGTGGGTAAATGAGTTAGGACTGTTTGACACATTAAATATTAAAATACAGGCCTTTAATGCTCCTCCAATATCACTTCCACTCTAGTAGGCTTCAGGTGTACCAGTCACTGGGCCAAACATGAGTGAGTATGCCTAGAGGTCCACTAGAGGGAGCCAATGATCAGGTTAAAAGGCTGGATCTAAGGGTTTAAGGCTGATCAATGACATACAGCTCTGGAAATGAATAAGCGACCACTGTTTCTTCTTGAATCAGCATCTCCACATGTACAGCAGGTTCTTCCTGAAGAACAGAAGCTTGGGTTCTAGCTTTACTGGCAGATACAGTGAGCGTCTGGTTCATAAGAACAAGGTCCAGCAGCCAACACACAGGACAACACAGCTACAGACTGGCAGAGGGCCAAACCCACTCTCTACTGACCGTGATGAGCACCACCTCATTCCAATGTCCCTTACCCACCGTAAGATGACCTCAAGTGACCTACAGAGAGACTGGCGAGCGGTGGCTGGGGTGAAACACACAGCGAGCATGGTTCTAAAAACAGGCTTCTGGAGGTCATTAGTGATTTTCTAAATAAACAGATCTAATACAATATTGATCTGGAGTTTAGGAGACGTGTTTCCAGTAGTGTAGAGAATCAAACACAACTGAGGAATTCTGGTCCAACACAAACCCAGAACCTGTACAGCTAGAGACACGGATCATTTGAGGTGGTCTCCTAAATTTTTTCCAGAGCTGGATGTGATCCCCACAGTGTAAGGAGTCAGTAGGCAATTACATCATCAATGAGTTTAACCTTCTTTATTTTCAGTGTAAATGAATCTAAAGAGGATTCTTTCCAAGCAAACTTTCGTCCAGTGTTGTCACATCGCTCTGTCTGTCTTAGTTGCTTTATTTGAGCTTGTCTGGGAAACCGGGGTCAAAATACAGGTGGGTATTAACAAAGACATCCCCATAACTTGAGAGACGACAAACAGGAACGAAACAAAGTCAAAACTCAGAACTTAGAATACTAACACTGCAGAACACAGAGAACAAGAACTGAGAGGAAACATGGCACAGACTCACGACTTCACGACCGGCAGGGCAAACAAAGGGGTCTTAATACAAGTCCAAATGAGTACAAATTAGCATCAGGTGTGGGAGTGGTTGGAGCCAAGGTGGAGCCAGGGTGGAGCAGAAAAAAGCAATGCAATGCCATGAAGCAACCACAGGGGGCGTAGTTTGACATATGAACAAGGACAGGCACAGACAGACAGACAGAGAGGGATGTGACAAGTGTAAAGAGCAGCTGCTGTGCTAGAATGACAATATTAAAAATGTGATTAGATGTTTTTCTTTGGTCGTATTATATTATTAGTACTAATAAATTGGGAAATTCAAGGCAACAGCACAGCACATGCTTAAAACAAGAGTTTATTAAACACTCAAATAGTACGAAACAGGAACATTAATTACCAAGTACAAAATCAAGGAGGAGGATATTAACTGCACTGCTGATAGCTAGCCATATAACCGACTGAAAGAGCATCACTGCATTATCCATAAAGAAATTTACCAAATTCTCCGTATAGAAAATGTACATGTTAAAAAATCATCCAGCACAACCCAACTCAGTCCCTCAAGACTTCCAGCAAAGCTCCCTGCAGCGAGCCAACTGGCAACCCAGTCAATACTTCCACTACAGCAGCATTAGGTTCCCGGTCTTACAAGATCCACTATAACACTGAGGCCAGTGGGATATCCGAAGCCGACTCCCAGTTAAACACAACCCTGATTCTTCTGGGAGCCTGGAGCGCACAGCACAGTCTTCAGATGTACATATATGTTGGGACATATTGGGAAGTGTTTCTGTGGTATTATGCCCCAGGTACAGTTACAGCTTATGGGCTATAAACAACCAACAAGGTAAAACAGCTTACTACAGTGCCACCCTGAGGCAGACCAGTGCTACAGCTCTAGCTACTCAAGAGAGACAGAATCTCCATGCCTGTGGGTGAAGCAGTTTGATGTTAGATGTCAGGGACCAACTGTGGAACTGAGCTTTAAAATGAAGACTGTCGATCCAACTTCTGGGCTTAATGAGCAATGATCCACCACGGTTCACCAAACACTGTGCCCAGAGAGAGCTCGAGATCATTCATGTGTGTGTGACAGACGTGTGTATCAGACATTTATGGAAATACAGAACAAATCGTGTCCCGTATTGGTTTAATAAGGACGATTCCGGATTTTACAGGACCGGTGGCAACCCTAGTCCACCCCCATATACACCCTCACAGCAGCTGCTTTTCTAGCTGTTGTTCAAACAGACCCGATGCAGAAGTGTATAGGATTAGAGAGTAGTGAGGTAGTGAGAAAGAGCACTTTTCCAGGAAGTAATATACTAAGTGATCCCACTTCACTTTGAGTGGGGTAGTTATTTGGAATGGGATAGGACCTCTATTCCCATCCGGCAGGTCAAATTTAAAGAAGGAGACTTGTGAACCAGGTTTGCTGCCATTTACTCACATTCAACTAAAAACCCTCCTCTCACAGATCCAAACGCTCTTATAACCACAAGGGAAATCAGCCCAGCTCTTTTCAGGTTCAGACCCGTAGCCAGTTATAACACAGTCCTCATCTCCATTACCGTTGGGTTCCCAGTATTTCCAATACCTGAAAGAGAGAACCAGAGAATCCACTGTGTTTTAGCAGAGCAGTGAGGAGTAACTCCATCATCACCAGAGCTCAGTTCAGAGGTTTTCTTACCCAGTGGTCAGTGCTGAGTCGTCCACCCACTTCCAGTCCCCCTCTTTCGCACTGTCAGTCAGACCGATCCAAGCTTTCTGACCTCGTCTCAACATTTCAATAAAGTCCTGCAAAAGGGAGATGAGTATTTACCTGTTCCCAGATAACCTCACCACATGACTGCTTATCCCGCATTCAACCTCCTACTACAGCTCACAGCCCGTACAGGCGAATGGACCATTTTACCCATCTGGGTTGCCTGGTTGTCTCCTAAGTGGGAGAAGAGATCTTATAATGTGCCACGCCCAACTGAAAAAAAATTGCTTAGACTAGCATGGAATTCCTGGAATGCAGATTGACCAGTAAAAACACACTCAAAACTCCAATGAAATGACCAGGACTGTGCTTTTTCCAGGATCATGGTTTTTAGCAGGGTGGAACTGAACTCTTACATGGCTCACCATGTCAAAGTCAATGTTGACCTCTTCCTTCAAATACAAACCCCCTATGTGTTAAAGAGGTCAATAAAGAGGTCAGATTCCAAAACTGTCAGTTAACAGTCTCGACTCATTAATACTTACATTCCAGCTTTACATACACAGGAGAGTACTATGGTCAGGCAGTGAAGAGGATGTCAGCACTTTCCATGTCTTTTCCAGGATTTACACAGTTAACACAAGCTCTAGCCCAGCAAGAAAAAGGAGAACAGCAACAGAGGGCACTTCCTATTCACCAGCTTCCTCATTAAATGCTCCGGTCCAATTCTGAGTGTATATATTACTGAGTTAAGGCTGTTATGTAAGAGTCTAGGATTTTGGAATTGGCCTGTTTTACCATACCCCTGTCGTAAATGCAGGATCTGAGAATTTGAGGATCACGGTACATCAGTTGTATGTACTGCACTCTCCCAATTTAACCATCACAGCATACATGCAGCTTTCCTTTTGTCCAAGTGACAGGACAGTGAGAGTTATGGGTTCTGTGTGTTTAGTAATGTGTAGAATATTAACACACTGCATAACATATATATGGAGCTCCCCTCTCACCTGTTCCTCTCTGCTGTTTACGATCACCAGGTCTGCTCCTCTCTCTCTGCAGTCCTGTCTGCTCTCACTCCAGCTCCTCTGTATGTTAGAGATGTAGTACATGCTGGAGCTGAAGTAGATCCATCAAGGTGTCTTAATGTTCCTCTCTGTTCATAGAGATCAATAACAACCTGAGTACCTCCATCATAGCAGGGCTTTATAAGTGTAACACATTCAGTGAAGTCAGATCTAAGATCATACATCTGATCGCATACCCAGTTCAGACAGCCTTCTCTGGAATCCATCCCTCTCTGCTCGTAACTGGTCTCTCTCTATAGTCAGGTTGGTGTAACTGGTCTGTAACTGGTCTCTCTCTGTAGTCAGGTTGGTGTAACTGGTCTGTAACTGGTCTCTCTCTGTAGTCAGGTTACTGTAAATGGCTTGTAACTGGTCTCTCTCTGTAGTCAGGTTGGTTAATTGGAGCCCCAGCACCGTGATGCCAGCTAGTAGGAGAGCACAGAGCAGCCCCAGACACACTGCGGCCAGTCTGTGGTATCTGCTTCCTGGTGTGCTCAATCCTGAGAACACAAATACAGGACTTACATGAGCGCTTATAATGACCTATACATTATACAGTATACGGGACACAGTTAAAGAGGACATTTGAGAATGAGCACCATAGGTCTTACTTTTATTCTTGGGGTCTGGACTGCAAAACAAGTAAAGCTGTTATATCTAGATCATTCATTCATGCATCTTCTAAGCTGCCTATCCTTCTGGGTTGCAGGGTGGTGGCTGGAGCCTATCCAAGGGCTCATTGGAGGGAAGGCGGGAAATAGCCTGGACAAGCTGCCAGTCCATCGCAGGGTTATATCTAGTTGATATGTGGTATGAACTTATGTCCAGGCAAAATGATCTGCCAGTAATGTAAACTCATTTAACATATTATATAGTTATTAGATCAATGTTCGTGTCGTACTAGAACATATTAACCTGCTTCAGTTTCCCATAAATTCAATATTCTTCCTATACCATACATCGGTATTCTCCCTCTGTCTGAAACCCTCTACTAGAGATCCTATGTATTTAAGCCCCACCTCCTGAATATTCCAGTGTGCTCTTATTGGTCAGCTCACCCACTCTGTTAGAATTGGTCAACCTCCAGAGTGGCTGATAGTAGTAGCTGCATCCTGCCTCAAGTTTCACCCCTACTGGTGGCCAGTAAGGAGTGTGTTACGAGATGATGTCATCTTGCACCAGAGAAAATGTCTGGAATTCCAGCAAGCTGTTTCTGGAAGCTGGGAAGAGTGATTTCTGTCTGAGAGAGTTTGTACCACTAGTGTGTCTTTTGCACTTTACACACTCACTTTGTTGTACTTTGCTATGTACATGCATTTAGCAGCATCCAGAAGGAAGTGTGGGGTTGTAGTGGTGTTGGGAAGGAAGATAAAGGTTACCAGGAACAATAACTGATGATACATTTAGACTGATATGATCTTAGACCAAGATGGCGTTGGGAGCACACTACGAGGCTCAGCCTCTGACCAGTTTTCGCAAATTAGTGTTTATTTACCTAATTATCTCCAGTGTTTTGACCACCCGTTCGACTTTAACCAGCTACCTCCAGAGGTGATCCGGACACCGGGACCTAGCGAGTCACTCGTGCCGACCGGAAGAGCCCGGCGCCAGCGTCGCGAGCGGAAGCAACGACGGGGTAAGCGCGGAGGTCTGCGTGCTAAGCTAATGCCGAACGCCACTACCGAGCGTCTTTCTTGCCAATGTTCGCTCGCTGCCAGGAAGGCTGGATGAATTAAAGATCTGGACACTCACACAGAGAAGGCTCATGGACTGTAACCTCATGTTTTTCACCGAAACATGGTTAAACAGCGATGTGGCGAACAGCGTGGTGGAACTGGAGGGCCGGGCATTGTTCAGAGCTGACTGTTCAGCCGCAGCTACGGGCAAGACCCGCGGTGGTGCACGGACTCTGTTGTCATGGTAACCCCCTGCTCTGCTGACCTGGAGTTCCTGATTATCAAGTTCAGACCCTTCTATCTGCCGTGTGAGTTTAACTGCGTCTTCGCTGGAATAGTCTATGTGCCCCCGATGCTAATGTTAACGCAGCTATGGAAGTGCTTTGTGCGGCTATCAGCAAACTACAAACTGACCAGCCAAACGGGGCCTTTATAGTAGCAGGGGACTTTAAACCTTCAGGTCTGGTGACCCTGATGGGGTACCTGGTCGTGTGTTAAGAGCTTGTGCCCATGAACTCTTTCACTGGCCCAAGCTGCAGTACCAACCTTCTTCAAGACTGCCACCATTGTGCCGGTGCCAAAGCTCCCAACTGCTTCAGCACCGAACGACTTCCGCCCTGTCGCACTCACCCCAATCATCTCCAAGTGCTTTGAAAGACTAGTTCTTTCTCACTTGAAATCCTGCCTGCCTGCCACACTGGATCCACATCAGTTCGCCTACCGTAGCAACAGGTCAACTGAGGATGCCATCTCCACGGCACTTCACACTGCACTGACCCACCTGGACTGTCAGAACTCCTATGTCAGAATGCTGTTCATTGACTTCAGTGCAGCATTCAACACAGTAATCCCCTCCAAGCTGATCTCCAAGCTCAACCATCTGGGTATCTAAAATAGCTCTCTATCAGGGACTAGAGTTCAATTCCCCCAGCCAGGCCATCAGGGGTCCTTTCTACGTGGAGACTGCATGTTCTCCTACCTGTGTCTGCATGTGGTTTCCTGTGACCCAGGAGGATAAGCAGTGTAGAGGACGAGTGAGTGAGTTCTAAATAGCACCAAACCAACAATATATAACCGATTCTTCACTAGGAGATCCATGGTACCATGGTTCATTGGGGAACGCACAGCTATAACAACCCCTTCTTTTACTAAAGAACCCTAGAAGAATCACCTGTTTCCCCCAGCAGGTGTAATAAACTCACATATCATCGCTGTACAAGGGAAAACGAGTATCTCCAAAATGGTAGCTTTACAGGAGAGGCCAAAAACCTCATTCATTTACAATGCAAGTCAAGTCAATGGAGCCAGACTTGTTACCAAGTAATTTTGGTGGGCCATTTCTGTTGGTCCATTCATCGTGGCATTCTCGCCCAAAGTAAAGGCAGCTGCTGTGTTCAAATGATGAACAGAAGTATAAACCAACATCAAATAAAGCTACATGTCTGATTATCATTAAAGTAAAATGGATGTGATAATTCTGTTAGATCCTCTACTGAATGCTCTTTATCATGTAAACAATCGGCTTTAACCATGTGTACGTCTACCTGAGGTCATTGTTCCTTTATGGCTGGGGACCACACGAGCCTCTGGGATGTCTTCGTTCTCATAGATATCCTCAAAGGAGTTCTTCTTTATGTTCGAATCGGCGGATCGGTCATCTGCTGCTTTTCCTGTGTTCGCATATATATCCGTCATCTCCGGTTCTGGTCTATTCCGTAAAGATGCTGGAAGACGGATTCTTGCTTTAGTCAATCTGGTTTTAGTTGTGCTCGCAGAATACAGTCACTGCAGCCTCCAGCTCTCTAGAGTGACTCTGTATTAGAGGTAGTGTTCAGTGTCTGCTGCTTTAAGGACAGGAAGTTGAGGTGAGAGTTGAAACCTCATAGCACTTTCAGAAGCCCATCTGACAGTGGAAAATATGAGTTCTCAGTTTTAGCAGTGGAAGGCTCAGGGTTTCTAATCTCTCGGTGTCTTATTCACTCATCTCCACAGTTAATGCACCCACTGTTTGGTGTATTTCTGGTCATTCGGGTCATTGTTCATCACTGCGCTGCTCTCTGCGGCTGAGCACTGAGCACAACAACAGGATTGACAGGAAGCTGAGACTCATGGCCTGTGTCTGAGCCTGGTATGTGGGTTATATGTCATAGATGTGCTCTCTTTTGTGAGCTACCTCCCTATCGCTCTTTCTCGCTCTCCTCCTCCTTTCAAACTAACCCCACTATGAATTTCAATCCCCACCACCAACCTGTCTTCTCAGTGCTCATTAGTCCTGTGTCAGTCATAATAATGTGACTTGACTGTATGTTTCCAGAAGTATGAACTTTTTTTCCAAGTCATTTAACCAAGCAAAGCAATCCGTCAATACAGTGAGACAATTTGGCTTACGAGAATCATTTAAAACCTGTTTAAAAGGACGTGAAGTAAGTAACAATATTAAAATGAGCTTAAAACCAGGGTTGCCAAGGTTTTCATTTTTCTGCAGCGATGGGAAGAAATATTATACCCTAATACTGAAATGAACAAAATTACATATTGCTCTCTGTGGGCTGTGGTAATTCAGATGGGCTGTGTGACCAGTATTGTCTGATGGTCTGTGTGGTCTGATGGCCTGTATGGTCAGATGGCCTGTATGGTCTGAGGGCCTGTACGGCCTGATGGCCTGTGTGGTCTGAGGGCCTGTACGGTCTGAGGGCCTGTGTGGTCTGAGGGCCTGTACAGTCTGAGGGCCTGTATGGTCTGATGGCCTGTATGGTCTGAGGGCCTGTATGGTCTGATGGCCTGTATGGTCTGAGGGCCTGTATGGTCTGATGGCCTGTATGGTCTGATGGCCTGTGTGGTCTGATGGCCTGTGTGGTCTGATGGCCTGTATGGTCTGAGGGCCTGTATGGTCTGATAGCCTGTACAGTCTGATGGCCTGTGTGATCTGAGGGTCTGTATGGTCTGAGGGTCTGTATTAGAGTGGTTAAAACAAGCCTGACCTTTATAACGAAGTGCGATTGTGACTGGAAGTGAAGCGCCCGTGTGGTGTGCCAAGAAGTCACATGACTGCTGCACATGTAGATGTGTTTGAAGGCTGAACTCAGCACAGCTCACAGTTGCCTGCTGTATCTGCTTGATGGGAGGGAAATTCCTGACGCTGGTATGTTAGCAAAGTCTTAACATCAGTTCTAAACCTGGGGGAAAGAAAAACAAGTTTCAATAACCATTCAGGTATTACAGTGAGGAAAATAAGTATTTGAACACCCTGCGTTCAGTGTAAAAATGAAGCTGAACATGGCGTTTCTTCTATAATAGCACTCTACTATGCTAGGCTATGTGATGCTGCACTGCATGGTGCACTGTGGCCTGTAGTACTGAATCAGAATGGGAAATATTCAGTGTGTGCAAACTTAGTATACTTTTGCAGCGTCTGTATTTACACCTTATGCAGTCATCCAGAGGACATGAAGAAAGGAAAATCAATCACATGTCCACTAAATCTCATGTCCATTCTCCATAGAGAGAGCAGAGAGCAGATGGTACAAACTGGCTGCAGTGTGTCTGGGGCTGCTGTGTGTCCTCCTGCTGGCTGCTGTTACAGTGCTGTGGGTCTAGTTCACCAGCCTGACTATAGAGAGAGACCAGCTACAGACCTACAGACCAGTTACACCAGCCTGACTAAAGAGAGAGACCAGCTACAGACCAGTTACACCAGCCTGACTATAGAGAGAGACCAGTTACAGACCAGTTACACCAGCCTGACTATAGAGAGAGACCAGTTACACCAGCCTGACTATAGAGAGAGACCAGTTACAGACCAGTTACACCAGCCTGACTATAGAGAGAGACCAGTTACACCAGCCTGACTATAGAGAGAGACCAGTTATAGACCAATTACACCAGCCTGACTATAGAGAGAGACCAGCTACAGACCAGTTACACCAATCTGGCTATAGAGAGAGACCAGTTACAGACCAGTTACACCAGCCTGACTATAGAGAGAGACCAGTTACAGACCAATTACACCAGCCTGACTATAGAGAGAGACCAGTTACACCAGCCTGACTATAGAGAGAGACCAGTTACAGACCAATTACACCAGCCTGACTATAGAGAGAGACCAGTTACACCAGCCTGACTATAGAAAGAGACCAGTTACACCAGCCTGACTATAGAGAGAGACCAGTTCCAAGCACAGAGAGACACATTACAGAGAAGGTTTTCTGAACTGGGTAAGGTATTAGTTTGTCGTTTTGATGTCTGACTTGATTAATTCATAACACTTCATTCATATTATGGATGCGCTGGTGTTGTAATGGGTATAACCCATGTCATTCTGGCTGAACATAACAAGACCTTGAAGGACCAGGATGGAGATACTTAAGGTACAGTCTGTACTACATCTCATCTGAGAAGAATGGTTTGTATATAAGCAGACAGGACTGCAGACAGAGAAGAGCATTGCAGCAACTGCAAGACAATCATAGCGCTGTATTTTCACCGTCACCACACACATACAGGAAGGCCATTTGGAGACACTTAGTCACTTCCTGGACTAGAACCACCAGAAGAGGTCCAACCACATAAGTCTAGAGGTGCAGCAGAGTTAGTACTAACAGTCTTATACAGATTAGCGATGTCTCAGAGCATTTATAAGGACATGGTGTGCACTGAGGAGCTGAGGAGAGGGGACAAAGTGGAGATGGTGGTGGCTATCTATGACAGTTTAGATGCTGTTAGAGATCATGAGTCTAACACGGAAATGGAGGACACCAGCGGCAAGAGGAGCCTCAACATACAACAGCCAGGTATACAATTCAAAATCTGTAGCAGTTTACTCATATAACCCTGTGATATAATATTGATATGACCATTGGACATGTCAAGATAGGTATTATATTCTTATTATTATAAATGTAAACAATTCTTCCACAACATTTTGGCAGATCGGTGAACCTCTGCCCGGCAATGCGTTTCATTTTGAAAAATGCTGAAATGTCTCACTTTCAATATTCGATATGCATTCTATGTTCTACTGTGTAAAATATGGGTCTATGAGATTTGCAAATCATTGCACTCTGTTTTTATTTACATGTGTTTACATTCTATACAGTATTTAGTGTAAATGAGTTTTATCCTAATAGTCATTCAAGCAAGTATATATTTTGCAGCGTCTGTGTTCACAGGCAGGGATATAATAATTCTCCCTCCTGCACACCTACTTTTAAACACTAAGCCAACATGCAGCCATACTGTGGACTTGTGGTGATGGATATAGAGGACTGTTTTCATTTACTCACTAAATCACATGTGCACTTTCCATAGAGATGAACACCGCAGTGAGCAGATGCTACAGACTGGGTGCAGTGTGTCTGGGACTGCTGTGTGTTCTCCTGCTGGCTTTCGTCACAGTGCTGGGGATCAAGTTCAACAGTCTTACCAAAGAGAGAGACCAGTTACAGACCAGTTACACAAACCTGACTATAGAGAGAGACCAGCTACACATCAGTTACACCAACCTTACTATAGAGAGAGACCAGCTACAGACCAGTTACACCAACCTGACCATAGAGAGAGACCAGTTACAGAACAGTTACACCAACCTGACCATAGAGAGAGACCAGTTACAGACCAGTTACACCAGCCTGGTTACAGAGAGAGACCAGTTCCATACACAGAGAGACACATTACAGAGGAGGTTTTCTGAACTGGGTAAGGTACTAGTTTGTCGTTTTTGATTCATTCATCCATAATGACTTCACACATACTTCATTATTAATCTGGATGTGCTGGTGCTGTGGTGGGAATAACCCATGCTGTTCTGGCTGAACAGTACAGTTCCTTAACAGACCAGGATGGAGGTACTTCAGGTACAGTCTGTACTACATCTCTTCTGAGAAGAACAGCTGGTATGAAAGCAGGCAGGACTGCAGAAAGAGAGGAGCAGACCTGGTGATCATAAGCAGCCCAGGGGAACAGGTGAGTGTGTAATGGGTTAACTGGTTATAGGAATGCCCCTGTGTTAGCCACACTGCAGGGGAAGTAATGTTTTTTTTTTTACTTAAGAGTTCAATTGAAGGAATTAATTAATTAATCAACTGAATGAACTATAAATACCTGAGGGGTGTGAGTGACGGGATCCATAGATTGAGAAGAGGTGGTACAGTTCAGTGAACGTTTCGTTCCATTTATGGAAAATGGCTCCAACGGAGATGTTAATGATGGGCTAAAAGGAGTGACATTCCGAAGGCCATAGTGTGAAGGAAGTAGCTGAACCTGCAGGTGTATGGAAGCGTACGGGTCTACAAGCAATGGCTAAAATCCCAGTCTACAGGAAACTCTCCTCAGAACTGTGCCTGAAAGATGAAACTAAAAGACAGGGACTGTTGGAGTGTTTCACAGCTTGGTAACTTCCCAGAAATTTCTAAAAGAACACTACGCACAGAACTGAATACAATGACCATACTGTGAAACACATCAGCGGTCCCTGTCCAGTTTCCATGCATCAAACGAGACATTCCCTGCACTGTACCACCTCTTCAGGTATTCACAGGTATTCATATACCCATCATCCTTGTGCAGTGCCATCTGCAGGAGCCTGAAGTCTAGCAGGCAGCTGAATGTGAGCTAAGCCATCATGTGTTGTGGGTAAGCAGCCATCTCACTTCCACAGGACTTTATTGAAATGTTGAGAGGAGGTCAAACTACTTGGATTGGGTTAAGTGCACGAGAGACCAAGGGCATCTGGAAATGGGTGGATGGCTCTGGACTGACCACTGGGTAAGAGTTCACTCAACTCCACTCATACGGTTGTCAATGCTTGCTCTTCAGTGCTGTGATAAAACACAGTAGATGCTCTGATTCTCCCTTTTAGGCATTGGGGACCTGGAGAGCCCAGCAGTTATGGAGGCTGCATCGTGACTGGCCATTGGCTTGATTCTCTAAAGAACTGGGCTGCCTATCCATGTAATTACCAGCTTGTTTGGATCTGTGAGAAGAGAATAAACAGCTGAATGGATGAATGCATTTGCGTGAGTGTTCTTAAAGCCCCTACTAGGTTTATTTTATGTCTAGTTTCACAGCGGGTAACACTGGGGAGCAAAACGCTCTGAGTATAAATGTGATTGTATGTTTTCATCAGAATGAGCCTCAGAAACTTAAAATATACAGGTCTAAATTTTAATAAAAGATGAGGGGAGCTAACAAGTGGGTTACACATATTTCAGGTGAACTGAGCAGCGTTAGTAGCAGCTAGATCTGAACAGTGGATACAGTAATAACAGCTCTGAGGTAAGTGTGGGTGTAGTGATTGTAGTGGAGTACGTTTTCATCAGAATGAACCTCTAAAAGTTAAAATATACAGGTCTGAAGATGAACTCACTTTAGAGGATCAGTTTTAGAGGGAAATAGCCGAGGGGAGCTAACAGCTAGGCTAACCAAATTTCAGCTGAACGCAGATGCATTAGCTAGCTCTAAACACTGGATAGGGTAATAAGAGCTCTGAGGTAAATGTGGGTGTAGTGGGGTATGTTTTCATCAGAATGAGCCTCAGAAAGTTAAATATACAGGTCTGAATATTAATAAAAGATGAACTCGCTTTAGAGGATCAGTTTTAGAGTGCAGTAGCCGAGGGTAGCTAACAGCTAGGCTAACCGTATTTCAGGTGAACTGAGCAGCGTTAGCAGCAGCTAGCTCTAAACAGTGGATACAGTAATAACAGCTCTGAGGTAAATGTGAGTGTAGTGAGGTGTGTTTTAATCAGAATGAGCCTCAGAAAGTTAAATATACAGGTCTGAAGATTAATAAAAGATGAACTCGCTTTAGAGGATCAGTTTTAGAGTGAAATAGCCGAGGGGAGCTAACAGCTAGGCTAACCATATCTCAGGTGAACTGAGCGGCGTTAGCAGCAGCTAGCTCTAAACAGTGAAGACAGTAATAACAGCTCTGAGGTAAATGTGAGGTAACTGGTCATGTGACTGTATAAGTATACTACACTATAGGTCAGAACTTGTTACTGTACTGTATACTACACACAGGGGTTGCAGAACAGACCTGCACAACAGTCAAGAGGAATTGTGGACCATTCCTCTTTACAGAACTGTTTCAGATCAGCAGTAATTTTGGTATGTCTGGTGTGAATCGCTCTCTTGAACTTATGCCACAGCATCTCAATCGTGTTGAGGTCAGGACTCTGACTGGGCCACTCCAGAAGGCATATTTTCTTCTGTTGGAGCCATTGTGTTCTTGATTTACTTCTATGTTTTGGGTCGTGGTTCTGTTGCATCACCCATCCTCTGTTGAGCTTCTGTGGGTGGAGAGATGGTCTTAAGTTCTCTTGCAAAATGTCTTGATAAACTTAGGAATTCATTTTTCTGTGGATGAAAGCAAAGCAGCAATATTTTTTTTTTTTGGACAGCAGTGGCTTCCTCCATGTTGAACTTTGAACAGTGCTGAACCTTCTCCACTTGTAGACAGTCTCTCTTACTGTGGACACATGAACTTCAACAGCTTCATGCAAGTCAACAATTCTTGAACGTCGGTCTTCTGAGAGCTCTTTCGTGCGAGACATCAGGCAATGCTTCTTGAGAACAGCAAACTCAAATATGGTGTATGTTTTACAGGGCGGGGCAGCTTTAACCAACACATCCAATCTCATCACACTGCAGCTCGGCTGACTCCACACACATACTGGCTTCACATACTTTCTCCACCCTGCACTGGGAATGTTTCCATGTTGTGTTCAGTAAAAACACAGCATGTTTGGTGCGGTGTTAGTTCAAGCGGTCGAGTTTGTCTATTGGTGTGACTTAGATGAAGATCAGAACACACTGATGGACCAACGTATGCAGAAATCCAGGTATCCCAAAGGGTTCACATGCTTCTCCTTGTAACTGTACATGAGTTAGACTGTAGCTGAGCTCCATGATAGCCTTACAGAGAGTGCAGACGGATATCAAAAATAAAGAATGGTAGGATAACCGCAGAAACCCAGTCTCTTCTTCACTCTGCTCTCTTCTTCTGCAGGGGTCACACAGGAGTATGTAAATACAATCCCCCTTTCTTAAAGGCACAGCATCACTTCGACAGTTACACCATGAAACTTGTTTTTGTGGTGTTTTTAATTTACCTAAGGAGCTAGCTAGCTAAGCAGCTGACCGGACGTCCTAACGGTGGAAGAAACAAACACTTGAAAGTGGGCGTGGCAAAATGAGGTGAACAGTATAGTGCCATTTCGAATACAGCCAGCATTTTTAACAACATCCTGGAAATACACCAACAGTGGAGGAATTATTGGTCAGATCTGTTAATGTGAGATTACATCGAACCACTCATTCATTTTTTATTATTATAATAATAAAAAATTGAATTGAGTGGTTCGATGTAATCTCACATTAACAGATCTGACCCAATAATTCCTCCACTGTTGGTGTAGTTTCCAGGATGTTGTTTAAAAATGCTGGCTGTATTCGAAAATGGCACTATACTGTTTTCACCTCATTTTTGCCACGCCCACTTTCAAGTGTTTGTTTCTTCCACCGTTAGGACGTCCGGTCAGCTGCTTAGCTAGCTAGCTCCTTAGGTAAATAAAAAACACCACAAAAACAAGTTTCATGGTGTAACTGTCGAAGTGATGCTGTGCCTTTAAGAAAGGGGGGATTGTATTTAGTTACTCCTGTGTGAGCCCTGCAGAATAAGAGATCAGAGTGAATAAGAGACTGGGTTTCTGCTGTTATCCTACCATTCTTTATTTTTGATATCCGTCTGCACTCTCTGTTAGGCTATCATGGAGCTCAGCTTACAGTCTAACTCATGTACAGTTACAAGGAGAAGCATGTGAACCCTTTGGGATACCTGGATTTCTGCATACGTTGGTCCATCAGTGTGTTCTGATCTTCATCTAAGTCACACCAATAGACAAACTCGACCGCTTGAACTAACACCGCACCAAACATGCTGTGTTTTTACTGAACACAACATGGAAACATTCCAGTGCAGGGTGGAGAAAGTATGTGAAGCCAGTATGTGTGTGGAGTCAGCCGAGAGCTGCAGTGTGATGAGATTGGTATGTGTTGGTTAAAGCTGCCCCGCCCTGTAAAACATACACCATATTTGAGTTTTGCTGTTCTCAAGAAGCATTGCCTGATGTCTCGCACGAAAGAGCTCTCAGAAGACCGACGTTCAAGAATTGTTGACTTGCATGAAGCTGTTGAAGTTCATGTGTCCACGGTAAGAGAGACTGTCTACAAGTGGAGAAGGTTCAGCACTGTTCAAAGTTCAACATGGAGGAAGCCACTGCTGTCCAAAAAAAAAAATATTGCTGCTTTGCTTTCATCCACAGAAAAATGAATTCCTAAGTTTATCAAGACATTTTGCAAGAGAACTTAAGACCATCTCTCCACCCACAGAAGCTCAACAGAGGATGGGTGATGCAACAGAACCACGACCCAAAACATAGAAGTAAATCAAGAACACAATGGCTCCAACAGAAGAAAATATGCCTTCTGGAGTGGCCCAGTCAGAGTCCTGACCTCAACACGATTGAGATGCTGTGGCATAAGTTCAAGAGAGCGATTCACACCAGACATACCAAAATTACTGCTGATCTGAAACAGTTCTGTAAAGAGGAATGGTCCACAATTCCTCTTGACTGTTGTGCAGGTCTGTTCTGCAACCCCTGTGTGTAGTATACAGTACAGTAACAAGTTCTGACCTACAGTGTAGTATACTTATACAGTCACATGACCAGTTACCTCACATTTACCTCAGAGCTGTTATTACTGTCTTCACTGTTTAGAGCTAGCTGCTGCTAACGCCGCTCAGTTCACCTGAGATATGGTTAGCCTAGCTGTTAGCTCCCCTCGGCTATTTCACTCTAAAACTGATCCTCTAAAGCGAGTTCATCTTTTATTAATCTCCAGACCTGTATATTTAACTTTCTGAGGCTCATTCTGATTAAAACACACCTCACTACACTCACATTTACCTCAGAGCTGTTATTACTGTATCCACTGTTTAGAGCTAGCTGCTGCTAACGCTGCTCAGTTCACCTGAAATACGGTTAGCCTAGCTGTTAGCTACCCTCGGCTACTGCACTCTTAAACTGATCCTCTAAAGCGAGTTCATCTTTTATTAATATTCAGACCTGTATATTTAAATTTCTGAGGCTCATTCTAATGAACACACACGCCACTACACCCACATTTACCTCAGAGCTCTTATTACCCTATCCAGTGTTTAGAGCTAGCTAATGCAGCTGCGTTCAGCTGAAATTTGGTTAGCCTAGCTGTTAGCTCCCCTCGGCTATTTCCCTCTAAAACTGATCCTCTAAAGTGAGTTCATCTTTTATTAATCTTCAGACCTGTATGTTTTAACTTTTAGAGGCTCATTCTGATGAAAACGTACTCCACTACAATCACTACACCCACACTTACCTCAGAGCTGTTATTACTGTATCCACTGTTCAGATCTAGCTGCTACTAACGCTGCTCAGTTTACCTGAAATATGTGTAATCCAGTTGTTAGCTCCCCTCATCTTTTATTAAAATTTAGACCTGTATATTTTAAGTTTCTGAGGCTCATTCTGATGAAAACATACAATCACATTTATACTCAGAGCGTTTTGCTCCCCAGTGTTACCCGCTGTGAAACTGGACATAAAATAAACCTAGTAGGGGCTTTAAGAACACTCACGCAAATGCATTCATCCATTCAGCTGTTTATTCTCTTCTCACAGATCCAAACAAGCTGGTAATTACATGGATAGGCAGCCCAGTTCTTTAGAGAATCAAGCCAATGGCCAGTCACGATGCAGCCTCCATAACTGCTGGGCTCTCCAGGTCCCCAATGCCTAAAAGGGAGAATCAGAGCATCTACTGTGTTTTATCACAGCACTGAAGAGCAAGCATTGACAACCGTATGAGTGGAGTTGAGTGAACTCTTACCCAGTGGTCAGTCCAGAGCCATCCACCCATTTCCAGATGCCCTTGGTCTCTCGTGCACTTAACCCAATCCAAGTAGTTTGACCTCCTCTCAACATTTCAATAAAGTCCTGTGGAAGTGAGATGGCTGCTTACCCACAACACATGATGGCTTAGCTCACATTCAGCTGCCTGCTAGACTTCAGGCTCCTGCAGATGGCACTGCACAAGGATGATGGGTATATGAATACCTGTGAATACCTGAAGAGGTGGTACAGTGCAGGGAATGTCTCGTTTGATGCATGGAAACTGGACAGGGACCGCTGATGTGTTTCACAGTATGGTCATTGTATTCAGTTCTGTGCGTAGTGTTCTTTTAGAAATTTCTGGAAGTTACCAAGCTGTGAAACACTCCAACAGTCCCTGTCTTTTAGTTTTCATCTTTCAGGCACAGTTCTTATGAGTTTCCTGTAGACTGGGATTTTAGCCATTGCTTGTAGACCCGTACGCTTCCATACACCTGCAGGTTCAGCTACTTCCTTCACACTATGGCCTTCGGAATGTCACTCCTTTTAGCCAATCATTAACATCTCCATTGGAGCCATTTTCCATAAATGGAACGAAACGTTCACTGAACTGTACCACCTCTTCTCAATCTATGGATCCCGTCACTCACACCCTCAGGGTATTTATAGTTCATTCAGTTGATTAAATTAATTAATTCCTTCAATTGAACTCTTAAGTAAAAAAAAACAACATTACTTCCCTGCAGTGGTGGCTAACACAGCGGCAATCCTATAACCCGTTAACCCATTAAACACACACCAGTACCCCAGTGCTGCTAAGGATCACCAGGTCAGCTCCTCTCTTTCTGCAGTCCTGCCCTGCTTTCATACCGCTGTTCTTCTCAGAAGAGATGTAGTACAGACTGTACCTGAAGTACCTCCATCCTGGTCTGTTTAAGGAACTGTACTGTTCAGCCAGAACAGCATGGGTTATTCCCACCACAGCACCAGCACATCCAGATTAATAATGAAGTATGTGTGGAAGTCATTATGGATGAATGAATCAAACACGACAAACTAGTACCTTACCCAGTTCAGATTTCCTCCTCTGTAATGTGTCTCTCTGTGTTTGGTACTGGTTTCTCTCTCTTTTCAGCTTGGTGTAACTGTTCTGTAACTGGTCTCTCTCTATGGTCAGGTTGGTGTAACTGTTCTGTAACTGGTCTCTCTCTATGGTCAGGTTGGTGTAACTGGTCTGTAGCTGGTCTCTCTCTATAGTAAGGTTGGTGTAACTGATGTGTAGCTGGTCTCTCTCTATAGTCAGGGTTTGTGTAACTGGTCTGTAACTGGTCTCCTCTCTTTGGTAAGACTGTTGAACTTGATACCCAGCACTGTGACGAAAGCCAGCAGGAGAACACACAGCAGTCCCAGACACACTGCAGCCAGTCTGTAGCATCTGCTCACTGCGGTGTTCATCTCTATGGAAAGTGCACATGTGATTTAGTGAGTAAATGAAAACAGTCCTCTATATCCATCACCACAAGTCCACAGTATGGCTGCATGTTGGCTTAGTGTTTAAAAGTAGGTGTGCATGAGGGAGAATTATTATATCCCTGGCTGTGAACACAGACGCTGCAAAATATATACTTGCTTGAATGACTATTAGGATAAAACTCATTTACACTAAATACTGTATAGAATGTAAACAAATGTAAATAAAAACAGAGTGCAATGATTTGCAAATCTCATAGACACATATTTTACACAGTAGAACATAGAATGCATATCGAATATTGAAAGTGAGACATTTCAGCATTTTTCAAAATGAAACGCATTGCCGGGCAGAGGTTCACCGATCTGCCAAAATGTTGTGGAAGAATTGTTTACATTTATAATAATAAGAATATAATACCTATCTTGACATGTCCAATGGTCATATCAATATTATATCACAGGGTTATATGAGTAAACTGCTACAGATTTTGAATTGTATACCTGGCTGTTGTATGTTGAGGCTCCTCTTGCCGCTGGTGTCCTCCATTTCCGTGTTAGACTCATGATCTCTAACAGCATCTAAACTGTCATAGATAGCCACCACCATCTCCACTTTGTCCCCTCTCCTCAGCTCCTCAGTGCACACCATGTCCTTATAAATGCTCTGAGACATCGCTAATCTGTATAAGACTGTTAGTACTAACTCTGCTGCACCTCTAGACTTATGTGGTTGGACCTCTTCTGGTGGTTCTAGTCCAGGAAGTGACTAAGTGTCTCCAAATGGCCTTCCTGTATGTGTGTGTGGTGACGGTGAAAATACAGCGCTATGATTGTCTTGCAGTTGCTGCAATGCTCTTCTCTGTCTGCAGTCCTGTCTGCTTATATACAAACCATTCTTCTCAGATGAGATGTAGTACAGACTGTACCTTAAGTATCTCCATCCTGGTCCTTCAAGGTCTTGTTATGTTCAGCCAGAATGACATGGGTTATACCCATTACAACACCAGCGCATCCATAATATGAATGAAGTGTTATGAATTAATCAAGTCAGACATCAAAACGACAAACTAATACCTTACCCAGTTCAGAAAACCTTCTCTGTAATGTGTCTCTCTGTGCTTGGAACTGGTCTCTCTCTATAGTCAGGCTGGTGTAACTGGTCTCTTTCTATAGTCAGGCTGGTGTAACTGGTCTCTCTCTATAGTCAGGCTGGTGTAATTGGTCTGTAACTGGTCTCTCTCTATAGTCAGGCTGGTGTAACTGGTCTCTCTCTATAGTCAGGCTGGTGTAATTGGTCTGTAACTGGTCTCTCTCTATAGTCAGGCTGGTGTAACTGGTCTGTAACTGGTCTCTCTCTATAGCCAGATTGGTGTAACTGGTCTGTAGCTGGTCTCTCTCTATAGTCAGGCTGGTGTAATTGGTCTATAACTGGTCTCTCTCTATAGTCAGGCTGGTGTAACTGGTCTCTCTCTATAGTCAGGCTGGTGTAACTGGTCTGTAACTGGTCTCTCTCTATAGTCAGGCTGGTGTAACTGGTCTCTCTCTATAGTCAGGCTGGTGTAACTGGTCTGTAACTGGTCTCTCTCTATAGTCAGGCTGGTGTAACTGGTCTGTAGCTGGTCTCTCTCTTTAGTCAGGCTGGTGTAACTGGTCTGTAGCTGGTCTCTCTCTATAGTCAGGCTGGTGAACTAGACCCACAGCACTGTAACAGCAGCCAGCAGGAGGACACACAGCAGCCCCAGACACACTGCAGCCAGTTTGTACCATCTGCTCTCTGCTCTCTCTATGGAGAATGGACATGAGATTTAGTGGACATGTGATTGATTTTCCTTTCTTCATGTCCTCTGGATGACTGCATAAGGTGTAAATACAGACGCTGCAAAAGTATACTAAGTTTGCACACACTGAATATTTCCCATTCTGATTCAGTACTACAGGCCACAGTGCACCATGCAGTGCAGCATCACATAGCCTAGCATAGTAGAGTGCTATTATAGAAGAAACGCCATGTTCAGCTTCATTTTTACACTGAACGCAGGGTGTTCAAATACTTATTTTCCTCACTGTAATACCTGAATGGTTATTGAAACTTGTTTTTCTTTCCCCCAGGTTTAGAACTGATGTTAAGACTTTGCTAACATACCAGCGTCAGGAATTTCCCTCCCATCAAGCAGATACAGCAGGCAACTGTGAGCTGTGCTGAGTTCAGTCTTCAAACACATCTACATGTGCAGCAGTCATGTGACTTCTTGGCACACCACACGGGCGCTTCACTTCCAGTCACAATCGCACTTCGTTATAAAGGTCAGGCTTGTTTCAACCGCTCTAATACAGGCCCTCAGACCACACAGGCCATCAGACCACACAGGCCATACAGGCCCTCAGACCATACAGGCCATCAGACCACACAGGCCATCAGACCACACAGGCCATCAGACCATACAGGCCATCAGACCATACAGGCCCTCAGACCATACAGGCCATCAGACCATACAGGCCATCAGACCACACAGGCCATCAGACCATACAGGCCCTCAGACCATACAGGCCCTCAGACCATACAGGCCATCTGACCATACAGGCCATCAGACCATACAGGCCATCAGACCGTACAGGCCCTCAGACCATACAGGCCATCTGACCATACAGGCCCTCAGACCACACAGACCATCAGACAATACTGGTCACACAGCCCATCTGAATTACCACAGCCCACAGAGAGCAATATGTCATTTTGTTCATTTCAGTATTAGGGTATAATATTTCTTCCCATCACTGCAGAAAAATGAAAACCTTGTCAACCCTTGTTTTAGGCTCATTTTAATATTGTTACTTACTTCACGTCCTTTTAAACAGGTTTTAAATGATTCTCGTAAGCCAAATTGTCTCACTGTATTGACGGATTGCTTTGCTTGGTTAAATGACTTGGAAAAAAAGTTCATACTTCTGGAAACATACAGTCAAGTCACATTATTATGACTGACACAGGACTAATGAGCACTGAGAAGACAGGTTGGTGGTGGGGAATGAAATTCATAGTGGGTTTAGTTTGAAAGGAGGAGGAGAGCGAGAAAGAGCGATAGGGAGGTAGCTCACAAAAGAGAGCACATCTATGACATATAACCCACATACCAGGCTCAGACACAGGCCATGAGTCTCAGCTTCCTGTCAATCCTGTTGTTGTGCTCAGTGCTCAGCCGCAGAGAGCAGCGCAGTGATGAACAATGACCCGAATGACCAGAAATACACCAAACAGTGGGTGCATTAACTGTGGAGATGAGTGAATAAGACACCGAGAGATTAGAAACCCTGAGCCTTCCACTGCTAAAACTGAGAACTCATATTTTCCACTGTCAGATGGGCTTCTGAAAGTGCTATGAGGTTTCAACTCTCACCTCAACTTCCTGTCCTTAAAGCAGCAGACACTGAACACTACCTCTAATACAGAGTCACTCTAGAGAGCTGGAGGCTGCAGTGACTGTATTCTGTGAGCACAACTAAAACCAGATTGACTAAAGCAAGAATCCGTCTTCCAGCATCTTTACGGAATAGACCAGAACCGGAGATGACGGATATATATGCGAACACAGGAAAAGCAGCAGATGACCGATCCGCCGATTCGAACATAAAGAAGAACTCCTTTGAGGATATCTATGAGAACGAAGACATCCCAGAGGCTCGTGTGGTCCCCAGCCATAAAGGAACAATGACCTCAGGTAGACGTACACATGGTTAAAGCCGATTGTTTACATGATAAAGAGCATTCAGTAGAGGATCTAACAGAATTATCACATCCATTTTACTTTAATGATAATCAGACATGTAGCTTTATTTGATGTTGGTTTATACTTCTGTTCATCATTTGAACACAGCAGCTGCCTTTACTTTGGGCGAGAATGCCACGATGAATGGACCAACAGAAATGGCCCACCAAAATTACTTGGTAACAAGTCTGGCTCCATTGACTTGACTTGCATTGTAAATGAATGAGGTTTTTGGCCTCTCCTGTAAAGCTACCATTTTGGAGATACTCGTTTTCCCTTGTACAGCGATGATATGTGAGTTTATTACACCTGCTGGGGGAAACAGGTGATTCTTCTAGGGTTCTTTAGTAAAAGAAGGGGTTGTTATAGCTGTGCGTTCCCCAACGAACCATGGTACCATGGATCTCCTAGTGAAGAATCGGTTATATATTGTTGGTTTGGTGCTATTTAGAACTCACTCACTCGTCCTCTACACTGCTTATCCTCCTGGGTCACAGGAAACCACATGCAGACACAGGTAGGAGAACATGCAGTCTCCACGTAGAAAGGACCCCTGATGGCCTGGCTGGGGGAATTGAACTCTAGTCCCTGATAGAGAGCTATTTTAGATACCCAGATGGTTGAGCTTGGAGATCAGCTTGGAGGGGATTACTGTGTTGAATGCTGGCACTGAAGTCAATGAACAGCATTCTGACATAGGAGTTCTGACAGTCCAGGTGGGTCAGTGCAGTGTGAAGTGCCGTGGAGATGGCATCCTCAGTTGACCTGTTGCTACGGTAGGCGAACTGATGTGGATCCAGTGTGGCAGGCAGGCAGGATTTCAAGTGAGAAAGAACTAGTCTTTCAAAGCACTTGGAGATGATTGGGGTGAGTGCGACAGGGCGGAAGTCGTTCGGTGCTGAAGCAGTTGGGAGCTTTGGCACCGGCACAATGGTGGCAGTCTTGAAGAAGGTTGGTACTGCAGCTTGGGCCAGTGAAAGAGTTCATGGGCACAAGCTCTTAACACACGACCAGGTACCCCATCAGGGTCACCAGACCTGAAGGTTTAAAGTCCCCTGCTACTATAAAGGCCCCGTTTGGCTGGTCAGTTTGTAGTTTGCTGATAGCCGCACAAAGCACTTCCATAGCTGCGTTAACATTAGCATCGGGGGCACATAGACTATTCCAGCGAAGACGCAGTTAAACTCACACGGCAGATAGAAGGGTCTGAACTTGATAATCAGGAACTCCAGGTCAGCAGAGCAGGGGGTTACCATGACAACAGAGTCCGTGCACCACCGCGGGTCTTGCCCGTAGCTGCGGCTGAACAGTCAGCTCTGAACAATGCCCGGCCCTCCAGTTCCACCACGCTGTTCGCCACATCGCTGTTTAACCATGTTTCGGTGAAAAACATGAGGTTACAGTCCATGAGCCTTCTCTGTGTGAGTGTCCAGATCTTTAATTCATCCAGCTTTCCTGGCAGCGAGCGAACATTGGCAAGAAAGACGCTCGGTAGTGGCGTTCGGCATTAGCTTAGCACGCAGACCTCCGCGCTTACCCCGTCGTTGCTTCCGCTCGCGACGCTGGCGCCGGGCTCTTCCGGTCGGCACGAGTGACTCGCTAGGTCCCGGTGTCCGGATCACCTCTGGAGGTAGCTGGTTAAAGTCGAACGGGTGGTCAAAACACTGGAGATAATTAGGTAAATAAACACTAATTTGCGAAAACTGGTCAGAGGCTGAGCCTCGTAGTGTGCTCCCAACGCCATCTTGGTCTAAGATCATATCAGTCTAAATGTATCATCAGTTATTGTTCCTGGTAACCTTTATCTTCCTTCCCAACACCACTACAACCCCACACTTCCTTCTGGATGCTGCTAAATGCATGTACATAGCAAAGTACAACAAAGTGAGTGTGTAAAGTGCAAAAGACCACACTAGTGGTACAAACTCTCTCAGACAGAAATCACTCTTCCCAGCTTCCAGAAACAGCTTGCTGGAATTCCAGACATTTTCTCTGGTGCAAGATGACATCATCTCGTAACACACTCCTTACTGGCCACCAGTAGGGGTGAAACTTGAGGCAGGATGCAGCTACTACTATCAGCCACTCTGGAGGTTGACCAATTCTAACAGAGTGGGTGAGCTGACCAATAAGAGCACACTGGAATATTCAGGAGGTGGGGCTTAAATACATAGGATCTCTAGTAGAGGGTTTCAGACAGAGGGAGAATACCGATGTATGGTATAGGAAGAATATTGAATTTATGGGAAACTGAAGCAGGTTAATATGTTCTAGTACGACACGAACATTGATCTAATAACTATATAATATGTTAAATGAGTTTACATTACTGGCAGATCATTTTGCCTGGACATAAGTTCATACCACATATCAACTAGATATAACCCTGCGATGGACTGGCAGCTTGTCCAGGCTATTTCCCGCCTTCCCTTCCTTCGGGGTCCAATGAGCCCTTGGATAGGCTCCAGCCACCACCCTGCAACCCAGAAGGATAGGCAGCTTAGAAGATGCATGAATGAATGATCTAGATATAACAACTTTACTTGTTTTGCAGTCCAGACCCCAAGAATAAAAGTAAGACCTATGGTGCTCATTTTCAAATGTCCTCTTTAAGTGTGTCCTGTATACTGTATAATGTATAGGTCATTATAAGCGCTCATGTAAGTCCTGTATTTGTGTTCTCAGGATTGAGCACACCAGGAAGCAGATACCACAGACTGGCCGCAGTGTGTCTGGGGCTGCTCTGTGCTCTCCTACTAGCTGGCATCACAGTGCTGGGGCTCCACATAACCAACCTGACTACAGAGAGAGACCAGTTACAAGCCATTTACAGTAACCTGACTACAGAGAGAGACCAGTTACAGACCAGTTACACCAACCTGACTACAGAGAGAGACCAGTTACAGACCAGTTACACCAACCTGACTATAGAGAGAGACCAGTTACGAGCAGAGAGGGATGGATTCCAGAGAAGGCTGTCTGAACTGGGTATGCGATCAGATGTATGATCTTAGATCTGACTTCACTGAATGTGTTACACTTATAAAGCACTGCTATGATGGAGGCACTCAGGTTGTTATTGATCTCTATGAACAGAGAGGAACTTTACTGAACCTGGATGGATCTACTTCAGCTCCAGCATGTACTACATCTCTAACATACATAGGAGCTGGAGTGAGAGCAGACAGGACTGCAGAGAGAGAGGAGCCGACCTGGTGATCGTAAACAGCAGAGAGGAACAGGTGAGAGGGGAGCTCCATATATATGTTATGCAGTGTGTTAATATTCTACACATTACTAAACACACAGAACCCATAACTCTCACTGTCCTGTCACTTGGACAAAAGGAAAGCTGCATGTATGCTGTGATGGTTAAATTGGGAGAGTGCAGTACATACAACTGATGTACCGTGATCCTCAAATTCTCAGATCCTGCATTTACGACAGGGGTATGGTAAAACAGGCCAATTCCAAAATCCTAGACTCTTACATAACAGCCTTAACTCAGTAATATATACACTCAGAATTGGACCGGAGCATTTAATGAGGAAGCTGGCGAAAAGGAAGTGCCCTCTGTTGCTGTTCTCCTTTTTCTTGCTGGGCTAGAACTTGTGTTAACTGTGTAAATCCTGGAAAAGACATGGAAAGTGCTGACATCCTCTTCACTGCCTCACCATAGTACTCTCTTGTGTATGTAAAGCTGGAATGTAAATATTAATGAGTCGAGACTGTTACCTAACAGTTTTGGAATCTGACCTCTTTATTGACCTCTTTAACACATAGGGGATCCGTATTTGAAGGAAGAGGTCAACATTGACTTTGACATGGTCACCCATGTAAGAGTTCAGTTCCACCCTGCTAAAAACCACGATCCTAGAAAAAGCACAGTCCTGGTCATTTCTTTGGTGTTTTGAGTGCGGTTTTACTGGTCAAACGGCATTCCAGGAATTCCATGCTAGTCTAAGCAATTTTTTTTCAGTTGGGCGTGGCACATTATAAGATCTCTTCTCCCACTTAGGAGACAACCACGCAATCCAGATGGGTAAAATGGTCCATTTGCCTGTACGGGCTGTGAGCTGTAGTAGGAGGTTGAATGCGGGATAAGCAGTCATGTGGTGAGGTTATCTGGGAACAGGTAAATACTCATCTCCCTTTTGCAGGACTTTATTGAAATGTTGAGACGAGGTCAGAAAGCTTGGATCGGTCTGACTGACAGTGTGAAAGAGGGGGACTGGAAGTGGGTGGATGGCTCAGCACTGACCACTGGGTAAGAGACCCCTGAACTGAGCTCTGGTGCTGATGGAGTTACTCCTCACTGCTCTGCTAAAACACAGTGGGTTCTCTGGTTCTCTCCTTCAGGTATTGGAAATACTGGGAACCCAACAGTAATGGAGATGAGGACTGTGTTATAACTGGCTACGGGTCTGAACCTGAAAAGAGCTGGGCTGATTTCCCTTGTGGTTATAAGAGCGTTTGGATCTGTGAGAGGAGGATGTTTAGTTGAATGTGAGTAAATGGCAGCAAACCTGGTTCACAAGTCTCCTTCTTTAAATTTGACCTGCCGGACGGGAATAGAGGTCGTATCCCATTCCGAATAACTACCCCACTCAAAGTGCAGTGGGATCACTTAGTATATTACTTCCTGGAACAGTGCTCTTTCTCACTAACCTTCCACTACGCATCTAATCCTATACATTCTGCATCGGGTCTGTTTGAACCAACAGCTAGAAAAAGCAGGCTGCTGTGAGGCGTGTATATGGGGGTGGACTAGGGTTGCCAACGGTCCTGTAAAATCCGGAATCGTCCTTTATTAACCCAATACTAGACACGATTTGTTCTGTATTTCTCATAAAAATGTCTGATCAACACGTCTGTCACACACACATGACTGATCTCGAGCTCTCTCTGGGCACAGTGTTTGGTGAACCGTGGGTGGATCATTGCTCATTAGGCCCGGAAGTTTGGAGCGACAGTCTTCATTTTAAAGCTCAGTTCCACAGTTGGTCCCTGACATCGAACATCAAACTGCCTTTTCA
>JAMWET010000892.1:0-21919 GCA_024036415.1 Prochilodus magdalenae
CTTTAATGCTACATCCAGCTGTAGGCAGTGTGACACTCCTGTGCAGTTTGCTGGGGCGTCGGTTTCATCACAGACACAGAAGAAGCACCCGCTGTCGCCCCCAAAGGCTGCAGGTATCCACCGCATGCATGGAGGACCCATAGAGCATCATGATGAACGGAGTCCCTGATGCTGGGGTACATGGGCAACGGGTTATCCGACACATCACGCTGCGGTGCATCAGGTTTGCTGCATTTGCACATCGAATGCAGTTTTCACAGACAGCGATGCCCCAGACATGAATGATGGGCCGGTTCTCAGCCTGCAGTGTTTTGAGAATGTCCTCCTATAGCCAATTTGTTTATATGGTCCTGTCTTCCTCAGATGCACAGAGCGGTTGAAATACTGCTTTTGATGGTGCCGTAGACACTTATCTATTTCTCCAGCCTTTTAAATTCCTCTCTTTTGTTGAGAGAAAGTATGTTGATGTGGTTTTACATGCCCGTTTACACCCCATGATTCGGCCCCTAGTGAAACTAGCTGTGGTGACTCGGTGAGCCTGCTCCGATCTGCTGGCAGATTCTGCAGTAATGCACACTGAAGGAAATGTACTAATATAAAATGATACTCTTGTAAAGAAGCTCCCCCTTCATACGTTTTAGTTATCTATTCTAAAGTTTACTTGGCGCTAATGCTGTAGCTAACGGTACATATCTAAGCTTCTGGCTTTGCCTCTTGGACACAACACACATAGAACTTACAGTTGATCCTCACTATTGAGCTCTCAATTAAGATGATCTGCTCCAAACCCGGCACAGAGCGGATACCATCACACAGCCTGGCTGCTACTTACAGGCTGCTTTTGGGGTTGTGATGCTAATAATGTTGAGCTGCCCTCTCTTTACTCTCTCCAGGGTCAAACGCTGACCGAGCTGCGAGGTTTGGGACTGTCCCGGAGTGGAATTTGTCAACCTGCTGGATTTAGTTGTTTCCGAGATGCTGTTAAGATATGGAGCTGAAGTTCCTGTTCTCCACTTGTTTTTGCGAATTTTTCCGTTCCAACCTTAAACAGTGTGCATGTTGCAATTCTGCTGCCTGTACAACTGTTGGGTTTAAGGTGGACTGGAACTTGGATTAAGAAGCTCGTTGAATAGGAAGCAACGCTCAGTCTGGTTTAAAGATGAAACAGTCCACCGTTGAATCCTTGATAAGTAATGAGTAGGTGATATTCCCTCACATCCTGAGCGCTATATTTTCTGTAGCCACTACAATGTTTGATGGGTTGGTAAATATTTAATGATGATTCTGTTCTGTAACCGTTTAGGAACTTGTTGGAATGCGGATTTGTACTCGAATAGGAACCACACGCTGTTTGATGTTCCCGGTTTGTCGTTCTCTGTAAGTGAACTCTCCTGATTACACCATCGCGTGTCATAGAGTTCTCGTTTTTGTGGCATCCAACCTTCTGTTAGGTGGAGGTTTAATATTGGATCATGAGGAGTCCCGTTCTGCGGAGGGAGAGGCAGGTGCAAATTTGAAAGTGGGAGGCGTACGTTTGCTGAACAACCTACTTAGCTCTCCTATGCGCGCACTTAATTGACAGTGTTGTTAATTGTGAATATTGACTCTTCAGCGGTTCTGTGCATCTGTGGAGTGGCCTCGTTTGTGCATGATGCCGCTGTCTGCTACTCTTGATCTTCAAGCTATTCGTAGGCTTTCTCTGAAGGCAAATCATCTGGAGGAAAAAAGACTGTAAGTATGTAACCATCCTAGGACTCTGAAGGCCTGGTCTCGAGCGTACATGAGGCTTTCCTCCCCAGCTCACTTCTTGCTTTCTTCCTGTAGTTCACTCAACTCGTTCAGTCCGGTTTATGATGTTTCGGTTCGCTGCGTGGTAGAAGCTTAGAACGCCGCCTCTAGTCGCATAGGCCCACACGAGGAGCTGGTTTTCGTTCCGGTTCAGGCACATCATTTTCCACACCAAAACTAAGTTTGTTTGGACCCGAGAAGTTTGTTTACCAGTTTGGAACCAAGTGATAGTAGGTTCTTCAGCAAGAACCGTGTAACAACACTGTTCAAGATGAATAGAAGCCAACAATTGGTCGCCACCCTAGTGCGTTACCGCCTGGAGACCTCTTCTACATCTTATGAGGGGGTAATAGATTTGATGCTTGCTTTTGACATGCTAAACACAAATCTGGTATAACAGCAACACCACACTCTACAACGCTCACGCCGCCCTTGGTACTACTGTTCACTACCGCTGTGCAGCGCCCTTCTGTTGACGCTGATTTTGTTATCCTTTTGTCTTCCTTGGTTCAGGTGGTCCTGATTAGCACCAATTTTCTGAATTAACACACATCCAGTTTAAGCAATCAGGTTCTTTGAGTTAGAGAGAGAGAGAGAAGAGAAGAATGTCTGTGAACGTGAGGTTAGAGCAGACTGAAGCCTTGAAGGAGAGTGTCCGGTTCAGGCTGTTAATGATAAATGGGTTGTCATCACTCCATCATCTCTCAAGGCGAGAAGTTGCACGCCGACCTTGTACTGTACTTCCTTCCTCTCCCTTCAGAGCGAGACAGAGAATAGGGAGAGCTGGGACAGGGGCATTCTTGCTGGTAGACTTTCATCGCTCTGATAGAGCCCCAGTAGAGTTGATTGATCAATCAATCAATCAATATTTATTTGTATAGAGCTTTTTACAACCAAGGTTGTCTCAAATCATCTTCTCAGAAAATCAGTCGTTATAAAAAGAAAAACAGAGTTAATTTACAGACATAGGAGGGGGGCGGGGACTGGGTCCAAGCCCCCCTTGAGCAAGCCAGAGGCAACAGTGGCGAGGAAATGCTCCCTTGGGTGAGGAAGAAACCCTCGAGAGGAACCAAGGTCAAGGACGGAACCCAACCTCCTCAGGTGGAACCCGGATGAGAAGAGAAAGACAGAACTAACGGGAGGAGGAGCTTAGAACATCAGTTGATGTAGAGGCAAAGTACATGCTTACCGTAGCTTACCGTCCCATGCTCCTCCTGGATGTTCATCATGCCAGTCAGCCACTTTTGGAATCCACACATTTGGAAACCCACGAACGCTCATCTCTCCATATAATCTGCTCTCACCTCAACCAGATTTCCATTTCCACATAATTAACCCCCCCAGAACATCACAGAGAGGACTCGTTTATTGTCCGGGGAGTTTATTTCTGATTGCATGAGGAAGGAAAAGCTACAGAGAAGGATACAAGGATCCTAACAACCAACCGGAAGAGCTGGCAGACCCCCACCGCTGTCTTCTCCAAGACAGCCAGCACTTAAAGCTTTCATCTCCGAGAGAAAAGGAGAACATCCAGCTGCTCCAGGTCTGAGAACATCCACAGGTGTTAGTGTTAGGGATGCACCGGCATTGAATCCTCTGAGCGAAACCAAAAACAAACACCGACCGATGAAAACAAAAAGGCTAGATCCCTGATATCAAGCGGATATAGGGCGAACCTGCGGTAGATATGGCACTGCTGGTCCACTAATGGGCAATGGCAACCTGCTGTGAGCCACCGGTGGCCCACAATTTGAGGTGACTTGTTTTTATAGGTGAGTGTCGTTTCATATATACAGTAATTCTGGATCACTGTGTAGCTGTTCGTTGTAGACCATTGAGTTCTGCTTGGTCACATGCTTGTACGCCGCACTGCCGAAGGGCGTTTGGGCTCTGAATATGAATTTAAGGCTATTCTAATGCTTTCAATGCTGCCTCATCTTTGGCATCTGCTGACTGTTGTGCTCCGAGGTGGCACCGAACCTCTGCTTTCTAAATGAGATCAGGGAACCACTCCGACCCTAACCTGAAATAGGTACACGGGATTAGCGTGAAAGGCGGACGATCAGGGAGCGATTCAACCAAAGACGAGAGTGGTAAAGGACTCTTGAGTTTGGAAGAAACGTTAAGGTGAGTGGTGGAGGTTGGGAAGAATGAAGGAAAGCGCTTTTTGTTCCTTTGCCACCCAATTCCCTGAAACGGATCCCCATTAGCCCCCCCCCCCCCACACAGCACATCATAAGCAGGGCGGTTCGCTGGAGGCTGCGCCGTCGTCCCGTGGCATGCATATAAGAGATAAATGTATCTCTTGATTAGAGTCTCGTAATGCGGAGACGAAGGCTTCTTTATATTCAGTCACTCGTGTTATTATTTCCCTCCTCCGGTTGTTTCCTTTCCTCGCCTCATTCCCGTTCCGTCATCCTCTTCTTCTTCTTCGCCATCTTCTTCTTCAGGCTGTGAGTGACAACGACAGCATGCCAAGCACATGCCCTGTCTGCCGATCAAGCACAACCGCTTGCTGATTCCAGTCCAGCAGCTTCCTACTGTTCTTCCAGCTCCAGAGCCGATATCAAGCCGGGAGGAAACAGGGAATATGTTGCAGCACCTTGGGAAGCTGCCGTTGGAGGAGCTGAGACGAAAGCATTTGCCGATCAAGCAAAGCGCACCCGGTGACATGACAGTACAGATACACCTTCAAGTAAGAGCGAGACAGGAGGACATGAGAGAGGTTTTTGGTCCAGTGTCTTGAAACGTCTTTGGCTTTCATTACCAAGCCCAGCCGACTGAGACACCGTAATTTTGCAGACAAAGGCGACAGTCACAGTGGACAGTGTGTGACACGTCTGTCAGTGTGGTAAGGTAATTGTGCTCCGCTAGTGGACATGCTCGTACGCTTTTAATGGGAAGGAGCCTGATGGCGTGCCCGGTTTGTGGCCATGACGTGTTCAATTATTTCACAGCACCCAAGATGTAGGAGGCGCAGGAGTGCTGATGAGATCCTTTAGTCTTCATAAAGGAGAATATAGTACACTGACATACCATACGGTTAGGAAGTGGTGTTTCCTTAGGGGACGGCTTGGGAGTGCTGGCCAGGGTGATCATAGCAAGGTGCTGGGAATATCGGGCACAGGTCTGAATACCATCATACTTTATACATGGGTCTTTTAGAAGGCTTGAAAGTACATGGCGTGCTGTCACTGGCTGGTGCCATGTTTCCCCTGATGCAACCAACCCATGGTGCATTCAGTGCCTGCATCTGGGAGCCCTAGCTTTGGCTGATGCTGGTCTGTTTTTCCAACCCTGGGACTCAACCCTGGCTTCAATGGCAGTCCTGTTGTACAACCAAAACCATCTCTATAGCTGTAGGAAGCTGATTCAGGAAGATCTAGGGAACGGAGACGTTGGTTCAGGAAGATCTAAGGAACGGAGACGTTGGTTCAGGAAGATCTAAGGAACGGAGACGTTTGTTCAGAAAGAGACCTAGGGAATGGAGATGTTGGTTTAGGAAAAGCTAGGGAACGGAGACGTTGGTTCAGGAAGACCTAGGGAACGGAGACGTTGGTTCAGGAAGACCTAGGGAACGGAGACGTTGGTTCAGGAAGATTTAGGGAACGGAGACGTTGGTTCAGGAAGACCTAGGGAACGGAGACGTCGGTTTAGGAAGATCTAGGGAACGGAGACGTTGGTTCAGGAAGACCTAGGGAACGGAGACGTCGGTTTAGGAAGATCTAGGGAACGGAGACATTGGTTCAGGAGGAGCTTGGGGGAACGGAGAGGTCGGTTTAGGAAGAGCTAGGGAACAGAGACGTCGGTTTAGGAAGAGCTAGGGAACAGAGACGTCGGTTCAGGAAGAGCTAGGGAACAGAGATGTCGGTTCAGGAAGATTTAAGGAACGGAGACGTTGGTTCAGGAAGATCTAGACAATGGAGACGTTGGTTTAGGAAGAGCTAGTGAGTGTAGACGGTTCAGGAAGATCTAGGGAACAGAGACGTTGGTTTAGGAAGAGCTAGTGAGCGAAGACGGTTCAGGAAGATCTAGGGAACAGAGACGTTGGTTCATTCTACATGTCTTTGGACCTTAGTGTTTTCCAACTGAACTGCACCGGAGTTCGCTTTAAAGTGGGCCGCTAACGTTCATGGCATTTAGCAGATGCTCTTATCCTGAGGGACTTACAGAAGTGCTTTGTTGTCAGCTCAGAAGAAGGGATCCTAGCTAGTACAAATGGGTTATCATCCAAACTACCCTTGAGCTCATACACTGCTAAAAGCCAGGGCTGGTACCTAGAAAGAAAAATACCTGGAAAAGAAAATACAGAGTGAAAAACACAGCGCGAGTGCAGTACAGTATATTTCAGCGAGTGCTCGGAGCAGTGCCCGTTTAAGAGCTTCATGAAGAGATGGGTTTCAGTTTGCACTCCTTGGACAGCCAGTGGAGGTTTTATGCCACCATCCGGGTGCCAGGACAGAGAACGACCATAATCCTTGTTGATTGTCTTTAATGGGTCTTGAAGGAGGGCGGGTCAAGCCGAGCTGTACTTGAAGCTCAAGGGGCTCTTGGTGGAGTTCAAGGTTTGACCGTTGCCAAAGGGCACCCCATTTTATTGGCTCTGAAGGCGGAGAAAGTCAGAGTAGTGGAGTGACATGAGTGAACTTGGGGAGCTTGAAGCCAAGCCATGCTCATGCATTCTTGATCATTTGCAAGGGCCGCCAGACGATGCTCATAGGAAGACCATCCTGGAGCAGGCTGCTGGAATCAAGCCTTAATATGACTGGACTAGCACCTGGGTTGCCTCCCGAGAGATGCAGAGGAGATCCTGTAGAACTGGAAGTAATAACTGGTTGTCCAGAATCAAGCCAAGACCTCTTGCATCTTTAGATGGAGCAACCACGGCGTTCTCGAATGAGATGGTAAGATCATATGACGTGCCAGCATTCCCAGTTGTTCTCATATTGTTCAACAGTAAGGGTCACACCAAGGTTTGTTTTGCTCCTGAGCCTTTTAGACCTGCTCCAAGTGTTAGCTGGATGTCTGGACAGGGCTTTCTTCTCTTAGTCAGGAACTGAGCTCTGTTCTAGGTGCGAATGAACCACCGACTTCACGAACAGGCCTAGTTGCTGACCCCTTGTTTCTCTGGATGGGCTCTTGTTATATTTCCTGGCTATGTGAATTTTCATTCAGCCTCCTCACCCAGTCCGTCGTCATCTCCCGTTAGGCCTCCTGAGAATGGTAGGGAGAGCGTTGACCTTTCAGCTGGACGGAAGACATGACAGGTAGGCTGGACGGACACGAGGAAAAACGTGATCAATTTTCCTTTTCCTTTTAGGTTGGCCTGTGAGCCGTTTCCCTTCCCTTAACTATGCCCCGTCGTTTAATGGGCGGGTGAACACGAGGTTCGGTGTGTTAAATCCGTCTCAGACTTGTTACCCGTGCTCCGAAAGACTTTCAGGAGTACGGACTGGGGAACATTGATTTGTAGGAGATGCAAAAAGATGGAGTTAGGTTAAGTGGATGCCTCGAGTTCGGAAAGCAGTCTGACAGACATGAGGGAAGGAAATATGGGACGCCCGGGAGAGTAATGACTTTCTGAGGCTTTTGAGTCAAGAATGAACCTGGTGTTTACTTTTGCTACGTTCAGTGGCGAAATGCCTGGAGCCTCCGGAATGGGCTCCTGCTTGGAGCCTCCGGAATGGGATCAGGTGTAAAGATTAGGAATGACCTGCATCGTTAATATAATCCACTCACTTCTACATGTTACTGTTTATTCATCAAAAGCTTTCAGAAACGTGTAGCAGCCTCCGATACATTCCATTGTCTTAATTTACTTTTCTTTTCTCATTTAATTCCCGAAGCTCTCATTATCACTTGAAGCCGGAGATCCTAGCCATGAGTGAACCTCCTGAAGTTTCACCTCCACAAATGAATATGTTCCCATTGCTTTTCCAAAGTAATAATAATAACAGTTGATTTATATGGCAGGTTTTCTACATAAATGCAGCTCAGTGCTTCACAGAGTGTTTTAGGAGAAAAAAAGAGAGTACCTAAAATGCAAAAATAAAAATACAGATAATAAAATGATATATATTAGCAATAAAAATCAAATCAGGGAAAATAAGGAACATCATTTCTAATATAAAACTGTAAAATGAATATATGGAAAATACAAAATAAATGTATAAAACATTTAAAAGTAAGATGACATAAAAGATGACATAAAAATAGATAATCAAATGATATTAGCAATACAAATAATCAGAGAAACATAAAACAGAATTTATAAAAAAACTGTAAAATGGAACTGACATGTAAATTGAAATTTCAAAATAATAAAAATTTAAAAGGTTTAGCTATAATAATGTCTATATAAATGGTAAAATATTTTCATTAAATATAAAAGAAACAAAAAATGTGATTAGAAGAAAGAAGCAGAGAAATAGAGGGTAGCCAAAATATAAAAATGAATGATATGTTAGCATTAAAAGTAATATCAGAAATAAAAAAAATATATATATACAGGGGTTGGACAATGAAACTGAAACACCTGGTTTTAGACCACCATCATTTATTAGTATGGTGTAGGGCCTCCTTTTGCGGCCAATACAGCGTCAGTTGGTCTTGGGAATGACATATACTGCGTCCTGCACAGTGGTCAGAGGGAGTTTAAGCCATTCTTCTTGCAGGATAGTGGCCAGGTCACTACGTGATGCTGGTGGAGGCTCGTCCTTCTTGGTGGTATGCTGACATTACCCTGGATACCGTGGCTCTTGATACATCACAAAGACTTGCTGTCTTGGTCACAGATGCGCCAGCAAGACGTGCACCAACAATCTGTCCTCTTTTGAACTCTGGTATGTCCCATAATGCTGTGTGCATTGCAGTACTTTGAGCAGAACTGTGCTCTTACCTGCTAACTGAACCTTCACACTCTGCTCTTACTGGTGCAATGTGCAGTTAATGAAGATTGGCCACCAGGCTGGTCCAATTTAGCCATGAGACCTCCCACACTAAAATGACAGGTGTTTCAGTTTCATTGTCCGACCCCTGTGTATATATATATATATATATATATATATATATATATATATATATATATATATATATATATATGTATATATATGTGTATATATGTGTGTATATATATATATATATATATATATATATATATATATATATACATTTACCAAGTATGTTTACACATTCAAGGAGTTTGTCTTTGGTTACAGAAGCAGTAACAACATAACACACACACAATACCTTACATTATGCATTGACTACCTAACATGAAGTAGTACATTACCAGTGGTTAGCTAATCTAACCTACCGCTTCACTGAACATTAATGACCTTTGTTAAAGCCGTACTTAACGTTAGTGATTATTTCAGATTTTATTGGGAGATTTTTTGCAAGAAAAGCCAAATACAGTCTCATTATAGTGATGGAGCACTGTTACACACCGTTACACACCGTTACACACTGAACACCGATCAAAGTTTTGAATGTGAGGTTATTAGTTCTCCAGACGTGATGGTGACGGTGCAGCGTTGTTTTGTTTGTCCAGTTTTGGCGAACTTTCTTTGGAGGCTGACCAGCGTCTCTGGAGTAGACGGAGCGACTGTGTTCCACCATACAGAACCTCATAGTCTGTATAACCACAAACACAGGAGGAATCAGAATCCCCAGAGGCAGCACTAACTGAGCTACAGAGATCCAGTTCACTGTGGAGGAACTCAACATTCCCAGCCTCTGAATGAAGTGATAAGGCTCTCTGTGCTTCTCCACTGTGATCCAGAATGGGCTGAGTCCGGTGTCCCCGGTCGCCTGTTCTGCTGTGAGTGAAGAACAGGACCTTATTCACACTTGGACATTCAGCTTGTTTGTTTTGTGCTTGGTTTAATGGAGCTGCATCTGAAATCAGCTCAGAAACAGCTGAGATCCTGGCTGTGTGTGAAAGGACTCCTGAAATGAGGAGAGGAAACTCTGTTCTCCTCTCCCTTCTCACATTGTCACAGTTTGTCCATTCTGTGAGGAGCAATGGAGGTCTCATTTGCACTTCAAGCTGGAGATCTGGGACGTGAGTGAAAGAGTTCATAAAGTTTTGGGTCCTGAAATCAGATGGAGAAACTCTTTCTTCCGTTGCTTTGTCACTCATCATCAGTAGAACAGCTTCACCCGGAAGGAGGTGTGGGAGTGCGGTGCTGTTGGGAAGGAGGATAAAGGAGACCAGGATCAATAACTGGTGATAAATTTAGACTGATATGATCAATATTTATTGAGCTACACATACAGAAGTCTGTCTCTCAGTATGGCGTCGGGCCGCCGTGTTCGCTAACCCAACACGCCAGGCGTCTCGGTATGGAGCTGTAGAGGTTCCTGATGGTGTCCTGTGATAATCCATCCCATGCAGCTTGAACATCCTCACACAGTTCCTGCAGATGGTGCGGTAGGGGTGGAGGTGGAGGGACACCAGGTCTTCTGGACGTGTGACAACACACCGTTCATCTTGGTGCTGACCACGGTGCCTCCACACACGGATTCGTTGGGCGTCTCCACCAAGACTAAAGCGGGACTCGTCACTGAAGATGACCCGCTGCCATTCTGAGTCCTCCATGACAGTCTGGTACGACACCACTGCAGTCTTTGGTGACGGTGACGTGGTGTTAAGGACAGTCGTGGTAACGGTCTGTGTGCATGTAGTCCTGCGTGGTGCAGCCGTCTGCCGATGGTGCTGCACTAACAGGGTGACTCATGGAGGACACCACTGCTCGCTGTTTGTGCTGAGCTGTTCTTTTGAGGATGAGTGTGGGATAGAAGAGTCTGTTTGTATTTTGTAACGAGTCTTTAATTTGTGTCAGATTTGTAATAGATCACCTCATAGTCAGACCGTCCACCACCGCACTACCGCGAGAGTTACAACCCCTGACTTGATTACACTATTGGATTCTGATTTTTCCTAGTACAGCCGTCGCTGTACTCTACTTAATGAGCAGGGAATTGTAAACAGCTCGGACGTATGCGTGAGAAAGTTGAAGAGTTCCTTTGAACTTGCATCCTAAAGCTTGATTTTTCATTAGCAGACTCTTACTCGGTCCTTCGTCTTGCCGCTCTGTGATTTGGACAGGCAGCCGGTTGGAAGGGACATGTTGGCTATTGAGTCTGAGCACAGTTCAATTAAGTTTTTCTTTTTAAGTGCCTGATGCTTCATGAGTCACCCACTCTGGTGTGACAATGTGCTGCTACTTCACAGCTATGCATCGGAGAATAGAGACACGTTCCCAAGCTGGAAAGAGGCACATGGCAATCTCGGGACGTATGTACAGGGGTTGCATCACTGCACGTTCTATTGTAGTCTTCAGGAAACCAGGGATAACGCCAATGAATATCCGATCTCTGAAACACTGTAGCTCGACAAAGCAATGCTCGGTACGAAGCCAGTGCCAAAGTATGATGCTGCCTTTCCAACAAGCCCTGGATTTCATTGTTTGGCCTCCAGGGATCTAGGATATCTTCTGGGAGATATAGATCCCGGAATCACACAAATTTGTATCGGGCTTAGGTGCACCTGTGGCAGCCTTGCCGAGACGGACCACAACTCCCAACAAAATGGAGGAACTGACTCCAAACTTTGGATTACAGGATTATTGGGCATTATGCTCTCTTTTTAATTTGATGTGATTTTTTTTTTTTTTTTTATGTAGTCATTCAAAGCCTTCAGCGTGCCCTCTTTAGCGATCCTTGGATCTCATTGGTAGTCCTAGTGGAACTGGAGATACTTGCAAATCTGTAACCGTCTTATGCTGACCGTACACCAAACGATTTTACTGTCACAGACAAATTTTCAAAGTCTGAACAGAATCATGAGTCTTGCAGAGTTGCGTCGCATTAGCGCCATCTCGATCGTTCGGTGTAAGGTGGCCAAGGCCGCAGGTTTGAGTCAGTCTTTTTCACGTCCTGGCGTTCCGATAAACGATGTTTAATATTATCGTAAGTTGTAGGTCTTGGTAGTGACGTGAACATTTTTTCGACAACCAATAGGAGAGCTCTTTTCAGCTCCAAACGGGAAGCTGCGAGCCAAGTACAGGACTGTCTGGCGAAGATTCGACATGGAGGCGAGTCCGGCGACGGCTCGGAAACCGGCGAGGGCTCGGAAACCGGCGAGGGCTCGGGAACCTCGGTTCTCCTGGACTGTTTAAAAGGAGGAGAAGCTGGTGGAGCTGTGGAGTGAGCCAGAGTGCCTCTTTGATGTATCTTCCCATTTCTACCACGACAGAGTGGGAAAGGAAAGGTGGACAGAAACTGAAGCCCTCGAAATCCCCAGGGCTAACGCGAGCCCGAGTCATGGGCCCGAGACGTCACAAACGTAAAACACACCCAGGAGTTCATTAACGCGCAGAGATGTGCAGTAAACAGTCCGGTTCTAAACCACGCAGGGTTTAAAGCTGTGTTCACGTTATCCTATCTTGTAATGGAGGGTAGTTAAGCTATGCTAAAGCTAACTAGCTAGCTAGCTAAAACACTGGCGAACGGGGCTACAGTGTTTACACTAGCCTGCCAGCGAGCATGATGGGAAATACTCTTAAAATCTAGTTCCAGTCTTGTAAATAGTGACTCTGCAAGAGTCCCAGTCAGACTTTAGTCTATTAAATGTCTTTTCAGAGTCTTCTAGTGTATGGTTAGCATTACGCACACCGTAGGCGACCATTGTTGCGTTTTCTCAATCGCTGACCCTCCTGCGGATGCCGCCGCGGTTCAAGCTAAGGAACCTACGATTCTTTGGTTCCATTTGATAACATACTATTCGGAAATCCACCAAACGCTAAACGGAACCTGTTTGGTGTTGGTGGAACATCAAAGGCCTGTCTGAGGCATCCATGGTATCTTAGTGCCATAACCATGTGACCCGCGACTCGTCAACATCAAGCTTAAAGCAACTAGCCGGCGATTAGATTTGCAGCCCCCTATTACAGCCTCAACTGTTGACTATCCTGGGCAGCATCATGGAACGAACTGGGAAGGATTGATGTCAGATAAAGAGGGGAAGCAAGATGCTGCAACAGTTGCTCCGTAACACCATGTTGTTTAGCCGTAGCGTTGTCCTTGAAGTACCCGTGAGCGACGCCTCGAATGCATAAACAAGCCAAGCGAGAATTAAATACGCTGCTGTAGTTTATTGTGTATGATGCTGTAAACGGCCACGGTCCGCGTGGAGCTCCCGGTCTCATGAGAGCCCCCCCGCAGAGTTAAATGATTGCGGCAGTGTGGGGTATATCTTCCGTCTCTGAACACTCGGTGCCCCCGTGTTCCTCAGGCTACACTGTGAAGTTGTTGTTGAAAGGAGCAGGACTTCGAAAGGTTCATTAATTACGGCCAGTAATCGCGCATTCTGTTGTGGCGTGTCTCTCTCTCTAATGGCTCGGCCTGTACTGCCATTCACGCAGGGGGGGGGGGGGGGGGGCGCTGCCCGGAATCCTAATGGCCTGTTGTTAATGAGACACTCCCAGTGCAGGGTTTTAGGAGTCAGATGTGAGGCAGGCTGTGTTTTCTCCACCACAGAGAGTTCACTGATGAAGTGTGTCTGATGGGTGGCTGTAAAATGGGCTTTGGTTGGATTTGACCTGGAAGCGTTGGCCATTTAGCATCTCAAGACAAATCTGTTATCTGTCTGTGACTGCTAATCTCCTAAGTATGGCAGTGGGCTGTGGGAGTGGGCTTGTTAATCAAATAAATTACCCAACACATTATGGTTAACTACCTGAGGTGTCTTTATGTAATCATCATCACCAATCATGTTGAAAACAAGAGCCGTTAGGCCGTAGGAGTATCTGCCGGCTCCAGCTCCATTGCAGTGTGCTTATAAGATCACTGGACAAAGAATCAGCCCCCCCAGGGTGTAGTTAATATCAGGCTCCTGCAGATGGCGCTGCACGAGGATGATGGGGCTATAAATCCCTGTGGGGTGTGAGTGACGGGATCCATGGATTGGGAAGAGGGCTACGAGTGCAGGGAATGTCTCATCGCCATGTGTGATACCGCTCCAGAGCAGATGTTACTGATTGGCTAAAAGGAGGGACTGCATGTGGGCGTGGCCAAAGACCATAGTGTGAAGGAAGTAGCTGAATCTGCAGGTGTATGGAAGCAGCGTACGGTCATACGGGTCTACCAGCAGTGGATAAAATGCCAGTCTACAGGGAATTCACTCACCCCCCGCAGGGATTTATAGCCTCACCATCCTGCAGCGCCATCTGCAGGAGCCTGAAGGTACTACCACCTTAAACACACAAGGTCCCTTCTTTGGAGTAATGAGGATTGATATTCCAGGTTCCATAAACCGATAGCCTCCCTTCAGTTGTGAGTTCTAGCTGAGCCTCTAGCCATGCTGAAGAGCTGTAACTAGTCTCCTCCTAATACTGGAAAATGTACTTGTGCTTCAACACATATGCGTAAACATGGCCCTTTCCCAATATTCCAGCGCTCCTCCTTGCAGGTGGCGCTGAGTGACAACAAGCCAACGGAGTGCCAGAATGCGTCCAGACGACGATGATCGTTTTTTAATATTAAAGACGAACGGGCCCCCGTTTTCTTGTGGTTGCTTTACATTTTTAATCAACGTCCATTTTAAGCGCGCTGCCTGGGTGTTCATATTTGCATATTAGTGCTACCAAGCCGGACTCGTGGAGCAAGTGCGGTGCAATCGATAGCCATGATTAATCGCGCCCTTTTATTGTCTCCTGGTTTATGTGGGTAAGGGTAAGTTACGATTCTCAAGGCTTACGCCTCCCGCCACTGGTTTCGACTATGTGAGTGCACAGTCAGTTTTGCATAGGGTGTGCATTAGACTTCCTAGTGTATCTACCTCACGTCCATGTGCTTCGACAGGTTTTGGCGCCTCAGGCTCTTGGCTCTGCACGAGGAGAGGGCCCTGTACGTACCTGCTGGGTGTGGGTACGGGATGCATAGATTGGGAACGGTGGTTCAGTGCAGGGACTGTCAGTGGGCTGAGATACACGTGAACAGAAGGTCCTTGGTTACTTCTGAATCCGGACCACTCTTCACTTACCTAAACTCTGGCAGAACCGCTGTGTCTGATTCACCTGTACAAACACAATACATACTAAGGGTACTTGAGTCACTTACAGCCAATTCTGAGCCTATTTGGGGGAGGGGCTCTTTGTAAGGTTTGATTTTGAGACACACATACATTACATACAGTACATTAAATTATACTGTGTTATACTATATTATATTAAACTTTCCTTGTTGTTATTTTCTTATTATGTATATTTTATTATTGGATGTAATTATTAAAAAGAAGGTTATTTCTGGTGTACAAAGAAAGCCAATGTGGGCCAATTCCAGGGAACAGTTTTGACAGTAGTATCAATAATAATAAGCCAATTAATGTCATATATGTGTATATCAAAAGATAAAAATAAAAATAAAATGAAATAAAATAAATTAAAAACTAAATAAATTAATGAAAAATAAATTTTAATTTAATTAATAAAAAAAATCTATAAAAAACAAAATAAATATATATATATATATATATATATATATATATATATATATATATAAACCAAATGAAGTTAAAAAATAATAAAATAAATATATATTTTGTATAAATGTAAATATATAGTTTATATAAGTGTGTGTTTTTATATATATATATATATATATATATATATATATATATATATATATATATGTATATGTGTGTGTTTTTTTTTTACATTTTTTTAAATTAATTTTTAAAATAAATTGATCTTCTGTTTGTTTATTTATTTATTTATTATTATTTTTATTTCTTTTTTGTGTGAGGTCAGTCATTACACCAGTAGTCCCACCAAGTTCCCAGATACCACCAAGTGAACTAGGCCTTTCAGAAGGACGTCTCCAGAAGCAAGGAGAAGACAGCCCCCCCCGCCCCTTTCCGCCTGGCGTCGGGTGGAGCAGAAGGAAGCCTTGTTTACTCCTTTAATTTCTTAATGCACTCTGTTAAGCGCTTGACGTTAAGAGCGCAGGTGCCCACCTGAACCTCCTCGATTCCAGCTGCGGCTTCTTTAATTAGCCTGATTTGTTGGCTTAATAGACAGGAAGAGAGCTGCTTTTTCTGCTGCTCATGTAAGTTAAGGCACTCCTCCTCCGAAGACGAGAGGGCTTTACAAGGTGCGCTTTGATAACCTTCGCCTTCACTCCCGGGGGTTCGGGACACTTTGCTGCTTGTTTCGAACTGTTAGGAGGCTGTCACATCGGGCTAGTTATGAGCGGAGGTGCGGAGAGGAGGACCACCAGGTCCACCACCCATGTCGCGTAGCCCATTGTTGCATCACACATTCAGAAAACTGCCACTGAACTCTCTTTTATTATCTGGTGTGAAACACGTTTGCTGTTTGTCAGACTCTCCTTCCCGTGCCCTGTTTGCTGCTGCTCCTTTCCTCGGAAGTGGCCATGAATAATTGATTCTGGTCTGTGCCCCCTTTGGGTTTTAAAACCCAATCACGCCACTCTAGGGAGGGATCGTAAACCTCCACCCTTAGCCCCGTCCCTTGCCGAGGCGAAGCGTAGGCGATTCAGAAGGTACGCCGGCCACTTTCCTTGATGGCCAAGCCTTGCTCATTCCGATTCCCAGTCAAAGAGGTGGCTCTGTTTTATGGGCTCGTTTAATGGAGGGTGGTCTTAAATAGGTTCTAGAGGTCAGGTCCTAGCTAATGGAGCCCTTACCGGTGGGTTGAATCAAGCGGGCCCGGCTTCGATGAGCTTTATTCGTTTGGCTGCAAGTAGCCGGGTCACTTGGTGACCGTGAGTTGCGATGTCAATCATCGTGATGGGTTTACGTCGATACTTGTTGGCTTGGCTTAGCTAAGTCGCTAAATCGTCACCCCGTGTGGAAACATAGAAGGTCTCATTGTGGTTTTTCTGCTGTTTGCTTCTCTCTGCTGTTCTCTTCAGGGGGGGGGGTTTACGTCCATCCATTACTGTCTGACGCTCACAGGGGGAGGCTTGGAACAGATAGCTGGTCGAAGCACCAGCATCATGGGGTGTCACTGGATGGCCTACGTCCGAGCAGGAGCATCACAGGCTGGAACAAGAGGAAACTGACCAGTAATGGGTGCCCACAGTGTGCCCAAACACAGCCACCTTTGGACATGCTGGCTCTCCATGAAGTCCTCCTGTTATTGCCGAATCACCATCGGGTAGAACGGCTGCAGCCACGCAGGACTAAATGCACACAGACCGTTACCTCGACGACGTCCCTTAAACACCATACGTCACCCGTCACCAAAGACTGTGCAGTGGTGTCGTACCAGAAACTAAAGTGTGGCATGGATGGACTCCAGAAATGGCAGCGGGGTCAATCTTCATTGGACCGAGTCCCGCCTTTAGTCTTGTTGGAGATGCCCAACAATCCGTGTGCGGAGGCACCGTGGTCCGGAACGGACTCCAGAAAGGCTGGTGTCAACTCCACCTCCACCTCTTAACCGCACCACTTTGGCATTTTTGAATCCAGGTTCTTTGCACCACGAAACACATCTGAACCAGCCCTCGCCGCTAAAGGGAGGCAGGTTTTTTGAGGCAGTCTTGCCCTTTGCAGCAGCCTTTATGGAGAACGGTTCAGGTTATTGGTACCGGATAACGTCACGGTAATCTCGCCTGTTCAGCCTACTGAGATTTATCGGGCGGCGGACCGGTTGCTGGGGGGGTTTTTTTCTTCTTTCTTGTAAAGTAGGAGCTCTGTCTATGCTTATGACATTTTGAGGACTCTTGCGTGTTATAGAAGCCTCGGTGGGTATAATAGAGCTAGTTCTAATCAAACCGACATTGAGATTTGGGCAAGTTTTTTTGGGCAGATTCAAACGGATTCTCTCTCTCTCTCGGAATAGTCCACTCCCGTTCCTTTCACGACAAGTGCAGGACAGACACCTCTTTAAATGGATAGTCCGCACGGATTCTATTCGGAAATAACCTGGGGTCGGGTTAATGAAAGGGCTATCCGGGTCACTACGTCCCTCATGTTCCTGGAGTTGGAGCGTCGAGTTTCAGTGAGCCAAACCCGTTATTGGCTCATGGAAGATGCCAGAGGGCGAACCCATCCCTTACCTTTGCATCATGCTCAACGGCAACTCACTTCTGTGTTGATGTTTTGTTTGAGACTTGTTTTGGTCTGTCAGGGAAATAACACCAGCGATATTCCTTCCTTCTTTCCCAGCTTCCTTCGCTGGGTGTTTGAGACTTTGCTGGGTGTTTGAGACTTTGCTGGGTGTTTGAGACTTTGCTGGGCGTTTGAGACTTTGCTGGGCGTTTGTACTTTGACTTTGCTTAGCGTTTGAAAGACTTATTCTGGGCGTTTGAGACTTTGTGCTGGGCGTTTGAGACTTTGCTGGGGCGTTTGAGACTTAAATCAACTTTGTTTGAGCGTTTTGAGACTTTGCTGGTCTTTTGAGACTTTTGCTGGGCGTTTGAGACTTTTGCCTGGGCGTTTTGAGACCGTTGTTGAGGCGTTTGAGGGCTTTGCTGAGCGTCGTTTTGAGACCTTCTTCGCTGGTGCGTTTGACGACTTTGCTGGGCGTGTTGAGCTGTTTGTTGAGCGTTTGAGGCTTTGCTGAGCGTTTTGAGTCTTTGCTGAGCGTTTTGAGGCTTTGCTGAAGCGTTGTTGAGATCTTTTCTGGTCGTTTTGAGACTGTTGCCTGGGCGTTTGAGACCTCTTGCTGCAGCATTTGAGGCTTTGCTGTGTGTTTTGAGACTTTGCTGGGTGTTTGAGGCTTTGCTGGGTGTTTGAGACTTTGTTCTTAGGGCGTTTGAAGACTTTGCATGAGCGTTTGAGACTTTTGCCTGGGCGTTTGAGAAGACTTTGCTGAGCGTTTGAGACTTTGGCTGGGGCGTTTGAGACTTTGCTGTGCGTTTGAGACTTTGCTGGGCGCTTTGAGGACTTTTGCTGAGGCGTTTGAGGCTTTTGCTGGGCGTTTTGAGACTTTTGCGTGGTCGTTTGAGACTTTGCCTGTGCGTCGTTTAAGACTTTGCTGAGGCCGTTTGAGGCTTTGCTGGGCGTTTGAGACTTTGCTGAAGCGTTGAGACCTTTGCCCTTGGGCATTTGAGACTAGCTGGTTCGGGGTTTGAGGCTTTGGTGGGCGTTTTGCGACTTTTGCTGAGCGTTTGAAAGACGTTTGCTGCTGGGTGTTTGAGACTGTTGCTGGGCGTTTGAGACTTTGCCTGGCCGTTTGAGACCTTTCTTTGCTGGGCGTTGAGACTTTGCTGAGGGCGTTTGAACTTTGCTGGGGCGTTTGAGAACTTTGCTGGGTCGTTTTGAGATCTTTGCTGAGCGTTTTGAGACATATGCAGCGCACTCGGATTAACGGTTCGCAATGCGGTCTCATTCTGATGCTTGTAGTTTTTCCAGATCTTGCGGCAGTCGTGTTTGGCCAATGTTGTGTCAAGTCTTGTGTCCATTTTGAGACGCGCAGTGTTTTTTGAGACTTTGCAGCGGCAATTTTTAAACTGGACAGTGCGTTGGGGCTTTACTCGGAGTGCCGACCGTAACTTCGGTCCACCCATGGTTGAATGTTGTCTGGGCTATTGTTCCATTCCCTGAGGAGCGTGGAACACCCTTCATCAAGGGCAACTGCTGGCATTTAATTAAGTTCGGGGCCCGTGTTTCTCAGCGCGCTGTGTCCAGTGAATCAGCTGGTCATTAGGTAAATTAATACACTGACACCACTCTAACTGGCAGGTTTCGGAACCGTCCCAGATAGGGGCTGTCTGTGGGCCTCGAGGGATGGTGGATGGCTTTGTGGACGACGACCCCGTCTTCCCTCCCGGTGTTAATTACGGCCTTAAATAGTCAGATGTATTTCCATCTGTCGCTCCTTTCTTCTCCCTGGCGCTTGGGCTTGCTCCCTGCACAGGTCGCAAATAGACCACCAGAAATTGGCCTACTAAATTAGGAGGCGCTAGAAATCAGGGAGCTAAGTTTGTAGAAAAAGTTCGGGCTCAACTTTGTTTTGCCCCCTCCTACTACAATCCATCTGTCCAAGACCACCACCACCTACCCCCCCTCTTTTTAATGGTTATGGCTGGAGGCTAATGGGATGGGGTTTTAGGGTGGCGCTGGGGGTCTGCTGTTTTTAATCACAGTTAATGGATTTTGGACTGGAGGAATTTGGCGACGGCTTTTGGAGACACCGGTTGTACAGAATACGGCCGGGGACAGCTGGGAGAAGTATTTGTTTAGTTTGACTGATCCGGGTCACGGAGATCATTAGTTTTTATGGCTAATTCAGTTTTCAGTTTTGGCCGGAATTAGAAGGGCTTTGTGTGAAATATTCATGGTAACGTTCCAGCAGACACTGTTAACCCCGTACTTGTCGAGAACGTCAGCAGGTGCTACCGGTGGCTGATCAAAAGCTGGTTCCTCGGACTTTTTTAAACCTGCTGTTAAGCTCACCTGCCTGCTCTTTCTGCTCCCACAGGTCTTTGCTGAGATATGGACTACTTTGGGACGTGAAAGAACCCGCATTGCGGCCGAACCGCTCTGCCTCAGCTGGTCTTCCGCCAGCACCCGGGGGTGGAACTTCGGAGCCATTCCGTCGCCAAGAAGAAACCGCTCCGGCCCAAACAGTCTCTCTTCAAGTAAGCCCAGCTCACCCGCCACCATGTTCAAAGTTGCCCACAGAGAGACACACTTGCTTTAGTAAGGTGTGCTAGAATGCCTATCGTTGATAGCAATAATAATAATAATATACTCATTATTCATATAATAGCTGCACCCAGAGGGAATCAACTTGGTGGGTAGGGTTGACATTATGAGACATGGCAAAGTTTCAAGTTTCACATGTGACGTTAGCAAGGACAGTCCTTATCTCTGTACCTGACCTAACAGCCATCCTTCCAGTCATCCAGCGAGCAGTGGTGTCCTCCATGAGTCATCCTGTTAGTGCAGCACCATTGGCAGACGGCTGCACCACGCAGGACTACATGCACACAGACCGTTACCACGACTGTCCTTAACACCACGTCACCGTCACCAAACACTGCAGTGGATGTTCCGTTAACCAGACTTCATATGGAGTGACTCAGAACGGCAGAGGGTCATCTTCAGTGACGAGTATCCGCGCTTTAGTCTTGGTGGAGACGCCCAACGAATCCGTGTGTGGAGGCCCCCGTGGTCATCACCAGATGAACGGTTTTGCTGTCACAATGTCCAGAAGGCCTGTGGTGTGTCCCTCCACCTCCACCCCTACCGCACCATCTGCAGGAACTGTGTGAGGATGTTCAAGCTGCATGGGATGGATTATCACAGGACTCCATTAGGAACCTCTACAGCTCCATACCGAGACGTCTGGCGTGTTGGGTTAGCACTGAGTTACTTACTGAGAGACAGACTTCTGTATGTGTAGCTCAATAAATATTGATCATATCAGTCTAAATTCATCATCAGTTATTGATCCTGCTCACCTTCATCCTCCTTCCTTCTGGGTGCAGCTGTTCTCTTGATGATGAGTGTATGTTAGAAGTAGTGGTACCTAATGAGCGATTTGATGTGAGACAGGTGACCAGCGTAGGTAGACGGCTGCTACCAATGAGAAGATCATTGCGGTGGTCTGGACGTGAAGTGATGAATGCATGTATAAGGTGCTCAGCATCGCTGTGGATGTGCAGGCTTGGATGTTCCATCCATTGAGTTCCTGTGATGAGAAATAAAGAGCTGAGCGTTTTGGACAGGGACCGGAGCCGATCCAGACGTACTTTAATGCATGAGAGATCACCTACACTACGCCTAATCCACTTCCAGTCCTTTTGTTTTCTGTGTTATGCTTACACCTCCGTTACAGCATCATTATCCGTAGCTTTTTAATAACTCTGGTAATCAGATGGGTACGCCTGTTATCAGATCACACTTGGCATAGGATCACACTGAGGCTCAGATTTTACAGCTCTAGAGTGAAGAACTGTGGGATTTTGAGCGTCTTAGTCCCATGGAAGTGATGAGTGGGATGTAGTGAGAGTGGGGTGGGAGTGGAGAGTGTTGAGTGTGGAGCTGAGATCTCATAACGCAGAACTACACGATTGGCATGTTTACCCAGCAGGTAGTAATCCTTGTTGAAGGTGGTCTACTCATCCATAGACTGGACTGTAGTAACACCCC
>JAMWET010000893.1:0-119075 GCA_024036415.1 Prochilodus magdalenae
CATTAGCATTAGATCTAGATCTAAGATCTAGATTTGTGAACAGGAACTCATGAGTAACTCTAGCTTGCGTTATCGGTTGGTCTCAGAGATAGGCTAATCTTTAGCTGTTTGCTACAGCTATAAATTCCTACCATAAAACAATGTATGTGCTTATAACGGTATACCGTCCAAGCTTACCTGCCGAGCATACGATGGGTGGTTCTTCAAAATCTTGATGGCCACAATCTCGCTCGTTCCACGTTTCCAGCACTTCACCACCTGGCCAAAAGTGCCCCGGCCCAAGAACTCCAGCACCTCGTATGTGTTAGTCATGGAGCACAACACCTCATGCTGCAGGAGCTGGTAGTCGCCCTCACTGTTTGCGCCACTGGTCTTGGACGTGGCCGTAGTGGAGGCGGTGGCCACAGTCGCCGCTGCGACGCCCGCTCCACTTTGCCCGTTGTTCTGGATCATGGGTGCTGGCCCTTGCTGCTGCTGCTCTTCCACCACGTGCACGCTGCCCCCGCTAACGTTGTTGCTGTTGTCCAGCTCCTCGCTCTTGCGCTTAAGCCCACATCGCTGGTACGTATCCAGCAAGCTGACCGTGCTGCGGCGCGTCAGGTTGTGGCCTCCGCTGCCGCTTCCACTGCTACTGCCTGTGCTGCCCAGAAGCTGGCCAGCTGCACCAGACGTGCTGCTGCTAGCCGAGGCCACCACGATGTGGCCAGGGCCGGCCGGGAAGAGGAGGGCTTGCTCGTAGGGAAGCGAGGAGCTGGACACCTGGAGGGAGGCGGCGTTGATGCCCACTGGAGCCACGGACACACTCTGCTTGCCGTTCTGACTGTAGACCTTGCCGTGCGTGCCGTACCCTGTCATGTCCCAGTTGCAGCTCTGCTCCACCTTCAGCTTCTTCACGCTAAAGAAGGCACTTGACTGGAGAGCGTGGGGGGAGAAGACTTGCACTTGCGAGGCCATACCTGCAAAAGAAGAGAAGGGGTGGTTGAGGGAAGAAAGCAAGAAGAGTAAATGTGAGCTCGGTCTGAAACTTGAGCATGAGCTTTAAATAAAAACCACACAAGCCAAGGCAAGCCAGTCTGACTCAGAGTCCTGATGCTAACTTATTGTATAGATGCACTCCACGTATTGCTCAGTTACTTAGATGCTTATCCAAAAAGTATGTGCCTCAGGGCAGGATCTGGTCAAGAATGTGTCAAGATTCATTTCAAACCATTAAACACAGTTACACAAGGAAAAAATGTTTTCCACATCCATGCTCGGCAGAGCTGGCGCAATATGTCTTATTCACGCATTTAGAGCATATTATACAGTATATACTGAGAAATAACTATATAATTACTGTATATAACATTATATGAAGACGTGCATATGGTTTGCATATTATACGCCTTGCTTTGATGAAGTGTATATGCGTGTGCTCAAAATGATATCGAGTTACAGTCCAGATGAAAATCACAAATCAGTGGCCAGGTACAAACTAGGGACATGCATGGGTTCTTTGGGTATCTGGTTACCCTGTTCGAGGTGCTAGTATTCTAACGCTGAAATCAATATTCAGGTATTTATTCTGCTTCATTTCAGGAAAATACACAGACTAACAATTTAGGAAAACAGCAACTTTATGTTTTAACAGGACAGTAAAATGTTACAGGGTGGCGAATAAGTGTATTATGTGTGTCTTAATGTGAGAGACTCTTAGGAACATGACTAACTACTAGATTAACTACTGTATTTGATGTTAACCAGGTCCTCCAACAGCGACAAAAACTAAAATGTGGTCAAACTGGTCAAAAACTGAACGACTAACTGTACTACAGGAATAAACTGCTGAGAATATCACATCACACACACTGCAAAACTTTCCATCCTGGCAAGTAAAGTTATCATGTATCTAGCTGATATGTCTTACGTTTATTCATGTTGAGACTGTAAGCTCGTTTATTTCCAGACATTTTTATTTGTTTTAAGTGATTTCAGGAAGCCAAATTAGCTCAGAATACTGGCACATAAATGTGCTTATCTTAAGAAATATGCTTGAAACAGCCAATACAGTGAGATCATTTGGCTCACTAAAAACAAGTAAAAATGTGTGGAAATAAGCGAAATAATCTTAAAATAAGATTACAGAAATATCCAAATGATATAATATATAAGTTATAAATAAAATATAAGATATAATATACCTAATTTTACTTGCCAAGTTGTTTTTTTGCAGTGTGCAGAATGTCCGTGTGTGCTATTTCAGGACAGAAACAGGATAAGATACGAGATGTATTATTTTTTTACTATGTTATCTGATCCAGTATATTCTGCTAATATCAGTCCAATACAGATACCCATTAATACTGATATGACATCACTAGTTTGGGTAAAATGATAAAATTATTATATATACTATATATACTATAACTTGGAGAATCACTTTATTGCTATACTTTTGTGTGTGTGTTTGTGTGTGTGTGTGCGTGTGTGTGCGCGTGTATGTGTGTGTGCGTGTGTATGTGTGTGTGTGTGTGCGTGCGTGTGTGTGTGCGTGTGTATGTGTGTGTGCGTGTGTGTGTGTGCGTGCGTGTGTGTGTGTGTGTGTGTGTGTGTGTGTGCGCGGGTGTGCGTGTGTGTGTGTGTGTGTGTGTGTGTGTGTGTGTGTGTGTGCGTGTGTATGTGTGTGTGTGTGTGTGTGTGTGTGTGTGTGTGTGTGTGTGTGTGTGTGTGTGTGTGTGTGTGTGTGTGTGTGTGTGTGTGTGTGTGTGGGCGTATGTGCGCGTGTGTCTGTGTGTGTGCACATGCATGCCTGAGGGACAGAGAAACAGAAATGGGTGGACAGTGTCCTGTTAAAACATTCACATGTGCTACAAAATGTTGTTTGTTTACACAGGATCTGCCTGGAGTTAATGATTTAAAAGTGGGCTATTGATATATGCTAAGGAAATACCGTTTCTATCCTGTTCCCATAGGAACTTCTGTAAATATACGAACCTTCTGCCAGGTAATGGCCTATGGAGCCACACATCAAAACCAAGGCCTTAAAGAGTTACATGAGTCCCAAAGAATGAATGCAATTTCCTTCGCGAGGAAGACCACTCTGGCCGCGCATACATCACACCGCAGCGCGGTTTACTACATCGGGAGAACACACTGCATTTCCACTGATATCAAAAACACAAAAACAACAACTGAGGATCATTTGAACTGCATGTGAGAGCAGTGGAGCTCCTGGGAACTCTCTGTTTCAGAATACGCTGCGCTTCTCCAAGCAAACAACAGGCCAAAAATAACCCTTCTCAAACTGCGCTGTTTGTAGCACTAAAATAATGATTACAGCACAAACACGATTACACAAAGAGGATGCAGTAATGCTCTATTTGCTGCGGCTCCAATATGGACTGAATTAGTGATCTAACAAAAAATGGTTGCTTCTGTGGACCAAGCCCACACGTATGGAGAATACACACACCAGGGGGTAACATTCACAGTTACAGTCATAGGCCTTGTAATGACCTCTGCAACATACAAAACATGTCTGTAAACATACATAGTATTTTTATTGGAATAAACCTCACTTTAGGCCTTCTGATACATCATTCACTGTGAATACAAGCTGTAGTGGGTTTCAGTCCACTATATCAACCAAAAATAGCAGCACATCTACGACCCACTGACTGGTTACTTCATGCATCCTGAGTATCAGGATTATATCCGGATAAGACCAAGCCACATAGCAATGCTAGTGTAAACACACTAAAAGACAGACACCTTTAAAGCAAATACAAATCTGATCACTCAAACCACTTCAGGAGGTGGTCTGAGATGCACTTGAGTCACATAATATAACCATGTAAATTGACCCGCCTCTCCAGGATACAATCAACAACCCAAATCCCTTCCAGTACAACCCAAACTCTTTCCTGTGCAAAAGACGCAGATGATAGAGGCTGAATGGATGAATAATTGGTGACTTTTTGCCACATAACGAACAGATTAGCAGTCAGATTTCAGTGAGAAATGACTAGCAAGTGGCTAATACATGTGGCTACAAATTTGGAACCCAGTTACTAGTCACACAAAGTAACCAGGTGTAATTAAGGTCTATGTCACTATAGAGCTGCTACATTCAAGGTAAAATCGACGTTAGCATGTCTATTAAAAGCTGCAAATGAAACACAGAATGCCTTTCATAAGCTCGTAATGCAGAACGGCCAAAAATGTGGAACGTATATTATTATTATCTTAGTGCTAACATACTGCTTCAATCTCATAGCAGAACTAGCAGCATTCAGCTTTCTACTGGTATTTGATTAAGACTGAGTTTTAACATTTGTGGATTGAACTAAACACCTAACACTAATAGTCATCGTTCCCCACCGATACACATGCTACAGTAGCCCTACCGCACATACACAAAATCATGTGGACATACATACGCAACTTTTATGGTAAAGTGAGCCGTACACCTAAAAGCCTAAGCAGGCTTCACGCAGGATGAATCCATACCACACTGCACTGTAGCCTTTTTCCCCTCGCTCTGTTTTCTTGTGCCAGCAAATCTCAATTATGCTAATCTATTACCTGCACGAATTGAATTAATTCACATGATCTCTGTGAGATGAATATACAAGTGATGCTCTAAAGCCTGCTCAATCTTCTCCTTACAATAAACTATTCTGCCTTACTGCTGACTCTGTGGTTTGACGAATTAAATGGAGTGGCAGTTTGCGTGTCTTGATTTTAACAAGAGAATGCAAGTTTAGTTTATGTAAAGGCAGTTTTGGCATATTAAAATTTGTGAATGCAGTCCAAACAACTGTGGTACAACCATAATGGCAAATGCTTCTGATTTGAACACAAACACAAAGCCTATGTAAAAGCAGTTTGTTGTGGGATATAATCATATAACAGCTGAAACTAGCCCAGTGGAAGTGGGTCTGGTTAACATCTGTTGTGACTAATTCATAATTCTGACAACAAAACTGGAGCCTGCATACTACATATTCTGTGTTTGTTATCATTGTGGACAGATAAAAATGACAGGATACCTTCCATAAACAACATAAACACCATGGTGCTCGCATTACGGCCAACCATGGGAATGATTCCTTTTCCTTTGTGGCCCCGTCTTGCAAGAACATAATGAATCTCATTTGGTTTGAGGAATTCCTTGACGCAAGGACATTCCCAGGGCAGGAAGCAAAGGGAGGATGCTTAGCATGGCTGCTTTGTCATTATTATGCATTTCTAAATAGTGCTGATAGCTACACTTTCAAAACCAGAACTCTCATCCTACGCTCACTGTTCCCTGCCTCGCTTTAGTTGCACGTCTCTTCTCCTCTACTTAAATGCACTCAAGGAGCGTCATTCTGACAGCACTTATCATTCCTACAGGCCTCTGTTCTTATCCCAAATGCCTGAGGATATTTCTGTTTCTTTCAAGGCTGCTCCTTGACTCGACACTGGCCCACTCCAAGGGATCTTTTTGGGTCATCATCTCTCTCCAGTCACTGTGTGCTTCTGTCTCCTATATAGTTTGGCCAATAAAAGTGGCCTATATGAAAAAACCCTGAATGTATCCGCATTAACACTGAAAATCTCGTCCATAAAGCCCTTTAAAAATTATAAATAAAATCAATGTGCTTCTCTTTAATTGCAAAACTGCTTATTTGAAAAAACACAATAATGGTTCAATAACTGAAAAATGCCCAGTGCCCAAAATCACCCAAGCCCAAGCTTTAGTAATCCACACACACAAAAAAAACTTCATGTGAATAGAACTAATGAAAGACTAGAAAAGCTAAGGATGCTGAGAAGCTATAAGGTATTTATTATGCTGTTTATTAAAGTTTATGAAATTTGGTATATCTGTAAAAAGGTGTATTTTAGACAACATTATAACACAACGTCTTCAGAATTTTTAGTTTGCTACACTGGTATAAGTATCTGTGGCAAACGTATCAGTAGAACCCTACACTTCATAAAGACAGCCTACGAAGACCATGCAGGTTTTCCATTTAGCAGGTGTGCATAGTCCTGCTAGCGTGAGGATGGAGCAAGTAATAAAGAACATCCACCAGAGCTATTAGGAGCACAGCCTTGTGTTAATCTCATAAGCCACTGGACCAGATGTCACTCCTTGGATTACGTTTTCTTTTGCCAAGTCTTTATGCTAAAAAATAATTTGGATGCAATCAGGTAGCTGAGGATGGCTGTATGTGAATCTGTGCACATGTGTATGTGAGAAAGCACGATTGGGGGAGCAGTACATCTAGCAAAAACACAGACAGAACATCCCTGGAACTCTAGAAGTGGTTAGCATGCCTAGCAATCTGGTCCGTAAGGGCCGTGATGCAGCTTTTGACAAATCTATATGTTTTAAATTGCTCAGCATTTTTATTAAGGCTACTTTTATGACTTAATTGTTTTTCTTTTAAGTTTGTACCATGTCCTTAAAGAGCTGAACCAAACAGGAGTTCAAGTCCTCTCTCGACTTTGGAAGTACACGTTTAAGACTGGCTGTTACTCAAATATACCCTTTGAAAAATGCAGATAAGTCATTTCAAGTACAAAGCAAGAGGTCAAATGGCAAGAATGTTATCTCTTTAGAACATGCATCTGCAACAATGCGTCCGGTCCCGCTTGACTTGAGTCTCTCAACAGGCAGCCATTTATAAGTGTTTATAGCTTGGACTAGGACCACCCTCCCTCTGTTTTTGTTGGGTTAATTTTCACTGCCTACATCATATAAAAAGTTCAAATCGCAGGCCATAAAATTTATTGGAATTTTTTGAACTCTGTGACGCGTATAAATCTGTTATGGTCCATTGTTTAACAATGAGGCTCTTGGAATGCAAGCATTTATCATACCTGACAAAAACCATACTCTTTTAAAGGCACTGCCTCAGAGAAAACCAAAGGGCTACTTTCCTGCTCTCCACAGGAAGAATGATGAAATGGTAATGGTCAGTGTTTTTGAGCTGGGCTATTTGTCTGTCAGAGATTAGATAATCAGCTTTTTTGGTGGGCAGGGGATCAAAAATGCTACATTTGACAGGAAGAGAAGGAAAGTAGACGGGGAGAGCGAGGGCTTTATGTGTGCCGGGACTTTATGAGGCCTCAGTATTGGGTATGGGCTTCTATAACAGCCTGAAGATAACACCTCATAAAAGAGAAACAGCTAACTACCTGTCATTTAAATCACGCTGGCCTCTGTCTTCCAAAACCACAACAATCTTAGCTAATTTTTACAGAGACAGTATCACTTTGAACCCTGTCTAGCATATAATGGTAAATGCTATACCTTGAAACTTCTAAGAGATGGGCTTGATGAGCCTGGAGTTCCTTGATTGTGAAACAGATTCTCTTCCAGATTATGCAGATACACAGTTTACGTAAACGATCTTAAGCACTGACATGAAGCTAAAGACACGAGAAAGAAAAACAGAGAGTGCAGTCACGTGTTTTGATTCGTCTCCTCTGGTTAATCCAGCAAACAGACATTTAGGGAAAATCGGCCACGGAGAAGGGCCACTGGTTAATGAACTGACCCCTGCTTGTCTAGACAAAGCATTATCCCCCGTGGCTCAGGAATATGGCCACTGTAGCGTGCCATCCAAAAGGAAGACACTGGGGAAGAGGACTGTGTTTGTCTTTGCCCACATCTCCTCTCCTAGAATGCCAACCTAAACCTCAGTAATCATGGATTCAAAATGATTGATGTTAGACCCCTAGAAAAAATGGAAACCCCTCCCCAACACAGCCGTCACTTGACTGCTCTTTACAGAACCTCTGTGTAAGGTCATTTACCTGACACCAAGAAGCAAGCTCACAAAAGATCAACACCCTAAAACCGAGAGGCACCTCTTTTTCTCACGTTTAGCCCACTAATGTAGACTGAAAGGGGTTAGCTAAATATTTTTCCCGCACCCCCACCACCATTCTTTCTGAGACTCCCCCTCGTAATGTATCTCTTGGCTTTGCTTGTGTAGTTTTATTGGGAGCTGACACTGAGTTGGGAAGTCTCATCACAACCAAGACACGGTGTGGTCCTGGGATGGGCAATATAGAAAAAATATCACATCATGATACTAAAACACATTTTTACGATACGTATCACACTATCATGATATATAGACATAATGCACAGCTAGTAGTGCCACATTTGATAACCGCTAGGAGTACAATGGCATATTGACAAGCCCAGTGTGTTTGGTCAATTCTCTGAGTGGTCAACCATCAGAGCGGCATCCCGCTACAATCTTACAAAGGCATCGGTTCTGGCGTATCAGTTTGACCCAGTGCCCAATCATGTAAATACGGTACTAGGCCCATTGGTAGACCCAGTACACCTTCGCAGGTTAGAGTGGAGCACAGTGTTGCACAGTGTTAGAGTGAAGGACAATTGCAAGAGAGAAAAGGGCTGGGATTTCAACTAGGCCTTTCAGGCAGATGGTGAGAGTTTATCCCTTTGGACTTGACCGTTTGCATAAAAGGCTCCCCTTTAAAGGTCAATCACAATCAACAGGGCCACTCTAGTAAAGTAGGCTTGAAGGGTTTCTAATGTGCCCACTTGTATTCTGTACAGCTGTCAGCTAAAAGACAATTCTTATTTCCAAACTTAAACCTCTTAAATTCCTAGAATTCTTGGTGCAAATTCATTCTACAAACATTCATACACCTTAATCATCAGTCCCTCTTTTACAGTTATATTCTAAAACATTCTGTTGTGAGTAAAAGCTAGCTCAACTCTGTAAATCTATATCCCGTCTAGCTAAGGCAATGCCAAGGCTATTCAAAAACAGTGGCGCTTCACATCTATGTGGCCTTGTTCTTCTGGGCGTCCTCTTCTGAATGTACTTTATGATTTACGGTTTATCATTCCCTGCTCCCCTAATCCTCTCCCCGTCCAGTCTCACCTAACCAAGCTTTAGAATTTACTATTCTACCCACTGCGCTCTCCCACCGTTCTCTTTAAATCCAATGGCCTCTCCTCACCCTTCTACTCCCCAAGCCATCTTTTTTCATGCTTTCTTGCACATTCATCGCCTCTTCACCAAGCTGCCCTCCTCACCCTTTTGTTCTTTTCTCTCTACTCAACTCCTCCTCTCCTCTCTTCTGTATCACGGACCCCTCTCACCTCTACACTCACCCCCTACCCTCCTCTACCCCCTCCTCCTCTCCCCTCCCCTCTTTTTCATCAAATGAAACACTATAATTCCTGAGAGAGCGGAGGCAGGCAAGCTCTGGCTATTGTCTTTGCTCATAACAGTGTGTATCTCTCACTCACAGAGCTTACATGCAGGCTTCAGCATTTAGGAAAGCTTGGTGGGCTACGTATTGTAAATATGAGGGCAGACAGGGATTAAAGAAGCGAGCAGGAGGAACTGGGCAGTTTTGGCTGCACTGGCCTTTTTGCTGCCAAAGCATGCCCTGTTTGAGCTCTGCTCCGCGTCCCTTATTCTGCTGGTTAGAGCTGAGCACTCAGGCTGGGACTGACCAGTCATATTTCAAGACCACATCCCAGCATATTTTTAGAATAACCCTCCTAGGGCAAATACATCTCCTTATATTTATTTCCCTTATTTATCATCCATAGCTCACGGAAAGTGTGGATTCTAAATTGTCTGCCCATACTACCTTGGCCATACTAAGCAGAAAAGGAGACATTTCATTCCAATTTCAATTTGATGATAAAGATGGAAGCGTATGACCCTAGATTCATAATCATATAATATAGTTTATATAGTCATATTTATATACCATAATAATGTTAGTGTTTATTTGAGTGTCACTGATATCAAAGCATTCGGACTGTTGTTAAAGGGCCAACAATCTGAAAACTGTAATATGAGTCCATGTATTAGCTGTTTGGTGAGGTGCAGTGGATAATCCCACTAGGGAGCTAACACCCCATGTGGGTTTGATTCCTGGTCTGGCTAACTATGCCAGTAAGAGTCCTTGGTTAAGACTCCGAACACTGCATTGGCCTACCTGCAATATGACTAACCAGAGTAAGTTGCTCTGGATAAGAGTGTCACACATGTACACAACACGACAAACATATTAGATTTTAATATCTTGATTAATCAATGTTTTATGGAAAGATAATATCAAATATACCTTTATAATATATCTATAGTTCTATAGTGGTTGAGCTGTCCATGGCATTGTGTCATCACCAGAGTATCTTATATCTAATTGATGCATGCAGCGGCCAATACCAGTAAAATTAACATCAACTGACATTATTAGTTTACTGATACTTCAGAGAGGCCCAAGTACATATTCACGAGTCCAGTGCATTACAAAATGACAATAAAGGTAACTGTTTATCTCTCTCTCTCATACACACATAAAACACACACACACACACGCACACGCACACACACACACACCCACACACACACGCACACGCACACGCACGCACACACATGCACACGCACACACACGCACTTCTGTGACCCATAAACATGTTAAGGCCTTCCTGTAATGACATGTGGCCGGTATCTGATCTTCCTGTAGCCGAATCAGAAGGAGGCGAGCAGGCTGAGCAGCTGTGGCTAGAGCAGCTAAAGCCATTGACATGTGTTCCAACGGCCCCCGAGAAAGAAAAACAAACAGTGCACTGTCACACAGAGCTGTGCCCTGAGCACGGCCTGTTACTGACTGCTTTATCAGGCCTGCATGTGTGTGCGAGGGGGAGGGGGCCGTGCAAGTGCATGTGCGTGTGTTTCTGTGTGTGCAACTGACTGTGAGAGAGCATGTGAGAGAAAGAGCACGTATGAGGGAAATATCCCGTCAGCGTTTGCAATAACAGTGCTTGGGAAGTTTACGCTGGATTTCTTATTAATGAAATCATGAGGGGCAGTAAAAACGCAGCGCACAAAACACTAACGTCCTGCCAAAACTTTATATGAACTTTACAAGCACAGCGTGACTGATGTAAGTATTTTCCATAACTCACAGGAGTGTGCAGTTCACAACCAGCCAGTGGCTTCGATATTCGGAGCCTGAGTGGCTGAGAAGTAGGATCAGCAAGCTGAGTGACCGGATCTTGGGTCCAGCATGAGGCTATGTGGGGACATGGAGCAGATAAACAGACATTTCTACTCTTATCAGGCCACTGCACTGAAAGAGGCGCCTCTGTGAACTATTCCAACCATCCAATAGTTAGACTTCCTCTGCAGAATCCTAGCCTTATTACTCAGTTACTCATTCCAAGACCTTTAATGCAGTAGCTGCTATGAATTATTTGATAACTAATTAAGTTTAATGTGTAATGAGACAGCACATATATTCATAGAGGTAATATGATACAAGGGTCTGAGAAAAACACACTGTTACATGAGCACAGCTCAAGAATGATGTAATTAGATTGGTGGGAATGTAGCGTTAGAGGAGTCTTATCTAATGGCACAGCAGTACTGTGGTCCTCTAGACTGGACAAAATTTCATATATGCAGAACAAACCACTCTGCCATACAGCTATCCTAAATATCCACCCGCATGCACACATCTATCATATTCTTAATGTTGTTACAACAAACGTGGAACATCATAAGGGGCTTTTTTAATTTAGACAATATGCATTATTGTTTTTGTAGGTATATATTAAAAAGCACAAAACAGTGTTGCTTTCCAAAGAAGAACAGTTGTGGAGCATTTCTATTGGTTCATTCATCATGAAACTACTTCACAGCATAAAGGACAGGTGGATGGTCAAAACAATGTAGAAGTGATGAATATATCAATGTGTATATTTATATTCATAATGAAATTCCCACATATAATTTTTTTTGTTCTGGTGGGACAGTGACAATATGCACGCTATTGTTTTTGTGGGCCTACATGAAGAAAAGCTGTTCAGGCAAAGCAGACTGTTCTTAAAAAGCAGACTGTGCAAGACATAATATTCCATTTATAAAGTTTTTTATTTTGCACTTATTGGACGCTGCTTGTGTTCTTTGCATAGAGTATAGTTAGTAAGGATGCAATAAGAGAAATGTGAGCTGTGCCAATACTTAAAGATTTCTAAATTCCTCATCAAATAAAACAAATCCAATTGGATTAGCATTCCAGTGAGTTGTATACCCCTATAGAAATGTCTATAAGGAAATCGAATGCAGTAATATTAATAAATCAAGATATTTCAGCACTTCAGACAAGGCTAGGCTAAGCATTCTGCTTCTTTGGAGTGCATTAAATATGTCATAAATATCCGTTTTAATTATCTCTCCGCTCTGAACATCAGACTAATACTGATATTTTCTTTAAGCTCTGATGTGCTGATACTGACATGCTTCTTATATCATTGAGCATCACGATTTGTTTGATTTCTGTATATATAAACCATAAAATTCATAGTTAGTAAGTTAGCACACCCAGTTAAAGACATACTACTTTGTTTACATTGATCCCTTATCGTCACTAGCAATATCCAGTAACTTCAGTGAATACCAAATTTAATGTCCAGCTTTTATATGTAAGCTATACAATTATGAGATCGAGAGAGTGAGGCATGGGCCTAAAACCAGGCATTATGTTTAATGGGTTAATTGAAGTGGCGAGTGAAACAGGGTGAACAGAATGCATTAGTGCTGCTACGTACGACTAGTTTTCAGGGTTAGTTGTTATCAGAGTTGTTTTATAGATAATTATCTAAAAGCTGTTTACATGGCTGGAAGTGGTAGCTTTTATGTGTGTATGAATGTGTGTGTACGTGCGCGTGTGTTTGTGTTTTGCAGGTTTTGCTGTGCAGGGTGGCACTTCAAAGAGCAGAATCTAAAGCGCCTGCCAGACTCTAACCACAGAGCCACTACGCCAGAGCCAAACCAGGCTAAGATGAAACAAGAGCAATGCACACACCTTGATACGCACAACCAGAACAAATGCAAAGTACACCTTGCAGCTCTGATGCTAAACGACCTGGTCAAACCCAGCATTACCACAGAACAGAACTACTTCTTCAAAAGCTTAATCATTCAGAAAAGAAGTAAACTAGGTCCGAGATGGAAAAACATCCAGGAATTTGGAATTGCACAGAGAGCCACTGTGTGTTCCTCAAACAAAACGTCTAAAAGAACCAGGAACAAGTCCATTTCCTCGGTGCTGTTAAGTTTATTACAGCAGTCTTCAGAGGAATTCTGAGTATTTGCCGGCTCAGGCTGCGTTTCCCGACAAGCATAATCTTTTGCACAAAGTCTGTTCTGGAGAATATCCCGCCCAGATAAACAGACACAGAGTCACCCTGACTCCTCCCTATATAGAGCTAATGAATAATGACATGAACAGCAACTTCTTTCAACATAACACTGCAATCAGGCCCCAGTCAATATGAGCAGTTTGTGTCCAATACCAATTTTAGGATGCTAAACTAGCAGATAATCAAGCATTTCTGCTGATATAACTCAATGTTGTCACATGTCTTAAACTCAAAATAAATACGAGGATCTCACAAAGTCCTATATAATATTAATACTGTAATTCGTATTGACGGGTTCTATTATTTAGCCTTTATTTTTCTCAAATTTCTTCATAAAAAGTTCAATCAAACATTTCTACACGTTGCTTTTTAGAATAAACAGACTTCACGAGATGTTCAGCAAAGGCCTATGTTTGAGAATGGATAGATTATAAATGAAGGACAATTAAAAGCATAGAAATTGATGGTGAAGTTTATGTCGACATCAAACCCTGCCTGTTAAAGCAGAAGGGGTGAGAATTACCAAAGGTCTCACGGCACGATATTATCAGTACAGTACTTCAACAGATCCTGTGATGTGCTGAGTACTGCAATAACATGTTGCAATTGCAATCTTTACCAAAACCGAACTTTGTCAACATGGTTTATCTAATGGGACAGTTTTTCAGCATCTCATTTCAATCATTTTACTGCAGCAAAATTGGCAAAAAGCCTCATAATGCTGTAAAAAACATTTATACAACAAAATAGCCATACCTGGCTCCATGCATCCACACAATACTGTAATGCAAAATATTAAAATGCTATGCTCATAACTAGGGCTAACACTAAGGCTAATGCTGGAGCTAAGAAGGATAAGATTAAACACTGTTCTGTACTGCTACTTGTCGTTAGGCCTGATATTAAACTGAGTGCAAGAATTACAGTAACTCAGTAATGAAATTTAGCTTGGCTTTCAGCTTGTAAATTGTTTAAACTCTGAGCAGAAATGTAATAAAATGTCACCAGATCATAAAGATCTGAATTGCATATGTAACAGCTTTTTCACCCTACTAATAATTGGGATTATTCTACTGCCACAGCCACTCTCACTGCAGGTGTGATCTGTGGGGTTGTAGTCCATCGTTATTTTGCAAACAGTCAACTGATCCTAAAGCACAATCCTGAAATCCACCACCCTCGTGTTTCCATACGCACGCGTATCTGATGATTTTACTCAGGTGGTCCCCACCGCAGTTTCAGCCACCCGTGATGCTTCAGAGAGCTCAACTCCCAGAAACCTCCAATCCCACAAGCCCCAAAAACCAAACTCCATCCCCATGTGGCGCACGCAGCAAGGGGAGCAGAATGTTAATAACACATTAATACTTAGAAAAAACGGCAGAAGTAATCTGATTTGTGAACAGGCTGACATTTTCTTAGGAAGCAAGAATGAAATTACAGGCCCAGACAGAACAAAGGAGCCCTGCACGCAAACATACACTCACACACACGCACGTAAAACAATGGCTTCAAAATAATGAAATCAGCGACTCCATCAGAGTCTGTCTGCGGGGATTAATTGGCTTGGCGAAAAGCTGATGAATGAGTTTGTGCATGGGTTGTAAATTTTTATTCCCTTTATAAAAGACAAATTGGATAACAAAAGACACAGCGCTTTAAATGAGTTTTACATCTTTTTTCTTTAATCATCGTCAAAGGGAAAAAGTAATTCTGAGGCTGTGGCCTTTGGGGACATGGGTGGGGGGGGAACACCTAGTCTTTGGGAGTCTGTTATAAGCCTGCATTCCCTGTGTAGTACTGCATTTTGGAGATTTGAATGGGGAATGCACTTTGGTGGTGCCCTATACAAACCATAGTGAATTAACTGGATTCAAATATGTCTTTCACTTCCACATCAAAAACAATGGCTTCTTTAAGTGCCATGAATTTATCATGACCAAGGTACAGCGAGTCTGCATTCACATTACATTCTCATTTTTCAGATTTGTAGTCAGATCCACAGTGTGTGTAGTGCTGTCTCCCCAATCTGCCATTAATGTGAGCATCCAGTAATGACCCGCATACGCACATCCTAATCAGCCATGTCATGTGAACGAACCACGTGTGTGATGAACAGTGAGCAAGCTAACCAGAAGAGCAAGCCTCTGCAGCAAAGACACTAGCTCTAAACAGCTCTCGGATGGTGATTATTAGAGCGAGACCAGGACGAATAAGGGTCAGATGTGTTGCTTTTCCACCATTTACAGGCACTGAATTCAGGTTCAGTGCTACTGCCACATTAACGCCCATGAAGAGTGAAAGAAAGGCATGTGAATTTCAGTCTGAGCGTTCTCATTAATATCGCATGGCAAGTAATCAGACATGTATCATATTCACATATGAAAGCCTCTCAGGTCAGATTTTAAAAGAATTATTTGGATTTACATGTTTACACAGCTCTGGAAACATCAGACCTGGGTCAGATCAGGGCAAAAGAATTTGATTTGTGTCATTTCTGGTGATGTAAATGTGGGTTAAAGGCCCTTTTTAAAGAAGTACACACTGTGATGTCAGTCACATCGGCACTGGAAGACAGCATTCATGGGACAAACCCAAAAGCAGCCAGTGAACAAAAGCAGTTTCAAAGTGGACATCTACAGTGTTCCTCAGAACAAGACGTAACACAGCAGTATGAGAGTGGGAGGCTACAATTGCAGAAGAGCTGGAATCTAATCTCAGTAGATCATCACCAAAATATGGATTTTGATGTCCATGCTGTGTCCAGTTCATATGAACCATGTGTTTACATGATGATGAAATATTGTTATCAAATTAATTAAGTAGTAAATATGATGATGTTTATTTTGTCCACTCATGTGTCTATAAAAAATGCACCACTATTAAAATAATAAAAAATCTTCATAGTCAAAACTGAGTAAATAAAATAAATGATCAACGGTATTAATCATGACATATTTTGTGTGGCAATGTCAATACATTTTTCTGCATGAAATCCTAAAAATGTCGTGTCTGTGACCAGCCGAGCTGCATACTTTCAAGCAATCACATCATCTACACAGCCAGGCAAAACCGCAGAAGCTGCATTCACTTGTCCTGCAGTTAAGAAACACACCCTTATTGACAGAATCCTTAATACCTGACACTTCAGCTGATGAAACATGTGGGCTCGGAGGACACACAGCCACTGCTCCTCTACTAATACCCTTTATCACGAGCCTGAGAATACACAACCGAAGCAAAGCGGCAGCTAGATTAGGCAGAAAATGAGAAACTGACAAATCTGTGTCAACATATTTTCAGAGAGCTTCACATTCATGAACCGAATTCATTTGAAAGGAATACTGTGGTGTCTTTTCCCTTATTCTAATTTAGCACTTTGCATATGCCATGTGGGTGGCCTTGCGTTGTTACAGTGCGAGGAGAGAGAGAGAGAAGGAGGGATGAGAGAGTGAAGCTTATTGCCTTGAGTATGCAGACCTGTGAACCAGTGTCATTTATTCTGTGCTTGAGCAAACATATAAGGCCATGGTCTTCTTCAAGGCTTATGCACGATCCACATTACCAGCTGATGTAGTCACACATTTACAACAGGCATTTCAGTCTCACCCATAGCTCCTCCACAAATGCTTAGACTGTTACAACCTACAGCTGCATGCTACAGTTTGAACACTTTAGTCAAATGAAAAAAAAGTTTATTTGTTTCTAGTGCACAATTTTGAGGCATTTGCTAGCTTTACTGAAAAAAATGTGCCATAACTGTCATGTCTCAAAATGTATGTTACATTCTGCAAATACACAATAAATGTGCACTAGATCATTCCCTGTGGAGAGTTGTTGACTCCGTTGATTTAACTTAGGGGGTCTATTAAAACATGAAATTGAAATTAAAATAACTGAAGCAACCAATTTTTGCATAAAACTGTATAAGATAAGGAACGAGAGAAGTTACACTGACCTAAACAGATATTTAGCTAAATGGCTAAATGACCATCTCCAGTGAACCATCTATTAATCAAATTTCTACACTCAATTTATCTAAAAAATAAAGGTAACAAAAAGGTTGTGATGCTGTAAAAGAACATCTTTACAACTGAAGTAATTTCCACAAATGATGGTATGATAAACAACAACAGGCACTGAGAAAGAATAGCAGTACAGACAACAGAGTGCACAAAGTGTACGATGTAGATCAGCTTGCTGAATAAATTTGAACTCTGCATCAATTTTTGTTCCTTTAGTTCATTCCTTTTTAATAATATGATGATTTATTGTGGTATATAAAGAAAACACTCATTCACTCATTCATTCATTCATTCATTAATCCTCTAAACCACAAATCCTTCTGGGGACTCTATAAACGTGGACCCACGATCGTTCCAAAACTATCACAGGGCATCTAAAAGTAAAGGTAGCATCACGCTTCTTTTACATAGTGATAGAAAGCACAACAGCACACACAAAGCTTTGATTCCACAAGCTGATTAGTTTTATAATTACCAACTGGGGTAATCCTCTAGGGTCAGATCTGACTAAGTTAAGGAGGACAGAGTCATAGTCTCTGAATGCATCATGGACGATGAATTAAGTAAGGCAGGATTAAGCAGCGCGAGATAGAATTGGAGTCAGTAGAGCTTTTGTACGTCATACCTGACTACAGACGGGTAAACAGTATGTGAGTGCAGTGGGTAAGGTTGTTTATGAGTATGTGGGCTCTGTTGTGGCAACAGTCCAGGTAGAGCTATTCAGCCTGTGGGAGTTCTTGGTCTTTGTGATCTTTTGTCCACGCTCACAGTTCTCTGCGGCCTCTTTCTGTTTCAGACACAGGTGCTGCAGACGTAGGCCTTGTGCTAAGACGCTTATGAATGTGCACTGGCAAAAGCTCACTAACATTTGTTTCGGATGCAAACCGCCCCATCCCTTAATACTTCTTAGAATCAAATGACCTTATTCTCCACCCACGGTAAACGCTGTCGCCATCTCTGTTGTCCCTTTGTTGCTTTAGCCTCTTCTGCTTACGTTAGTGTTATGAAATGAAAGCCACCTGCAATCTGTCACCATCTGCTCAGATGAAGTCTGTAAAGTATTACTGAAGGTTTATATTATTATTTCTCACTTGTGGTTTATTGAGCAGTGCAGATTTCAAACATTCAGAAGCTGAAAGTGCAAACTTGAACCTGTTCATACAAAATGCAGACAGAATATTGGTATAACTAGGCCTCTCATGATAATGAAGTTTTAGCTAATGGCTATTTGCCTTTTGGTAATGATGACAAAGGGGACAAATTGGCTGATTAGTTGATTAACCTCCGCAGTCAGTACTTAGTAGTCCTACCCAACGAATGATACAGCCAGGGCTCAAATGATCATACATCACTCCCCAGACTCAGAGGTAACAAGAATAGTTGCACTTAGAAGAATTAAACAACAGGAATGAAACTTGGCTGGTAGGTTTGGCATTGTGAGACATGTGAATGATTCAAGTTTCACACTCGGCGGCACATGTGAGTCCAAACTGACATTTACCCAACTGATTTGGCTGTGGCTCCATGACCTAGAATCACCAAACTCGGGCCAGGTTTTCAGAGTGTGGGGCCTTGTCACTGTACCTGACTGACCAAACAGCCACGCCTGCAGACATTCAGCGAGCAGTGATGACCTCCTTGAGTCATCCTGTTAGTGCCAGCACCACTAGTGAGCGGCTGTACAACGCATGACTACATGCATTACATGTGCCAGACTGTCTTATGTGTATGTCCTATATAGGCCAGACTGCCAGTTAGTCGTGGTTGTGATTAGGAGTCTTTGCTTGGTTCTGAATGCTTTGGTTGCATCTTGGAAGCATTCAATTGCACCTGAACTCCTCTATCAGCAGTCCCAGACTCTGTGCTATGAGATTAAACTCCCCCACTTAAAATTGATAAAGAACACATAGTTGAGGGCTTTAAATAAAAAAGCCCCTTGCAATTTGAAAATTGCTTTATAAATAGCTTACCTCAGACTGCTACATGGGAGGTGAGGGAGGTGTAATTGTGTGTTTTGTGCTGCACGTACTTCACATTAACTGCGTTTATTTGTGGCACTTCGGTATACCTGTTTTTGCAAGACCCATGACGTGTCTCAATAAATGTATTTTCGAAACCACGTGAAGCCATAACGTAGAACTGCGGTCAGACGATTATGTACCAGTTGTGACAGGCTTAAATGTAATTTCGAATATTACTCACCTTGTACATAACTATACAGATACATGCAAATATCACCCAATATATTGTGTCACGCAGCAAAGCAGCCAGTGTTAACTGTTAAAGAGTTCAGAAGGGTTAACCCAGACGACCTGCACTGTTAACTTCATGCTGGGAGTCTTCCACCGAGCTGAACCTCACTGCAGGTCTCAACCTTAGGGAAGCTGAACAGCCCTTGCTCAGGATACTTGCTGTCACACTCAACGTCTTTTCATACAGTCGTGATAGGCCACATCTAGACTGCTCACACACAAACACACACAGAGCCCAGCTGGAAGATTTGTCACCCAGCATCAGTCCGGTCCGAAGTGCTAAGAAACCAGTCAGATTTGATCCGTCATCCAGCGGGCCAATTACAGGCCACACAGCACTCTATTTCCAAACATGTTTATTTTTGAATACTGCCTGAGACAATCATCGTAAGAGGATCAGCCCTGACACGGGCATGAGTCTGACACGCAGACACGCACACAGTCAATATGCATGATAGTGATAAAAGTGTCGAGTCCACCCACTCTCCCGTCTGCTCTTCACACGAGGCAGTCTGGTTACCGCTCTTTGGAGCTTTCAGTGCGTGTGGTCAGTCAATGTAATCTGCCCTCGCTCTCAATGTGCTGTTTAAGCACCAAATAAAACCAGGCCAGGCACACGGCCTTTACACAGCCAGCCATGCGTGATATTTCAGGCTGTGGTGCCAAACTGACCCTCACACACTCACATCCACACACACCGTTTGTGTGTAAAAGCAAACAGAGAGTTTCTATTTGTCTTTGTGTGGTATTCATCTAAAAAGTACTCTTTCACTCATTCGCTCTCTCGTTCTTTTTGATTGTTCCTTTCTCTTTACCTCTTTATCTCTGTACATCAGTCATTCACTCTTTATCTCTATCTCTCTCAATCCTTCCCACCCCATCTCTTTTAATTTCTCTTTTCTTTTCCATCTCTCTTTTAGTCTTTCTCTTGTTCTGCTTTTCTTTCTCACTCTCTCTATCTACTGCTTTAATATGTGTTTAATTCTCTATCTCAGCCTCTCTCCTCTCTTTTCTTCTGTCACTCGTTCTCTCTCTCTCCCCCTGTCTCTAATTTCCTCTTCTTCCTTCTCTTTGCCTTTGTCTTCCAGTCTTAAACTGCCACTCAGTTTCTCTCTCCTCATCTTCGTCTATTTTTTTTCTGTTTCTCTCCTCCCCTTTTCCCCTTCATCTGTCTCTTCTTTCCTCTCTTTTAGTCTTTCTTTAGACTCTCCTTCTTTTATTCTCTCTCTGCTTCTGTTTGTCTCTCTCCCTTTTTACCCCTTTTGTGTTTCTATCTGCTGTCTTTCTTTCACTCACTCTTTCTCTTTCTCTCTCTCTCTCGCTCACACTCTCTCTTTCCTTTTCTCTATAGCTCTCTCTGCCTTTCACTCTCTCACTCTTTTTGTTTCTCTCTCTCTCACTCTTGCTCTCTCTTCCTCTGCTTTCTCTCTCTCTCTCTCTCTCTCTCTCTCTCTTTCTCTCTCTCTCTGTCTCTCTCTCTCTCTCTGTCTCTTTCTCTCTCTCTCTCTCTCTCCCTCTCTCTCTCAGTGACCATTGAAGTCCCCACAGATGCCTGAACTCTATGGAGACAGCAGTAAGTCTCTGTCACACCCTCTTAACATGTCCATCACACTCGGTCCACTCTGAAGCCAGACAGAGGGCATACATGCATCATTTATGAGATCTGTCTTGTGTTTAAGCTTCTTCAAACAGTTCTGTGTATGAGGCTGTGAAAAACCGAAGCCTGAGACGGCCATGAGAGGTTTGGTGCATTAAGACATCACTGTATCATATTAGACACAAGAAAAGTAAATCAGCCATAACTTACATATCCATGCTCCGCCCACAAATGCCTTCTTTCAAGAACTTCAGGAACGTCTACCAGGCTGGGGAAAAAATCCTAACCAGGTTCAATTGGCTACAAAGCAGCTGGACATGCACTTGCACAGTAATGTTCTGCAGTTGTTATGAAAGAGGGCATTTGTGGGAGGAGCTTACATAGGGCACCTAGCCAGACCTTCGCCATGCATGTTGATCTAACATGATAAAAAATACAGTGTTTACGCGGCTGCAACACCGTCAGCATTTCACTTTCACACCACTCTCTGCCTCTTATCAGCCCACAGGAAGAAGAACGCAGGTGACAAGAGAACTCACACGTGCAGATTTCACACACGCACGCACACTCACTCCAGATCCCATCCCTCTCTCTCTGCCGCTCACACTCCTCCGGTCTGGCAAGTAAAAACAACAAACCCTGAGACAGCAAAGGCCACGCTTTTGTAACAAAAGGTCAGCACATGCCCTTTCTCTAAGAGAGAGAGACCACAGAGAGAGAGAGCGAGAGAGAGAGAGAGAGAGAGAGAGAGAGAGAGAGAGAGAGAGAGAGAGAGAGAGAGAGAAAGAAAAGAGAGAGAGCAGAGAGAGACCACAGAAAGAGAGTAGAGACAGCAGAGAGAAAGAAAGGAGGGAAAGAGCAAGATAACAATGGAGAGAATGAAAGAGCCAGAGAGAGCAAGATAGAGGTACATAGAGAGAGAAGGAAAGGAGGGACAGAGCGAGATAACAAGAAAGAGAATGAGAAAGAGACAGAGGGAATAAGATATAGATATGAATAAAAATAAGGAAAAGAAGGACTGACAGACAAAACAGGGGAAAGATGATAAGAGAGAAGACAAAAGCTCAGAGAGACAGAGAAGAAGAGTGAGAGAAACACGAAAAAGACAGAGCATGAGAGAGACAGAAGAGTGAGAGAGACAGAGAGAGAGGCAGAGAGTGTGTGAGAGAGAGACAGAAGAGTGAGGGAGACAGAGAGACAGAAGAGAGAGAGAGACAGAGGTAAAAAACACAAAAATAGACAGTAAAAGAGGCAAAAAAAAAGAAAGAGAGAAAAACAGAGAAAGAGAGAAAGAGAGAGAGCTCTCTGTGCTTGGGTGAACCTACAGCTGCCATTACACATGAAGCCAGATGCAGCGAGAAACTGTGTGAGTATCATTGATCTATGCTGCGAAAGATCGCTCAGGGTCTCATTTTTCCACACACACTCACGCACACACACACACACTCACGCACACACACTCACGCACACACACAGTCTGCATACGGTTGAATATTTACACACAATAACTCTATCAATTATTAAGCTCTGGTCATACGCCCTGAACACTGCACGAAGGGAACAAGTACCACTACCCCTCCTTTTCCTCCCAGTCCTTTCTCTCCCTCTCTCTTTCTCTGACATGTCTGCTGAATGATGGGTCAGTTCAGTGTGCGGTCAGAGAGAAGAGTGCCAGAGGCATCGAAATGAAGAGCGCAAAGTCTCGCCCTACTTCATACACCAGCACCAACTAGCATATTTCCCCAGAAGCATCATCTCCTGCACCCTCCACTGCTCACACAACACATTCATTTATAGCAACAATGGCCTACAAATGGGATCAGACTGTTTTCTTGCTCTTTGGTATGTTTGTAGTGTACCACTTCAGAGCTGTCAAACAGGTGTGGGACATTTTCAGGTTAGTCTGCTGAGAGACTGAACAGAGGCTGCATGCCGCACTGATGATACATAGATTGTGAGGATCTTTGTGTTGTGGTTTGCGTATGTGAAACATCGCAGTGTGCAGTAGCAATATGCCCTGGCAGCATTGGGAAAGCTCAAAGGCACAATAGTGGCCAAGTTTGCCACCTAAGGCACATACAGAGGGGACACATGCTTTCAGAGTAGACAGGGAACTGAATCCTTTAACTTTTATTCATTTGTAAATTTGCAGCTCCTGATATGAAATTCTGAGTTACTGTTGTAACTTCTAAGTCATTGCTGTCCAATGGAAATCATGTATCTCTATTTTTTGTCTATTTTTTTTTCGTTTAAGCAAAATTTTATGTGAAAATTTCATGATGAATAGATCAACAGCAATGGCCCAAAACTGCTATGGAATAAAAGTCTGGTTCCATTGACTTACAGGGGTTGGACAATGAAACTGAAACACCTGGTTTTAGACCACAATCATTTATTAGTATGGTGTAGAGCTTCCTTTTGCGGCCAATACAGCGTCAGTTCATCTTGGGAATGACATATACTGCGTCCTGCACAGTGGCCAGAGGGTTTTTAAGCCATTCTTCTTGCAGGATAGTGGCCAGGTCACTACGTGATGCTGGTGGAGGTTCGTCCTTCTTGGTGGTATGCTGACATTACCCTGGATACCGTGGCTCTTGATACATCACAAAGACTTGATGTCTTGGTCACAGATGCGCCAGCAAGACGTGCACCAACAGTTTGTCCTCTTTTGAACTCTGGTATGTCACCCATAATGCTGTGTGCATTGCAGTATTTTGAGCAGAACTGTGCTCTTACCTGCTAACTGAACCTTCACACTCTGCTCTTACTGGTGCAATGTGCAATTAATGAAGACTGGCCTCCAGGCTGGTCCAATTTAGCCATGAGACCTCCCACACTGTGTTTCAGTTTCATTGTCCAACCCCTGTACATTTAAATGAAATCAGTTTTTTGCCCTCTCCTGTAAAGTTGTCATTTTGTAGATGCTTTCTTCTTTAGACTGCGACAGGGTTTTGCAAAGCACGCCTATTTGTTTATAAAGCACATCTGAAACCAGCAGTGAGCAACATAAAAACCAACAACAACAAAACATCATTAAACTTCAAAATGATCTTATTTCTCTTTCCGGTTTTACCCTTTGCTTTGGTGGGTATTATAAAGCTTGCAATGTAATAAAGCCCAAAGCACATGCCAGCTATCAGAATTATATCAGTGTTAGCCTAAAAAAGAAAATCGCACAGGTCCAGTGTTTAGACTGGATCGACATTTCTAAACGACATTTGATGACGTATTTAATGTAGAATGTTTAGTCAGTGCTGGGCTACTACACTCACTCAGCACGCACTGATGGGCCATATCATCAGCACCACTTGCTAGATAGATGCACTGTAGTCTATGTGATTCTCTGCATACTATAATCCACCTTTACCCTGTTCCTCAGTGGTCAGGACCCCCACAGAGACAGCAGCTCATGTGCTGCTGCATAGTTTTTGTTAACCATCCTGTAGTCCTGTTTCAGTGGTCACAGGACGCTGCCCACAGGATGCTGCCCACAGGACGGTGGTGGCTGGATATTTGTGGCTGATGGACTATGTCTTGTTGAGCAGTGACACTGTGGTGACCCTGTGGGTGCCTAACCATTAACAAATAAATACAAAGGTGGGTAACAAAATGTGCAGAGAAACAGACGAACCAGCAGTCTGTAATCATGGAACGACACAGAGCACTGCATGGTAAGTGCAGCTAATGGGACCCACACAATCACCATATAGGTGTATATCTGAAAATAACTAAATCAGCTAATCAGGTACCCTCATCACAGAGCATCAGGATCATTCAGGGTGAACATTACACAGGCTAATATTATTCTAACATATAATACAACGTTCAGCCCTAGTGTGTGCATAGGAGAGACTCCATGCATGTCGGTCTCTCTCTCTCTCCTCTCGCTTTCTCTCTCTCTCTCTCTCTCTCTCTCTCTCCTCCTGGCACACAACAGAAATGGGGCAGACAGACCGTTCTGCTGTGCTCCACTCCACTCTTCTCCGCTCTGCTCTGTCCGTCTGGAGCTTTGAAGTCCTTTGGTTATCAGCCAAGCGTGTCACGCTACCTGCAACCATCTGTGAAGGGCCCACTCTCAGCCTGGGTGACCGAGAGGAAAAGACCCCCCCTCTCCCCAAACAGATACTGTTTGTGTGCAGAGAGCTTTACCTTCAGCACTGTCTACTGCACACACACACGCACACACACAGGACCATCACAGGACCCAGGGAGGAGGAAGCCTTGGCACCACTGAGAATAAGATAAATGTGAGGACTTGAAAGAAGTAAGCCTTGAGTCATTTATGCTGTTCTTATTTAACCTGGTGGTTCAAGCTGCACTAATTAGTACAAAAGACAACTTGGTTACAGGACCTCTGATGAGTCAAAGCAAACATTTCCACAATTGTGGAAACCTGTGAATCTTAAACTACATCACCGCAATACATGCTAAACTGGACAACTGAAATGCAAAACATCATCATAGTTAAAATAGCAAATCCAACTTTTCTCCAGAACGGCATGTGATAATAGGAAACTGAAAAATAAGAGGTCATTGAACCACATACACAGAACTTTACAGAGTTCTAGGTGTTAACTGGATTAAGTGTGAAATGCTAATTTTATGTATTCACTTTTCACACATTGGAAAAAATGTTTGTGATGGTCTATATGATATGATGGTCTATATGATATATGATGGTCTAAAATGACGTGTGGTCTATATGATTTTTGTCATTACACAGGAGTTACGATTCAATATATTGTGATATATTGTGATACTGTGATACTGCCATTGTTTAAATCTCATTTTAAGAAAACTGTAACCTAGTCTGTTAGGTTTGCTAACGTAAAGTAAATTAACAGGAACATATAAAAATTAAAAACATAAAATTATATAAAACATTACGGCCCGTTATCAGAACTGTTTAAGCCCCTTAAAGTCATATCAGTCAGGCCCCTACCCAAAACATAAAAGCTACTGAAGAACCATCTTTTAAAGGTTATAGGTTCTCCAAAGGATCACTCTGTAACGTGTGAGTGTGGGGAATATTTATAAACAGTATAATAGAAGGTTCAGTACTGAGCACAGGTTTCTCTTAGCACTGTACAAGCCAAGAACCATTACTTTTAGGGGGGCAAGGGTCCACGTTTCACAGTCTATCTACACTATCAAATTCTCTGCAGCTCACTCCTGTCTTCTTTCCTGCTGATGCACACACTCCTACACTTCATATATCCCCCACACTGCACTCCCACTCAGAAGGGTGTCTCCATCATAGTGTGAACAGTTATCCCATTGAGCAGGCAAAAGGAGATGTGTTTTAAAAGGCCGTCTTTTCCGTCCCCCTGGGGCTATAACTGAACTTTCGGGTTTAAGTACATCATTTTGTACAGTAATAGGTGAAACTGAAAGATATTTCAGCGCAGCACATGCGTGAGGTTAATCTGACATGTCGGGTCCTGATATTAAATTATGCCCCGATACAGCAACACGGCTGTTCTGACGGTGCCTGGCCATGCCAAATGGCCTAAGCCGGGGGGATATTGTGTAAAACAATAGGATTTAGGCCATGGACAATGTGCTCTCAACAAGCTGGCATGGTATGGGCAAAGAGGGGGAGGATGTGCTGAAAGAGCAACAAAAACACAGCGAGCCAGTCCGGCCAGCGTTTCCATCCCAGCACTCACATACACGCGCACAAACAAGCCAACCCCAGGCTCAAAATCTGCACATCAAGCTGTCTAGCCACTTTCGCACTCATAAGCAGGCAGCTGATCAAAGAAGTGTGAAAGAGGGGCCCCCAAAAAGGCAAAATGTAAAGGGTGGCTCTATATTATAAAGAATATTTGTTACATCTAAACAAAAATTATGACCACCTTCCAGGGGTCAATCATTCAGCTATTAAAGGTGCCGCTCTTATACAGAGCGACTTACAGTGTTAATCATTTTACAGGTAGGCCAATGTTAGGAATCTTGCCCAAGGACTCTTATTGGTGTAGCACAGCATAGTCCACCAGACGAGGAATCGAACCCCAGTCTCCCATGTGGGATGGTAGGTCAGTGGCAGGTAGAGGTGTTGTGCCACACCAACCACCACAAGACTGACAGGGAGTATGAATTCAACTGGTAACATCATCTTAACGCCTCCTTTAATGTTACTGATTACCTTATTATCATGTATCTACTTTAAACCATCCAGTAGTTACTAAAGGGTTCGTTTAGTTACTTGATAAGCTCATTTCAAATTTTCAATGCATATTGAGAGAGTAGCCTAGTTCAAACATAATGCCAGATTTTGTACAGGCTTTGTGTTTTTGGGATGTGGAACTTGAGTGAACATGAATGTGCCATGTAAGGTTTTGTATCAGACAGTACAGATTTATTGCTTTTGTTATTGTTAATTATTGTTCATATGTTGTTATAGTTTTACTGTTCATAATGTCACTATGTGAAACAATGACTTACTACTTCATCTCGTCTTTAATAAAACCGTACGTTACAGTGAACAGGATCAAACAAGTTAACACGTAAAGTTTTGAGTGCTGATTCTGATCATGTCCTCAGAATCAAAACTCATACAGAAGTTATGCAGCTAAGGAAGCAGCTGATGTGTCCTTAAGAGTCTGAGGGGTTAATACAAGCATGTTTACAGCAGGAGCTACAGATGTGGAAAAAGAACAGGGGCATTCCTCAGACCAAAGGCAACGTAAACCTCAGCGCATCTCAAAGCCTTGCATTTTACTACCATTAACAGCGGCCCTTTTGTACGAGGCAGGCACTGTGTGTTGCACCGTGCTGTTTACATTCCATCAGTCAGTGGCTGCTGATATGAGTCCTGGTGGCAGTAACTATAGGTGTGAAGGCAGAATGAATGGTGCCCTTCATGAAGGAGTAATTGCCATGCGATTATAGCCCAACAAATCCGGCTGCAGCAAAGCCCCCTTTCATTTCCCCCGGCTGGCGGAACAATGCGGCAGGGAGAGACCCCAGCGTGAACCCATCCTCTCATATCTGATCAAAGGGAACATGCCAGTTCGGACCCCCACCCTGGACAGAAAAAAGCACAACTGCTAGACCAGTAGGAATAAGCTAAAAAGAAAAAGCGCCATTTGTGGTCATCTTAAAAGATCGCTTTCATGCTTGCTTTCCCTTTCCTCATCTTCTTTCGCTGCGTTCCACTCTGTGTTCTCAGCGCCACACTTACCAACTTCTACCCAGTCTGGCAGGTTACCACACAAACGTATCAATACAAGACCACAGGACAGACCAAAGCTTACCAAACCTTCTCCCGGATGTCTACCACCCTGCAGAGATTAGCTACACTTAGAGGAACCTTTATAGGTAAATATATTAGATGGTGAGGAACCTTGTCAATGTTTAAAAGACTAGACTTTAATCTAAAGGATTCTTCAAATTTACAATACATTAACGCAAACTGAAAGGGAACCAAAGGTGGCTCTCCAATGCCACCACACAAAGAATTTTGGCTACCTGTATTATAAAGACTGTATAATGTGTAGAATTCATGTATAAGTGTATATGTATAACATTGTGATTCTACACAGATCTAATAATCACAAATTCCCTGTTAGAACTTTTCAAGTGCCTGAAGCTATCAGTGCCAACTCCCTCTCAAAATAAGCCCCATAAATCACACCCCCTCCATATAAGCAACTTAAGAGAAGAAACCTAGTCATGGGTACTTAAGTAGCATAAGCCCCTCACATCCCACTCTATATAGGAGCATCCAGATACCTAGTGTTGTTCACTAACAATAGTTTGCTTTTTTACTGTACTGTATTGTAATTGATACAAATAGATCTAACTATCATCCCCTGACTACACCAAGTGTATGGTTCAGGTATTATAGAACTTGTTCATCAGCAACTGCAATGGGCTTTTAAGTAACTCCAATAGGAGTAATAACAAAGTTATGTAAGGTTGGCCCACATAGAGGATTTTACTCAGTTAATCCACCACACCTGGTCCAGCTAATTGTTATCTTTAGACATACCTGATAAGCTGGATGAGCTAAGATTTGGGTTGAAGGTTGGTATCCAAGAGGAGGATTTGTGAGCACTAGAATAGACAGCACATATGCAGTGAGAGAGAAGTGCATAGAAGTGCCTGTAGATGCTCTCAGTGTTGTGTATGGACCCAGACCTTTATTCCTTTACTCCTTACACACTTAAGCCTGTACATGTTTTGCTTTGTCCTATAGTCAAACTAAGGCAAGTTACAAAGAATGACAACAGTGAGTTAAAATTTATTAGGGTTTAAAGGGTTAAAAACCCCACAATAAATAGACAGAAGCAAAGCTTAGGGCTGGCCAGAGCCTTTTGTCTTTCTGCATGACTGCAGAGCAATGCTGCACCAGGGGTTGTCTGACTGCCTGCAAAAAAGTACACATGGTGGGATGTGCTAAGCATGACTCAAAGGTCGATGTGGGCAAATATTTGCCGGTTAATCTGCAAATGCATTTGTTTTCTTCTAATCTGGTTTCTCTACAGTAATGCCTCCTTTAATACTAACAAGAGCAAGCGCTCAGAGGTGGAGCTGTAACAGCACGGCTTGCTGCAGTGCGCTTAATTAGAAATGTAGTACAAAACAATACAGCATCTACTATGCCACTCATATTAATGCAAATGTATCTCATGGCCTGCGGGCCTTTCCCTGAGCAACATTCTGTAATGGAAGGCTGCAGTATTCAGAGGCACAGGCTAAAAGTCAACCCCTCCACCTCACCCCACCCCAGCTTCTTGGTGTCTGTCAGTAGGACACAACCCCTCCCCATCTGCTCACCACAGCACCACCACATACACACACACACACACCTGTGAGCCATTTCCCTGCAAACATCTGAAGGCTCAGATATCCTTCAGTCTTCAAAGGGGAATAAAGTGAGTTGTGGACAGCCTAATCACGCTCACTGTGGCCCTGGCTCCCTATTACTACAGCAAAATGCCTTGAAGGTGTTCTGGAAGGACCACTCACTGATGTTCATTAAGCTCCAGCGCTTAGAAAAAAAACTGATATAGACAGTCATGCTACATTAGATATGTAAGCAGATATAAAGGATTGCCTAGGCTGCAAAGCCAACAGTGTCTTCTACACTATCACTTCCTCACAGTGAAGATGACTATAATACAAATTCATGGTAACGACCATAAAACCCTGGGGATTTTCTGCAGTTCTCTAACAATAGGTACCTCAAGCGAAGGCCTTGGACAAGCCTTGAGTGTCGGTTGATGTCAGTTAGGTAGATTTTGGTTGAAAGGCCCAAAACAGCACAAGACAGTTGAGAGGGGGTTTCCATAGTCTACGACAAGAAAGATTACTGAAGAGCACAGGAGTAAAGCCAAAAAACAAAGCCAGTCTCAATTATTAGAACAGAACGACCAAGCCACCTGTCAGAATCCACACGCAGCCAAACCAGGCACTCCAATTCACACAGAATCTAAAGAATTTTGAATCATTAATACTGAAAAATAATCATGCATAGAGTTTACTTGATTCAAATCCACAATTTCCACATAAATAAAGTAGATGATATCAACACAGTCCTTGCCATAACATAAAGACTTTTATGTGGTCTGTTTGATGCAATATAGAGTATGTTATTTTGAGTGGAAATGATGGTCAAACCTAAAACCAAAATATCAATTATTAGTATACACAGTATATTATTAATACAGCTTGTGCGATTTTCAGGCTTGCTCTAGATGGTGAAATATGTTGCAACTGTAATTGCTAGGAACCAACATGAAACTAAACTGCACTACAGCTGCATAATGTAAGGCATCCTGCAGCTCACAGGTGGTAACAGTTGCATAAGTTTCATAACAGTTTCATAACAGCCCATCAAAATACCAGTAATGCATTACATGACTAGGCTGAACATCATATTAAAACAAGCTGTTCGTTTGGCTCTAAGCTTGTGGAGCTGTGCACAGTTGGATTGTATTTGAATGTGTAAATCTCAGGTTGCACAAAAATCTGCTGCAGACAACTGACAACATGCAACTGGCTGTGTGAAAGTTTGTTTCGTGTAAAGCCAGTTTTTTAACACCACTGCAAAATGCTCCACCCACCACAAAAAAGAACAGACCATAATTTTGTATTAAGGTACAGTCTGTTTTCTGCTCATTATACCTTAGAAGCTATGCAATCTCTATCAACATTACCTTACAGCCTAAGACAAGCGATCCTACTCCTCCTCCCAACAGGCATTCATCAACATGTCAGTTTGGGTTATGAGGTCAGGCTCCCGGGCTACTATGGCCCCAGATTACTGGCCTGTCTGGCCTACAAGAGCCAGAACACTGAGTCCCCACCACAAATCTCCACATACACAAACCTCCATGCTGAAGAGAAATGGCAGAGCACTCAAACTACAGATCAACATGACAAACCTCTACATTCATGGTCTTTATTTTAAACAGCAGCTGTCTTAAAATGACAGAACTGAGGAGCAACTTTAAAACTAGGTTCATACGTGCAGATTTATATGAACAAACAGGAAGCATTACAAAATACTGGAACTTAAAGACCCCTCACTCAGCTTTAAGCTGCAAGACAACCTTTCAAATACAAAGGTGTGACGTTCTCTCCAGTGTAGGTACTACTCTTCCCTCCTTCTGTACTTGTGGGGGCAACAAAGAAGGACAAAAGGCTAAATGTAAGAGTTTGAGGGTTAAAGCTATTTAGTGGTCTTTAGATGTCAGTATTGGTGGCACAGACTAGTGGACTGCTCAGCGATGATGCTTGTCTGATGTCAACTAGTCGCTGATTACATGAATGAAACACTGGCAACATAGATGCCTCAGAGAAAAACACAGGTGAGAGGCTTGCTCATTTCGCTCTGTACCTCTGGTTTCCCAAAGAGTAGCAATGGCTCGTTGGAAAGGGCACGTCACGCTCTGCTGCCCTGTGGAGTTTGGCGTCGTTCTAACATTTCTCCGCTGCTTCAAATACCAGATACTGAACATTGTTATCTCTGGCTTCCCAAAGACCACAATAAAAGTCAGGAGGCTTTGGAAAGGGGGCATAACACCCTACAGCACTGAAAGTTTGAAGTCAGTGACTCTTATGTTCGCCATGCTGCAGTGCTCTAAATTTATCTGGCGCTCTCAGGACGTCCGCCACGGGCTAGCTTAGGCTGCCTAGGGTGCGCCTAAATCAGATTCAGTTTGATTCCAGTGTCTGTACTTCGTTTCCCAGTTTGCTAGCAATGTGATCCAGGGCTCATACCAAAGGGCACAGCCTGGTCTACTGACCTGTGAAGTTAAGCTTTGTCACAGATTTTAGAACTAGCTGCAGAGCATTCCCAGCTCTCGTGATTTTATTAATGCCATCATCAGCGATTAGTCGACATTTATCTAAGGCTTAAGTTGCGACATTCAAATCACAAGACCTGCAAATTTAATTATAGGCCATTTTTATCAAAATTGCATTTTATATGTTTGAAGTTTCAGTTTTATTTGTCATTTGCATATGCATGTGGTGAGGCCCAGGTTTATACTCTACAGCAGGACAGCATTAATATACATACTAACTAAACATACTAAATAAAGATAAATGAAAGAGAGATATAATAAAACAAAATACACCAAATATACACATGCAGAACACACAGAGAGGGGCGCGTTCTTATAAAGTGACTCATAGCAGTGGTATGATATGACATTAGCATGATGTCACAGCTTGTTAAGTGTCTGTAGATGAGTTAGACCAACCAGAGGCAGCCAAACAACTATATGCTGTGACATCACAACAACAGCTAATTGAAAAAGGGGATGCTCTTGTCTTACTGTTCAAATAACAGGTCTGGACTTCAGCTCCCAGAAAATAACAGCAATTTCAAAGCAGCTGCAGTACCAATCAGAGAAATCGCAATTAGACGTTCTTCCCAAATCGACCAGCCCTAGATTTGACTTTCATCACACAAACAAGTCTGAAGTCACGTAACCCCTACATTTAAATGGGCTTCACTGGTCAAACTGCAGGCTTACTGTAGCTCATATCCACATGTTCAAGCTCTCATGCCAAATTCATTGGTGAATGTTGAAACGGAGTCAACGGACACTATAAAACTGAATGAGCATGAGGGAACAAACATTACCTCACCGTCAGTTTAGCCTGTAATATCAACAGCAGTGTTATCCTGTAATTCAGCATGCACCCCTTTTAAAGTGCACCAGTGAAACTTCTCACGAAAGCTACGCTTGAATAGAGCACCTTAGACTTCTCATGAACATTAACTGGGATTAACTGTCGCAACTTCAAGAAAAACAGAGTGGGATCCTGGGAGGGGAAAGACTGTATACTGCAGACAGACCCTGAAGCACAATTTACCTAAACTGAAACTGAAAGTGACCCGAACTGAAATACAAATAACTGATTCATACTTTCATAATAAGTGCTCCTATTAAAACGTCATCATAATCATCACAGAGCCATTATTCATATAACAGCTTGTACTTCTCTCCACGTCACTCACTGAGATCTCCTCATGTGTTCCCACAATAAAGAGCCATCCTACACTGCCATTTCCTCTGATTACCTGTGAGTGCGGTATCTAATTTGAGTTCTAGCTTTAGTTTACTTTCAGCTGACTTCGCTGTTTGTGCAGTTCCTGCAGCCAAACTCTGCTCATAATTTCTTCAGCAAAATGAGTCCGGTGGGCTTTACTTATGACTATACTGTCTGCTCTCTCTCGCTCTATCTCTCTCTCTCTTTCTCTCTCTCCCTCTATTTCTTCAAAAGCCACTGCGGGCTCGCTGGCTGATGGTGATGAGTGTCAGAGGGTGACGGCCTGCGAGACCTTTATTGTCTTCAAATTCAAAGCAGCGACTTCTAATCAGTCTATCATTCTATTGCATCAGGCTTCAACGTCCAACGCGCCGGCACCCCACAGTGCAGATGTGCTTTAATTATACATCACTGGCACAAAAAGGCGAATGGCACAACGCAGAGACCTGCTTTCCCTCCACCTCAAAGATCTTAATGTACACGTCTAGTGGCAATAGGATATGCATGTCGTGCTGTACAGGTAAGAGATTACACAGAAGACGCAAGGCAAAGACGGACAACTGTGGTGGATCTCCCAGGCTGTTCTCTTTGTCGCCAGCAGGGGGGGCAATGGGAATCAATTAAGATTCCCATCTTTAACTGACAACCGAAAATAAAATAAACACTTCCAGCAATTCCAGGAGGGTTACCTGCACAGTGCGGGTCCATCACACCCTACTTCTATTCATGTCTAGATGTCAGTCATCTTGGAGGATTTAGGAATTTAGGGTGTACAGTCAGGCTGGGTTAAGTGTCTGTGAACGCCAGGACTCCGGGATCATCTCTCTGATCGCACGTATGACAGACTGAGTAAAATATGACTGCTAAAAGCAGGAGCTCACAGAAGTTTACACTCCCCTCGCTGCTGGTACCTGTCTCTGTCGATCATGGTGGGTTCTGTATCGGTCTGAGATCATCCTGCCGTTTCAGTGAGACGCAGAAGAGCCTGTGCCTCAGTCCGCATGACCAGCCAGCCCATTGGATCAATAACACGCATACGGAGCCACGGGACACATGCATTTCACTAATGTAGGTTAGATTACAGCCGTGAGCTGCTTAAACACTGTGTGCCATTTTGCTCCCGGATTAGTCACCCAGAGCCCAGCGCTGCAGCAGGACACGGACTGAGCAGGAGCCCGTCAACACTTCTGACCGAGGCAGAAATGCCCAGAGGGTGGTATGTGTGAGGACTGAAGCCGAGATCGGTATGAGGTGAAGTCATTCCTGCGATGTTTATGGCCATAAAAGTGGGCGAATAAAGATTATTCAGGCAAAACGGACCCCGTAGAGTGAGTGGGCTACTTGATTTATGGAGATCCACTTTTCGCACTCTCTCCCTGCGTGTGTGTGTGTGCGTGTATGTGTGTCTAGTTTATCCCTGGTACAATTTAAACAGTCTAGTTTACACGCATCTGCCGTAGTATCTTTAAAACAACAACAATCAATAAACAAAAACAGCCATAACCGGGGAAAACAGCCGAGCACTTACAGGCAGTGTCGGGATCAAGTCGCCATCAGAAATCTGCCAGATCTAACGGTCAGCTATCAACGGCATTTTCCCTCTAACCTGACCGATCTGTCATTTTACATACAGACAGAACATCATGTTTGGAAGAGACCCCCCTCCCACCCACCACCCCAAAATCCAGTTAGGTGAAACAGCTAGTTGTCTAAAATGATAGACATGTTCCCTCCAGGAAGATCCCTCCAGTGAAAATGATCCTTACCTTCGTATACAGGGGCCATCGGTGCAAGGGTTCCTGTTATTCATTGCAAAATATGAAGAGATATTTCAGTTCAGAACTCAATAAAAATCTGCCATCTTGCGCCGCTGACAGAATCGCTGCTGTCTCCTGCATTACTAGCCCAGTTCATCGGGGGAAAAGAACAGAAGAGAAGAGAGGGGGAAAAATCACATCCAGGACTGCAGTTCTAATAAAGGGTCCACGGAGCGGTTTCAAAAAGAAGCCAATTCTGCAACTTCAGCTACCGAATTGTGGAGCAGTTTGTTTGGCTCAGAGGCAGAGCCGAACAGCAGGTTGGGCTTCAGCCCGCGGTGTGCATGTCTGTGTGTGGAGTGGCTGCAAAAGTTGCAATGGTGAAAGAGCAGAGCGAGTTTAGCCTAGCCTGCTTGTTAATCAAACGACGAGCTCATCGATCACAGACGAACGCACCCCTCCAAAAAATAATAAACACATAAACGAAACGGTATTTACACATGTCGCATATTTACCCTAAAACCAACCCGCGAATCACATCAAAAATATATATATATATATGTTTATATATTTTTAAAAATATATGTCCATATAATTACAAATGAATTACACATTAATTATATTTAATTACACAGTTTACGCTACATTAAACATTATGGTATTAGCAAAAATGAGATAAAATCGTTATAGGCACTTTTTGTAGTTGCATTTGAATTGTATGTCTACATAATAAGTCTTTATAATACATATATATAAACTGCATATTTGAATTGTTTACACGTTTAATTAAAACGACGAACAATTAGCATTATCATATTATAGCATTATTATAGTATTAAAGTGAAATAGGAGAGGGATATTTAGTTATAATTAATTGTCAGTGTTTTTAGCTAAGAAGACCATCTTTTGAACATCGGTATTTTGCGGATGCGCTTCAATAATACATAGGCTACAGTGGTTGAATCATGCTAGGTTCATCTACTCATGTCTGGCTCCGCTCCTCCAATGACGCCACAGGATTTTCACAGAGTGAGGTGGGACGGAATCGGATTACAAGGACCATACAGATGGGAATAATCTGTCATCTGCCACCAACCGCCAGAAAAAAGGCGCAATTTATTTAATGCCATGTTTATATAGAGGGAAATGTTTAAATACCGTGCAGCGACGTGTTTTCCACTTTTGGAAAACAACACATAATCCAAGCACGCACAAAATGACAGCCCCTATGACAAAGTGTAAAGTTTAACATTCATAACAACACAACAAATCCTGGACATTTCCAAACAAACACGGGGTAAAATGACTATAGTATGTGTAATTATTCTTTATATTCCTTCATATTTACATATGGATTTACATTTGAACAGCAGAAACAAATTATGCTTGTCAATGTTTATGTTAAACATAAACCTAGACCGAACAACCAGCAGCTATTCGGATGAACTACAAGTACCAGTGCGCAACGTGCTTAAATGTAGTTCTTTGTAACCCATAAAAACTGCATTACCCAGCAACGCTTCTTTGTCAACAAACAGCACCGTGAGCTAGCAAGGGAAAAGGTAAGCAAGTTTTTACTTATTTTACCATTCTTATTTATCTAGAGGAAGGCTGACAGCCACACTCCATCTGTTTTCTTTAACTGTGCTGAAGGAAACGTAATAAGCCTACAAAACCTTTATCCCGTTTGTCACGTTACATGAATTGCAGCATGGCGCTCGGTGTAGTGTTGTGTAGTAGTGTAGGTCGCCGCACAGGTTTAAAGTGGTGAAGGTGCAAAAGCTAAAACATATCTACATAATGACCTTAAAGACCACAAACAGGTCCTCGACTTTGCTGAGAAACCTCTAAGATACCTTCACACGTTACTGAGGCATACAGAAGGAGCTCGGACTCATTCATCTTAACCTCTTTACGTGATGACAGTGTCGACAGGACTAGACTAGATCCGAGCTGTCTGGCACCTTTATGAGCCACTGTTCAAATTAAGCCGAGTCAAAGTTTATTTATAAAGCAGAGTAGAAGGGCAAGCCAAAGGGGACAGTCGCCCTGAGAGCAAGAAGAAGAAAACTCGAACCAACCAACCGGATAGCAACAACAACAAGATCAATATGAACAGAAGATAAGATTTACAGTTAACATAGAATATTAAATATAGAGGAATAAAATAAATCTACCTGTGAATGGGCAGAAAGGTTTATATTATCCTGTAATAACTGTTTATTGTTAGAGACCTGTAAGAATAACAATGAGAAATACACAGAGCAGCCATAACGTTCAGACCACCTCCTTATATCTGCACTCATTTTGCATTTTGTGAGCTCTAGTTACCATGTAGAAGCACTTTGTAATTCTGCAGTTACAGACTGTAGTCCATCAGTTTCTTTACATACATTATTAGACCCCTGTTTTACCCTGTTCCACAAGGACCCTTAGAGTACCACCAGCAAGTATTAGAATCAGAATCTCTTTATTTCAGCAAGTATGTTACACATACATGGAATTTGTCTTGGTAAGAGCAACACGTATGACAAGTAACAAAAACACAGAACACAGATTATTTACAGTATTAAACTAAAGGAAAATTACACTAAACAATAAATAGGGTCGGGGATAAATTAAAAAAGTAAAAAGTACTAAAGGTAATAAAGCTGAAGAAGCTGAGAGATGATTATTTGGGTTCTCTATATATCTGTGTATATATAAGAATAAGGTGTCAGTTATTACTGGTTAATCTAAATACTTCTGTCCAATCACAGACTGATTAACCAGTAATACCTGATGACTGTTACAGGCCTAATATCGATGAGGACATTGTATTCATACGTCTTGTGCAGTATTGTCAGGATGTGTGAACTGTAATGAGTTATAATTCTGACAAATCAGCATAGTATAAAAACAAATACAGTTTACTTTCTGCCTCCTAAATTGCAGTCACAAGTGTCTGTTGCAATACGTCCACAGTGGTTTGCGTTCGTATCTTTATGTAATAGTTTATATTGCTCTCCCTGCAGCCTCAGTACAGGCTTTGGGAAGATAATGCAACTAACTATTGATTAGAGAAGCAGAGTAAACCAGTCTGGAGGAAAAACAAGCTGTACTTCTCTTATTTCTGGTGTATTTAGAATTTTATATGTGCACAGTGTTGTGTTACTGTCATTTGCTAGCCATGCCTTGTCATTTAAAGAGGACTTATGATACTATCCATTTCCCTTATGTTGATGTTTGCTCTGGTCTGTTGATTCTTATTTACTTCGTGTCCCTTCCACCAAATAGCTTGTAGATCCAAGGTTATGGATTTCTGTCCCCTTGTATTGCCGTATATACCCACTACTACTACTCTTCTCCCTAACGCCTTTTAAAACCTCACTTATTATGATTGCTTATCATTATTTGTAGTTTTAATCTTGTATTTTGTTTATTATTTTCATTTTTTAATCCTACTGTTTTATGTTGTCTTTGTTTGACTTGTAAAGTGTCTTTTAGTGTTCTGAAAAGTGTATATTAAATTAATTGTATTATTATTATTATTATTATTTTGTTTTAATTTCAACAGCATCTCTGTACTTTCCATTTCTTGGAAACATTTTAAGCACTGTGAATTACAAGCAGAGAGTGTTTAGGTATCTAGTCTCCTCTTGCTTTGTAAGAGGGAGTTATTTTATAATTAGATGTGCTGAGTAGAAGCACAACACCTTGAGAGGTTTGACGGGTCAAATAAATTATTCTATTCTGTGATGGTTTCCATCTGACTTCACCAGGAAGGTGTGGACACAGATAGATTAACCTTTAAATGTTTGAACAGGATATATTTTCCCAATGTTTCCTGTTGTTTTTTTATAGGTGGTTTAATAATTTAGACATGGTATTAGGCAAAATAATTAAAGGTAATTTAAATGTATTAAAATTTGACTATTAAACCAAGCATCTGGGTGCATTCTGTCTGTTTTGTCTGTCTGTCAGTATTCATGGCATTTAGCTGAAGCTCTTATCCAAAGCGACTTAATGTGTATCTAATGTAACTCAATGTGGTGTTGGGAGTCTTGCCCAAGGACTTTTCACAACATAGCCACCCAGAATCAAACCCCAAACTTACACACTGGGTGGTAGCTCCTGGGTAGTGTTGTTAGCGGTTCTGCAGCACCAACCACTGTAGGTAGTAAAGTTTATTGCTCAGGTGTTCTGCCAAAGACATGCTGCTATACAGTATAAAAGCAGCACACTCTGTATATGATTGGAGCTTTTTAGAATGACGACATTGGTAATACATAAATCAAAAACTGAATTAGCTGCTGTTAGTTGATGTTAGTTGCTGAATTAGTTGCTGAACAATGCTGTTCTTTACAGAATGTCTCTATGGGTTTCAAAAGTTTTACCTAACACTGACCATACACCTAACACTGACCATACACCTAACACTATAAAGTCACACAGGAACAAATTTTGGTTCTCTAATAAATCCCTTTAATGTATGTGTGTGTGTGTGTGAGTGTGGAAAAACTGTTTTAAACTTTAAAGGACATTAATTAAATATAAATATTCCTATTTCCAATTTAGGAACCATTGTTTTTAAGATAGTAGGGAAAACTAAAGAAATGCCAGGAACTTTTAGGAGTGTTCAACGAATTGTCAGATTCAGCAAATAAACAGTGCGTTAAAATGTGCAGTGTTCTCTGTAGAGGATGTGCACTTAAATAATGTGCACTGCATTCCTCAACCCATGACTATATTGCTTACACACTAGTTTTATTAACTACTTAAGGATTTAAGGATTAATATACACGAGTTTATGTTTCAGAGTTGTTTGCCTTAGGTCCTAAATCATGAGCCACAACTAAGTGTCCTCTGCTTTCCACTAAATCACTGAACATTTCCCACTTAACTCAATAAGTGATGATTCATTTAGCTATTCCAAATGTGTACCAGCACGGTGCTGTGGTTCTCCAGGGCAAAGTATTTGAACTATGTCTCTTTAAAATGTGGCTGCTAGTACTAAAAGTAGTGTACTGTCAAATGTTTGTGAAGTATTACAAAAATATTGCATGAATAAGTTTAAATGCTTTAACCAAAATGTACACTGTTCTTTACCCTGTTTCGGTGCCACACATCCTTTTATTGATGTCAGCACTCTGTTTGTCTTCTGCTCGTGACTGTGTTAAAAAGGCCCTTTGTGGTTTGGATGATGTTGTGCCCTAACTGGTATATTCCTCTGGTTAACCATTGACAGTTTTAAATAAACGTCGCATGAGTGAGTGTAGGACACAGTTAAAGCTCAACCATTGATAAAGGTTAGTTAGGACAGCCATGAACAACCAATGCATTAAGAACCCTGTTGTTTATGTTGTTTGTGCGTAGATGTCCAGGTCTGTCTTCAGTGCTGCTGGGCCCTGCTGTTTTCATTGGAGTAATTTCTTACTGATGATAAAATGATAAATGGTAAATAGGTATAGTCTGATACACATGGCACTCTTGTCTCTATCTGGAAGGTGCAAAGTGTAGACCTATATGGATGTGACCACAGGAATGCTGAAGATGTTTGAAGTTGAGGCCAGTGGATTCTCTGTCTCTCTGGGGCTTTTCCTACTCTTCCTTGCGCTTCTGTACTGGTGAGTAGAGTGTTTACTGTTGCTTGTATCCTGAACCTTAGAATAATAATCCTAATAACCATAGATTAACTGTGAGAGCATGATGGAAATGGCCCTTTGACACATAGACCATGATTACACTAGGTATGCACTGATCCGATATTAGGATTGGATATCGGTCCCAGTATTAACATAATTTCCTGGATTATTGGTTATGGGATAGTTAGGCTGATTCATGAGGCTGATTCATTTGCTTTAATCCGTTTGTGATGCGAGCTATGCCATACGCCAGCAGTACATGTGCAACGTGCTGGTAGATTTGACCTACAAACAGGAACAACAACATGAAGCAAGCCAAAGAGTCAGCTGTATGAAGGTATTTTTTTCAAACTTAGTAAAGTAATGTTTAAGTCTTAAGCCTCTCCCACATGGTAAAGAATATGGTAAACTAATCTAACAATGGAATCCGATATCGACCGATACGGAAAGTTTATGTATCTGTATTGGAACTGAAAACGTTGGCTTGGTGCATCCCTAGTTTACACTTGATTTTAAAATTGTGAATGTGGATTTTTTATTGTTAGCTCATACTGTCCATATATGTGTTTAATTTGTTCCATATACATTGAGGCAGTGTGGCCTCTGTTGTTTCTAAGAAAGCAATGAAAGTGAAATGCACAGAATAGCAGGCAGTGCACAAAGTCAGCATTTTCAGCAAAAAACTAAAGTGGGAAAGTGCTTTTAACTAACCAGCTTAAGTGATTAATGCCAACACAATAAAAGCAACATGTTTGCGGAAAACTTTATTATATTAATTTACTTCAAAGTATTAAAATGAATGACTTGGTGAGTTAACAGTTCAGTAACTAAATGTTAAGACTGCAGACTAACGAGGTACAGTTGTCCTAAAAAAGCAGTTTCAGAATCCTATTAAAATTATAAAGCTACATGCAATAACACTTAACATCTGAAAACAAAAAGCAATGTCTAATGCAGAAACCTTTAGTGAGTGATATATCACATCCCATTTGCCAATTTAGAACCGTATGAAATGGGATACAGTGATTAAATGTAAGTAATATTATGCTGACAAATGTTTTTGGATGACAAGGTTTATTGCGCATTCCTCCATACTCTGGCAGAATGACAGCTTTTGGATTTTAGCGTTGGTAATAAATCTGGATGTTCGTTTTTCTTTGGCCAATAGAACACATCCATATTTTGTCCATATTTGTTATTTCTATAAATGATCTGAAAGAGAGTCTCATCTGACCACAGTACATATTTCCACTGTGCATCAGTCTCAATCTCAGATGAGCTCAAACCCAGAGAAGTTGGCACTGTTTCTGGATGTTGTTGAGATATGGCTTCCACAGTGGGAATGTCTTAACTTGCATATTGTTGCTATCCAAAGCAAACCGAGTATCTCCAGAATCACAGCTTCACAGGAGAAGGAAAACACTCTTTCCTTCAATGTTAAAGTAGAAATCTTATTCCAGCCAGTTTTGAAAGCATTTTATTTGGCCATTTCTTCATGAAATGTTCACACCATATAGAGAACATCTGCTCAGATTGTACACTGTGCTAGATCTCCACTATCTGCTACCTGCTGCCAGTGGTCCACTTGCTGCAAAGCGCTCCTTCACGGTGGGTGCAGTAGCCTTTAGAAAGTTAGCTTCTAAAGTTACAGTAGGGCTAATTAGTTTATCATTCATTTAAATTTACTGTTTGCTTTTTTAAACTGACATCACTATGCACATATTCTGAAATTTGAAAATTTGTGTCCTGTCTTTCGTTTTTTGTAAGCCTTACTGCTGAACGCAAATGCAGACTCTTAAAAATAAGTCGTTTAAAGGTTCAGAAACAATGTTGAAAGGTGTGGGTGGAGCTCATGTGATGTTAAGCCATGAATTCTGGCTGTGTTACATTTGCACAAACGCAGATCTGAGCACAATACCTGCTCGACTGCCTCAGGATCAGGGCAGGGAGATCTAAACACATTCCGAACATAGATGCACTTGCATTTGTCATTTGAATGCATGCAACACCCAGATACAGGACACATGTTAATGCTAAGTGTCACAGAGGCTTAGTTACTGTCTGCTAGGATTGTAGTCAGTTGTTCTCAGTGACTTGGTGAAGGGAAATGATTGCAGCTTTCATATTTGCAGTAGTGACAAGCGGTGCTATGAGGTCTGCCAATGATTCATTGATTTTACACTGAGAATATGGGGTGCACCCACGGTCAGCAAGATTTTTAAAGTAGCAGAGATGGTTGGTGTGCTGGCGGTAGCAAATTACTTCAGTTAAACATAGGCCTGTGCAATTAGTCATACATTTTTCCTTGCCATAATTTCAGGCTCTGCAATCACCTGTAATACACCCTGTAATAAACCAGCAGTATGCATCCAGTCAATGAGTTCTCTAGAACAGTGGTTCTCAATCCTAGTCTTGGCAGAAATGGAAGGTATAGGGTATTTTGGTATAGGGTATAAACTGTACATACGGCTTTCATACTGATTGTGCTCAAACGTAGTAGGTAGTATTCAGTATGTGACCGGAAAACATGGTCTAAAACTGTACATACGGCTTTCATACTGATTGTGCTCAAACGTAGTAGGTAGTATTCAGTATGTGACCAACATGAATGTCCTCCATAGATCGTAGATATGCAGATGACATACTGTTCCGGGCAAAAGTCCAGTATATATGTAGAGCTATCTTCACAATGTAGTGCATTCCAAAATGCAAAATGCAACAAGGCCATTTCGGGAGGACATAGGCTTTGACATACCACCATTTTGCTTCAAGCCATTAAATACCCCAGGATTCAGTTCTTTAAAGCACACATAAATGGCATTTAAGGGAAATTATTTGTCCTCCTAGTGCAATTCTGAATCCCTCTGCGGGTCCCAAGATGGCTTTGCTTACACAGTCTTTGCTTACATATATATGGAATGCACAGGCTACATTCCAAAAGCTATTCTGCAGTCCAGGTGGGCTGCATTCCTAGATCACTATATTGTTGAAAGCTGTTTCAGGATCCTGCAAATGCAGCCCAGAAATGGACCCTACATTCCGTCCATTTTTAAGGATGCTTCTTTATGTTTCTGAGGAGTCTCCTTCATGGTCTTCTCTCATCAGTAATCCTTTGCGCATCTGACATGAGGAGAGTTCAAGAAAACATACAGGTGGATGAAACCAAGTGGTATACAGTGTGTTTAAAAGGAGGAGGACAGTAGTAAATACAGTATGCGATTTCTTTAGTTGTGGGTATATGGTGAATGCAGGGTAAGAAGTGCACCTGCTGGCAGTGAACTGAGCAGTTACTGTTTGCAGGAAAACATTTAATTCTAAAGAACCTCATAACCTTTAATCACCATGTCTTGCTTGCACGCTTGTTTACGTCAACAGCATTTCTCCAATGTATTTCTCCTTCTCTGATAAAGAGACAAAGCGGCCACTTGTTTTTACGACCATGGGGCCCACCTTTCTCAGCTGCAGCCTTGCATTTGGAACTCAGCTACAGTGTCAGTGAGAGTAATCACAGTCATATTTATTCAGTCACAGATGAGGAACAACCTGTTATTTAATAGTTCAGCCAATTAGGAGGGAAAGTGCTTGCTCCCCCCCCACCCTCTCTCCCCCTCTCTAAAGTGATTCAGTTTCTTTCTTTTTTGTGACTTCTTTTGTTACCTTCTGGATTTTTAATGGCCAGGTCAGTGCTCATTTCAGTGCTGGTGATCATGGGAGCAGTGCTAACTTTGTGTGCTGCTTTTTAGTTTGCATAACACCATTTCAAGCCTTTAAATATTTAACAACAGGGAGAAAGAATCTTAAGGCTTCCTAAATGTAAGACAACTGCGATTACCATCAGTGAGGTCTTTCAGTAGAAAGTATGTATACAGCAAAGCCTAAAAGCACATATATTTATCTTTCACATGGAAAAATCATTTCAAAACTAACACAGCATAGAAGATTACCAAGTAATACCTCAAATGATACGTTGAAGAGATCACTGTTAGACCAGTTCCAGCTTCTTGGAGTTACAGCATGGCTTATTCTTCTCGCAGTACATATTATGACACTTCAGCTCGCTCTTGCAGCTTTTAGCAGTCCTGCATATGCTCGGCTGTTGGGAACAAGTAAATTCCTGTCGGCTGGCAAAGGCACAGCTACCATTCACATTGGACTGAAGGAGGTTGGTTATGTAAGGGCCCCTTACGCTGTCATCTTGCAAATGAAGATTTATATCGGAAGATGAAACCCTCTCGCATGAAGACAACCATGACACAGAGGTTAAAAAAGACAAGATTTAGGGGAGAGGCAGTGTCGATGGGCTTTTTTGGCATGGCTCCAGGGCAGAAATAAGCCACATTAGAGGATTAGTCTCTGGGTTTCAAACTTCACTGCACTGTAAAATATAAGCCTGGTGTCCTTGAAACCATGCTTGTCAAACATGTTTCATGCTGCACACTTATAAACTACAAACCACACGGGCCGTTATGGCTGAAAACTTTCTGACTGACAGGAGAGCAGGGATGCCACCACAGACCACTGAAATTGTGCATCATTCTGTCTTCGGGGGCCATGCCCATATTAGGAAATGTGGTAATTGATTTTTTTGAATGTCGCAGCTACTGTGCCCGTTCCAAACAAGAGATGTTTGGTCCTACATGCGTCTTGCTTTAAAATGTCTCTGGATCTTCAGCTGTTGAAACATAAACAACACTGAAGCATAGTTACAGAGAAGTATATCTACAGTAAAGCCTTAAGCAGCACTATGTTAACTCCTTAAAGCCTGACACAAGCATTTAAAAATCAGAAGTATCCTGTTAGAGTTTTTCAAACCACCTCATTGGTCATTTGCACAGACTCAGAAAGAAGCAGCCCACTAGATGATGCACAATCAGCATTATATGGATTAAGATATGAGACAGAAAAGTGTAGGTGTGTAGATAATTCACTTGCACACACCATAGGCACACCCATTGTTTCTCATTAAAAACACAACTTTCGTGACATGTATCCATATGTATCTTTGTTATATAAATAAATATGTGATTAAATCTTATGTTCTAGAAGAAAGTGTTGGATTGCAATGCTATTCGGATGGATAGCAGGGCTGCAGCAATTCTCAACTTGTTATATATGGTTCATATATTCTATGCAACTGATCGGCTTTCAGGATCTGCTAAGTTGTAGAAATATCAGGTGACCACATTATTCAACTGATAAAGATACATAGCCAATCAGTCACTCTTCACACAGTCACAGGTGTTGCTCTGAAATATACAAGGTTAAAAAAACCTGGGCAAGTAACATTAGCTGAAATGACAGCATCTGCATATTTATCTAAGGACATATACACTCATTATCAAAGGAAGAGTTGAGTTGCGGTGCTATTGGAAAGAAAGATAAAGAATACCAGGAACAGTAAATGATGATTCATTTAGACTGAAATGCGCAATATTTATTGAGCTACACTTTCAGAAATAGTGTCTCTCAGTGTGGCATCAATAATCCATTGCATGCAGCTTGAGTATTCTCACACAGTTCCTGCAGATTATGTTGTAGGGGTGGAGGTGCAGTGATGGCGGGGCTTGCGAACGTGGGACATGTGACTACAAACCGTTCATCTTGGCACGGTGCCTCCACACACAGATTTGTTTCCGCCAAGACAGAAGTGTGACTTATCACTGTAGATGACCCCCTACCATTTTGAGTCACTTCATGACATGCATAACGTGCATAACGCTGCAATGTGCAGCCCTCTGCCTATGGTGCTGGCGCTAACAGGATGACTCATGGAGGGCATCACTGCTTACTGAATGTCCACAATCATGGGTGTTGAGTCAGTCAGGTACAGCGATAAGGTCTGTCCTCGCTTTCATTACATGCGCAAACAAGGATGAAAGTTGATTCATTTCCGTGTCTCACAATGTCTAACCTACCTACCAAGTTTGGTCGGAGAGAGAGAGACAGACAGAGAGACAGAGAGACAGAGACAGACAGAGAGACAGAGACAGACAGACAGAGACAGACAGAGATGACTTTTATATATAGTTAAACTGTTGGCCAAAATGCAACAAGCAACATGCCACATTTAAAGGCTGCTTGTTGCTTTGGGGTTTTGATAAGGTTGCTAGTCTGTTGTCAATACAGAGAGCAGCAGTAATAGCTTACATGCAGCTGTATTCATATTTCAGCTCCTCTGTCTAGAGATGTTTGGAGGAAAAACTTCCAAACAGCAAAATGAGTTCAGAACTACTTTTCTTTACCACAGGGCATGACTGCAGCAATTTTCGAAAACCACATTTATTTTTCTACTAGAGAAAATCAGCTTACACCCAGGATTTCATAAAATAGGCATGATACCAACGAGAGAATGATGACACAACTTCAGAGGTCTACCGAATTCTTCTTCGCTCCTCTCGAGTAAATATATGCATCTACAGTGATCAAATAAATCAGATCTCTGATGTAGGTTGCTCTCCTGTGCAGCAGCAGACACAGTCCCTTCACTCTCTGCCTGGACACATGTGTTTATGATGAGTGTTAACCTGGACTGGGGTTTCTCCTAAAGGGCATTAGGCCTCTGATGTAAGACTGTGGGATCAGACCATAGACTGCCATCTACTGGCTGTTACTCTTAGACATGTCAAAGTGTCGAAGTGTGAATGTTGGGTTTTCAGCTGATGATGATCCAGCCATATGTAACTTGTGCAAGTTATTGTTCTTGGTCACACTGGATAAGGCAGTGGATTTTTGTAAACCAAAAAAATAAATGTTTGGGGGATCAGAACAGAAGGGAGAACATATGGGTTATTTAATAAAGATAAATGAGCTCTTAAGTACAATCAACACATCTGAAGCTCTGACATGATGAGCTTTAATTTAGCTGGGAGAGCTGAGTTGATTTGGTTGAGTTAAGTAATGCGCTATAAAGCTGGGCTCTGTGCTTGAATCAAGGCAATCAGAGCATGCTCAAACTGGACCTCTATATAATCTTAGCTGTGTTGTTTCCTGTGTTGCTTGCTGGTTTCCGTGCTAGCATGGTGCTACTGTGATGTTCAAAATACAGCTTGCTCTTAGTGGAGTTGAGAATTCCCCTTCTGTGAAACGTGAGAAGGGTCGTTTCCCCCCTCCCCCTCGTATTGAATATGTGCTAATCTCTGATGAGGCAAACTGTGGACCAGGGCTGTGTGCCAGTCACTGAATCTCTACTGGCATGATGAAGAGGATGACATTCACACAGATCTGCTCATAAAATCTGAGAAACGGAGGAGAGTGCAAGTCCATCTGTCTCTCTGCACTCGCTGTTTAAACAACCGGCACCACTTCAAAAGGTCACGCACTCTGATATGATATCGGGTCAGATGTGGTCAAGCAGAGACCAGGGTCTCTCTCTCTCTCTCTCTCTCTCTCTCTTTCCCCGTCTCTTCCTTACTCACTCATTGCCCTCTCTCACCCGCTCTCAGCCCCACAGTTTTTGGTTCAATAAATTTTGTTCTTTCTGGATGCTTTAGTGGAGAACAGTAAAACTCAATCATCATAAATTACAAAATAAAACTGCTTTCAACAAACGCAGACTTTGGCTGTAGTACAGCTTTATAAATTATTGCCACATAGGATTAAACCTCAACTTATTTTTATTTCCATTTTGGCTTGGCTGGACTGATAAGGTGCTTTCTTCACAGGCATCAGAGATAATATTTGCTCAAATTCCAAATCAGCTCAGAGTTAGCTCCATTCCGTTTATTTCATTTCCAGTCAAAATGGCCATCAAAGACAATAATATATATATATATATATATTAAATAGGACCTGCCTGACAAAGCGAAGCAGACCAAAAGATACTCAAAAGCTATCATGCCAAGATCCAAAAAAAAAAAAAAAAAACGGGAACAAATGAGAACGAAAGAAATTGAGATCTATCAGTCTGTCATTTCTAAAGTTTTGGGACTCCAGCGAACCACCATCCAAAATTACCCCAAGAGCGCAGCAACGGCTCATCCAAGAGGTCACAAAAGACCCCATAACAACATCCAAAGAACTGCAGGCCTCACTTGCCTCAGATAAGGTCAGCACTCATGACTCCACTATAAGAAAGAGGCTGGGCAAAAATGGCCTAGATGTGCCAAGATGAAAACTACTGCTGAGCACAAAGAACATTAAGGCTCGTCTCAATTTTGCCAGAAAACATCTTGATGATCCCCTGTGGACTCTGTGGACTGACGAGACAAAAGTTGAACTTTTTGGAAGGTGTGTGTCCCAGCAAATGCTTGATTGCTGTTGTTGTCACTAAGGGTGGCCCAGCCAGTTACAAGGTTTAGGGGGCAAACACTTTTTCACACCACTGTATATATATAGTATAAGCCTTCAAAACTGCTTTCAGTTTTTTCTGAAATCTGCAGATATATTGTTTTCCACACCTCCAAAGTTCATTTTTACAAGTTGGTGGCATTTTTGGTGGCATGGTCCTTGTTATCCCACATGTACAATAATGCTGGACTCTGGGTTGGTCAGTCCATTGTTCTTCTATTTTTATTAATTGCCTCAGTAAAAGCTTCTTGACAGCTACACATCTTCTCAAATCCATAGCTTTGAGTTATAGCCTATGGTGATGGATTTGGTGTACCTGGTTGATGTTGTTTATGGTGCATTGCTTATGTTATTCCTTATCGTATGTGATTTAAGCAAGGGCAGGCCTTATCTGTACCTGACTGACCCAACAGCCACAACTTGACTTTCAGGAAGCAGTGATGCCCTCCATGAGTCATGGAGTGATTCTGAATGGTAGCGGGTCATCTTCAGTGATGAGTCCCGGCTTCGTCTTGGTGGAGGTGACCAACATATCTGTGTTTGGAGGCAGTGTGGTCTGCACCAAGATGAATAGTTTGTTGTCACTTGTCACACATCCAGAAGGCCTGGTGTCACTCCACCTCCACCCCTACCGCAAAATCAGCAGGAACTGCTTCAAGTTGCATGAGACGGATTAGGACACCATTAGGAACCTCTACAACTCCAGGCCGAGACATCTGATAGATAGATAGATAGATAGATAGATAGATAGATAGATAGATAGATAGATAGATAGATAGATACTTTATTGATCCCAGAGGGAAATTCAAGAATCTGGGATGCTGCATTAACAAACACAGCGGCCCAAAGCCATACTGTGAGACGCTGCTTCTGTATGTGTAACTCAATAAATATTGCCCATATCTGTATAATTTTATTCTACACAATCTCTCCCTCTCTCTCTACACAATCTCCCCCTCTCTCTCTACACAATCTCTCCCCTATATATCTGTTTATTGTGGTAACTTTTATCCTCCTTCTAAAACAATCCAACACTTCCGTCTGAGAGTGCAGCTGCTCTTTTGCTGATCAGTGTATGTCGCCATAATGCCCACCATAATCTCTCACTCACTCTCTACACAATCTCTCCATCTCTCTACACAATCTCTCCATCTCTCTACACAATCTCTCCCTCTCTCTCTGCTCAGTCTCTCCCTCTCTCTCTACACAATCTCTCCCTCTTTCTCTACACAATCTCTCCGTCTCTCTCTACTCAATCTCTCACTCACTGTCTACACAATCTCCCCCTCTCTCTCTACACAATCTCCCCCTCTCTCTCTACACAATCTCTCCCTCTCTCTCTACACAATCTCTCCCCCCCTCTCTCTCGACACAATCTCTCCCCCCCTCTCTCTCTACACAATCTCTCCCTCTCTCTCTACACAATCTCTCCCTCTCTCTCTACACAATCTCCCCCTCTCTCTCTACACAATCTCTCCCTCTATTATCGTTTATTGTTCCTGGTAACTTTTATCCTCCTTCTAAATAGCATGGCAATCCAACACTTCCGTCTGAGAGTGCAGCTACTCTTTTGCTGATCAGTGTATGTCGCCATAATGCCCACCATAATCTCTCACTCACTCTCTACACAATCTCTCCATCTCTCTACACAATCTCTCCATCTCTCTACACAATCTCTTCATCTCTACTCAATCTCTCCCTCTCTCTCTACTCAATCTCTCACTCACTCTCTACACAATCTCTCCATCTCTCTACACAATCTCTCCATCTCTCTACACAATCTCTTCATCTCTACTCAATCTCTCCCTCTCTCTCTACACAATCTCTCCGTCTCTCTCTACTCAATCTCTCACTCACTGTCTACACAATCGCTCTATCTCTCTCTACACAATCTCCCCCTCTCTCTCTACACAATCTCCCCCTCTCTCTCGACACAATCTCTCCCTCTCTCTCGACACAATCTCCCCCTCTCTCTCGACACAATCTCTCCCCCCCTCTCTCTCTACACAATCTCTCCCTCTCTCTCTACACAATCTCTCCCTCTCTCTCTACACAATCTCCCCCTCTCTCTCTACACAATCTCTCCCTCTATTATCGTTTATTGTTCCTGGTAACCTTTATCCTCCTTCTAAATAGCATGGCAATCCAACACTTCCGTCTGAGAGTGCAGCTACTCTTTTGCTGATCAGTGTATGTCGCCATAATGCCCACCATAATCTCTCCATCTCTCTACACAATCTCTCCATCTCTCTACACAATCTCTCCATCTCTCTACACAATCTCTTCATCTCTACTCAATCTCTCCCTCTCTCTCTACTCAATCTCTCACTCACTCTCTACACAATCTCTCCATCTCTCTACACAATCTCTCCCTCTCTCTCTGCTCAGTCTCTCCCTCTCTCTCTACACAATCTCTCCCTCTTTCTCTACACAATCTCTCCGTCTCTCTCTACTCAATCTCTCACTCACTGTCTACACAATCGCTCTATCTCTCTCTACACAATCTCTCCCTCTCTCTCTACACAATCTCTCCCTCTCTCTCTACACAATCTCCCCCTCTCTCTCTACACAATCTCCCCCTCTCTCTCTACACAATCTCTCCCTCTCTCTCTACACAATCTCTCCCTCTCTCTCTACACAATCTTATTGTTTATTGTTCCTGGTAACCTTTATCCTCCTTCTAAATACCATACAACAATCTGTCTGATGAGTGCAGCTACTCTTTCTGCTGATCAGTGTATGTCGCCATAATGCCCACCATAATCTCTCACTCACTCTCTACACAATCTCTCCATCTCTCTACACAATCTCCCCATCTCTCTACACAATTTCTTCATCTCTACTCAATCTCTCCCTCTCTACTCAATCTCTCACTCACTCTCTACACAATCTCTCCATCTCTCTACACAATCTCTCCCTCTCTCTCTGCTCAGTCTCTCCCTCTCTCTCTACACAATCTCTCCCTCTTTCTCTACACAATCTCTCCGTCTCTCTCTACTCAATCTCTCACTCACTGTCTACACAATCGCTCTATCTCTCTCTACACAATCTCTCCCTCTCTCTCTACACAATCTCCCCCTCTCTCTCGACACAATCTCTCCCCCCCTCTCTCTCTACACAATCTCTCCCTCTCTCTCTACACAATCTCTCCCTCTCTCTCTACACAATCTCCCCCTCTCTCTCTACACAATCTCTCCCTCTATTATCGTTTATTGTTCCTGGTAACCTTTATCCTCCTTCTAAATAGCATGGCAATCCAACACTTCTGTCTGAGAGCGCAGCTGCTCTTTTGCTGATCAGTGTATGTTGCCATAATGCCCACCTCTGTGCATACAGTCCAAGCTAAGTTGCTGTAGATTACATAGGTGGATATACCAGCGTCAATTGTTTTGACTTTGCAGAAACAATGAATTCAAATCTTTTCCGCAGCTATTTTCCATATATGGATTGTATACTTACTATATCCATTTTTAAATTTGGATATAGATTTTTGTTCATGATTTGGGATTTGTGCCTGACTTTTTACATATCACAGCAGCAGTCATCACTGAGAATACACACATAAATATTATGCATGTGTATTATGAGCCATAATACGTTGATTTGTCCTAGTTTATTGATGATATGTACCATGTTGGTATGAGACCATGTTGTCTCTCCCTCTCTGCTAGTGGATGCTGCATCTGCAGGTCAGTTGATGGTATCAAGCTGTGGACAGCTGAGTTGGCAGGGTGGCAGTTGTGCAGCCAGATTGACTTTCTGTGTCACTGGAATGGTGATTGTTTAGTTGAGCCCTCCTGGACAGCCCATCTATAACAGATGTTAATCATATCAAGTGCTTACACGTCCCAAGAAGCCACCGCACACCCTGCCATTTCCACAGCAATGAGCCGCCAATAAATCTACGTATTGTGCTCTTCTCAGATTCCTCTGAAATGTACCCAGCACTGAAAATGAGCTCAGCTCTGCAGACAAGGCTGCTGTAACGCTAGTAATGGGGATTAGGAGGCCATCATGAAGCACAGCCCAGTTATCTTCACACCTCTTGTGTTGCTGATGAGCTGAATATGAGCTAGCTGTTGATTAAATCTCAAATAGCACGTCAGTAAATGCAGCAAGTGAAAATCATCAGAGTCTCTTCTCCCCCGCTAGGCTCTTGACTCGGTTAGCAGTGTTTGGCTGCTGTAACGCTGATACAGTTCCCAGCTGCAGACGCTGATGGGCCGTCTGGCAACACGCTTGTCATGATACGACTTCAGACTTTATCACATTCACCTGCGAGGAAGTGACTTCCAAAACATTCCGTCTGCGTTTACGATCCCTCTGTCTTTAATGGGATCAAGTCAGACAGCGTGCTTGTGTGAGGGTTCTATCTGTTCTTTACCATGCCTCAGTACCAAACCCACTATCTCTCCGTATCTCTCTCTCTCTCTCTCTCTCTACACAATCTCTCTCTCTACACTCTCTCCCTTTCTCTCTACTCAATCTCTCACTCACTCTCTACACAATCTCTCCCTCTTTCTCTACACAATCTCTCCATCTCTCTCTGCTCAGTCTCTCCCTCTTTCTCTACACTTTCTCCCTTTCTCTATACTCAATCTCTCCCTCACTCTCTACACAATCTCTCCCTCTTTCTCTACACAATCTCTCCATCTCTCTCTGCTCAGTCTCTCCCTCTTTCTCTACACTTTCTCCCTTTCTCTATACTCAATCTCCCCCTCTCTATACTCAATCTCTCTCTGCTCAGTCTCTCCCTCTTTCTCTACACTCTCTCCCTTTCTCTCTACTCAATCTCTCCCCTTCTCTACTCAGTCTCTCTCTTTCTCTACACAATCTCTCCCTCTCTCTCTACTCAATCTCTTCATCTCTCTACACCCACTCCCTTTCTCTCTACTCAATCTCTCCCTCTTTCTCTACTCAATCTCTCCATCTCTCTCTACCATCAATCTCTCCCTCTCTCTCTCCCTCTCTCTCTCTACCCAAACTCTCAGTCCCTCTCTACACAATCTCTCTCTCTCTCTCTGCTCAATCTCTCCCCCTCTCTCTCTGTTTAATCTCTCCCTCTCCACATAATCTCTCCATCTCTCTCTACACAATCTCTTCCTCTCTCTCCACACAATCTCTCCCTTTCTCTCCCTCACTCTCTACTTAATCTCTCCCTCTCTCTACACAGTCTCTCCCTCTCTCTACACAGTCTCTCCCTCTCTCTGCACAATCTCTCCCTCTTTCTCTACACAATCTCTCCCTCTTTCTCTACACAATCTCTCCCTCTTTCTCTACACAATCTCTCTCTCTCTCTACCATCAATCTCTCCCTCTCTCTCTACTCAATCTCTCCCTCACTATGCACATAACCACTCCCTCTCTCTACACAATCTCTCCTTCAATCTCTACACAATCATTTCCTCTCTTTCTACACAGTCTCCATCTCTCTCTGCACAATCTCTCCCTCTCTCTACACAGTCTCTCCCTCTCTGTCTACACAGTCTCTCTCACTGTCTAGACTGTTCTGTATCACTTTTTCTCTGTCACAGTCTTTATCTCCCACTCTCCCCTCTCTCCCTTACTTTACCATTCTATGCCACTCTCTCTCTTTATCTGTCTTTTTCTACCTCTTGCTATCTCTCCCTCTTTCACTTGCTTTACCAGTTTCCCCCTCTCTCTATATATGTCTCTATATCTATCTATACTTTCTCTTTTCTATACATTTCTCTCTCTCTCTCTCTCTCTCTCTTTCTCTCTCTCACACACACACACACACACACACACACACACACACACACACACACACACACACACACACACACACAATCTCACTCTCTGTCTTCCATCTTTGGTGGAGTGAGGCAGACAGCTCTGTGTGGTCCCTGCTGAGGTCTGGAAATAGCAGAGTGTTTTTGCTGTGCGGAGGCTCAAGAGAGCAGGCCTGGGATTTGGAGAGGTGTTACAGAACTAGAGGGACTCATATGACTAACATAGACCGGAGGGATGTCAGAGCAGGACCATTCGCACGTCTGTATCACCTCTATTTTTGGTTATTGTTGTCTTACAGCTGGCTATGTGCATGCACCTGCGTGCTCAGTGCACTCCAGCTGCAAAGAGAGCCAGTGACAGAACATGTTCTGCTCCTTGAGAGATGCTTCCTTTCTCTCCCTTGTTTCTTTTTCTTTTCTTTTTTTCTACAGTCAAAGGCACTTTTGAGAGCAAGCTTATGGTGAAGGATGTTGCTAAAAAGGCAACCAGACATCTAGTGCAGAGATAACATGCAGCCCACATGTACTCAAAACTTTTTTTTTTTTCTAACCTGAGGTTATTCAGTACAAAGATGCAATGCAAGTCTTCTGCAGCCCACATGCTTTATCACCTGCCATGATGTATGTATGCATGTATGTCAAACGTGCCTGTGTATATGTGTGGGTCGGTGGGGGGTGGATGGGGTTGCTCATATGTAATTATCGTTTACCTGAGACCACTCAATCTATCCAACGTGGTAATTTGTAGGGTTAAATTACAGCACTGTGTACTGGGACAGAGTTCACGTCTGGAATGGGGTACAGTAAATTAAACACTGCACTGGTATATACTGTGCTATGCAGTCCTTGCCATAATTGCCTCTCCTTTGGTACAGTATGGTCAGATGAATTGAATATGCCCTGCTTTAAACCATGGTCTACTTCCATATTACTAATAAATATGAATATAATAATTATAATATACTGTTTTGATGTAATACCACTAGAGTACTACTACAATGCTGCTACTGGTTGCTAGACGAAATACAGAAGGAGGGGCTCAGGGACACAGATGAAAGCTCTGCAGGATGTAATTATGCTGTTTATGATGATTTCACATGGGATAAGTGTTTGACTACGTCTGTTCTAGAAAGGCAGGATAAGATATAAGAGTCAAGTTCATTTGTGGCAGTAATTCTTAGACGCTTTTGAACCTTTTTTTCCTGGCTTGGCAGGCTCATGTGTTTAATTCACGTTATATCCCTCACTGATGTGGAAGTTAACAGCAAAAGCCATAGCACCTAAGGCCACACACAGATACAGTACAAAGCACGGCTATACATGGAATGTGTCACAGTGAGGTGCCAGGTACATGTCAGGCTCAGGTTTATTTTACATGTTTGTATAAATGTAATGTAATTTAGTGTAAGACTTTCAGAATCATTTATGAAGCCAAGTCGTTTGGTATCAGCTAGAGACTGTTCAGGTTTTCGGGAATCACTTTTCAGCACCGTTGGCTGATGGGAGTAAATGATCTAGACTGTGCTGTTATGCTGAGTTCACATGTTTGCACCTCAGAGCAGTATGTGGCCAGTGGCACAGGTGCGATAATAGATGATTATCAGAGAAGTGTTTTATCAGTCGTAGATTGTGTAGATTCCTTTTTAAGGTGGAGAAAGGCCGGAGGACACTCTGTACTCTTTTACTTTTGTTATATAATACTGGATACATCTGGAATTCCACCACTGCAGTTAACAGCAAAAGATGGGAAAATGAAACCCTTTATGTAGCACTTCACTCACTGCTGCAGTCTCTGGATTGTTTCCATGTATGGTGCCAGACTTTTCCGTTGCCTTTCCATCGAAAACAATGGGAAATACGGTTTGCCATTGGCCGTGTACTGTAAACATGTGAACGCAGCTTCAGTCTTTGTTAGCTGCTGTTTTCTGATACTCACTTACTGTAACAGGTTGAGTGATGTACTCTTAAGTGTCACTTCAGGCTAGTGGTGCTAAAAGTCTTTACTTTGCTTTCCTGACAAGGCTGGTTAGTTTTACAATATTTAGAAGCTTTGGCTGCATGAGATATGATAAAAGCTGACAGACTGACCACATTTTTTTTCTGTCAGCACATGCAGCAAAATCCTGTACAGGATTTCTGTAGCCCTGTACAGAGCCTGCAGTTTTGGTCAGAAGTACAAAGTTCTGTATTTCCATCTAGCATTTGAATGAGGAACTGCATGGTACTGTGACTAAGAGGCCTTGTACAGGGCTACAGCAATACTTAACCTGTTGTGTATGGATCATATGTTTTATGTCACTAGCTTTCAGGTTACGGTATAGAAATGTTAGTTGATCACATATTTGGGCTGAAAATCGGCTGACATGGATACATAGCTAATCGGTCCTTCGGTCTTTAATATCAGCGAACACTGCTAAGGAGTTGCGCTAATAGATACGAAGTGAAAAAAGACTCGGCAGGTAAAGTAAAGTGAGATGACTGACAGACTGTTAGCATCTCTCCACAATAAAATGGATGATATGGGCATCATCAAAAGAAATAGTTGCAGACCCATGCAATAGAGAGTGTTGGATATTGATAAATGCTATTTCCACAGAAGTTCCTACAAAGGTGGTGGGTTAAAAGTTACCGGGAACAATAAATGATGATATGGGCAATATTTATTAAGCTACACACACAGAAGTAGTGTCTCTCAGTTTGCTAATGCAATATGCCAGATGTCTCGGCACTAACAGAATGACTCGTGATCAGCATCACTGCCACTGAATGTCCATAATTAAGGTTGTTGGGTCAGTTAGATAAAGCAATAAGGCCCAGCTTTGCTTGTAGTTTACATGAGTGGCCGAGCTTGAAACTTGAATTATTTGCATGTCTCACGATGTCAAACCTACCCACCAAGTTTCATTCCTTTAAATACAATTATTGCATTCTATATGACTACATAGGTCTTCTACAAGTGATGCTCTACAAATCAAGCATTAGAATTTTATGGGAACGTTATTTAGTCTCTCTGTGCAACACAAATGTCTAATTTGTGATTTTTTTTGGTGTTTGTTGTTTTGTTTTGTTGGCATGTAAACAGGAAACAGCATGAACTCCTTGACTTAAAATATTCAGTCCAGTCTAGATGGGTCTAGCAAGGCTTCAGAGCTGCTACTTTAAAACCACAATAGCCTTGTTATCACATCAAACTCTAGCGGTAAAGTCATGGGTCTGTGGATGCAGGTGTGATTTGTTTTTATGTGGTGTGTGTCTTGCTCTGTGAGGCCACTGTTTAATCAGGGATAATATTAATGGCTGAAAGAGTGTATAGAGTGTGGTTTATTGCTTTGAGGTGTGATTATTCAGAATGGCAGTAATGCATAGCAGTGGCGTGCATTACGCTTTACATCACTGTGTGCAGCACTGCTCTCGTATGTGCTTCTCACTCAGATTACATTGCTAATTTGAGTGTTTCTCAATTTCTCCTATTAAATTGAACTCTTTGGGGTCTCCTCTGGTTTTCTACCTGCCTGGCAGACTGCCAACAAATATACATCCACCCACCATCAAAGGATCAAATTATTTCCTTGGGGAAAACCCGCTTCTTATGACTTAATCCTTGATGATAATCTGGCAGATTTATTGTATGAAGGTGACAACTTTGACCACAAGTAGAAATGGGCTGATAGGGGTAATTACAGTGCTGTGAAAAATCTTTTTTTATTTTTGCATATTTGTCACAATTAAATGTCATCAGTTCAGTGATAGACAAAGATAACCCAAGAAAATGAAAAATGCTCTTTATAAATTAGATTTTAGATGTTAAATTAGATTTTACATTTGATTTATTAAAGGAAAAATGCCCCTTCCTGGCCCTATGTGAAGATATAATTGCCCTTTAACTACTACATCAACCAATTTACCAAACTGAATTGACGACTAGGTTCCGTTTTACTAGACACCCTGAGGCATGATTACTGCCAGACATGTTGAATCCAAACATCACTTAAATAGAGCTTGTCTGGCAATGTGAAGCAGCTAGAAGGTCTCAAAAGGCCGCACATGATGCCATGTTCTAAAAAGAATCAAAAGCAGATGTGAAACAAAGTCATTGAAATCTACTGGTATATACCGGTATATAAAGGGTTATAAAGGGTTACAAAGCCATTGCTAAGGCTCTGGGACTCAAGTGAACCACAGTGAGAGCCATTATCCACAAATGGAGAAGAAATAGACCGTGGTGAACTCCCAGGAGTAGCAGGCCTACTAAAATTTCACCGCGAGAGCACTGACGACTCATCAAGGCAGTCACAAAATTATCCAGACAAACATCTAAAGAACTGCAGGCCTCAGTTAACTTGGTTAAGGTCAATGTACACAATTCCACAAAAAAAATGGCATCCATATGTGAGTTGCAAGTTACAAACTGCTGCTGTCCTAAAAAACCCCAAAGACTCGTCTCGACTTTGCCAGAAATATCTAGATGACCCCAAAGGCTTATGGGATAATATTTCATGGACTAGTGAACTAAAAGTGAGACTTTTCTGAAGACATGGGTCCTGTTATATATGTGGTTAAGCTGCATTTCACATCAAGAAAATTATAGCAACAGTCAAACATGGTGGTGCTACTGTGATGGTTTGGAACTGCTTTGCTTCTGCAGGACCTGGGTGACTTGTAATCGATGGAACCTTGAAATCCTGAAGGAGTATGTCTGCCCATCAGTTTGTGACCTAAAGCTCAAGTGCATTTGGGCTGTGCAGCAAGACAATGATCCAAAGCATACAAGCAAAATGAAGGTTTAGGACTGGCTGAGTCAAAGTCTTGACTTGAAGTCCATAGAGATGCTATAGCAAGACCTTAGCTGGGCAGTTCATGCTTGACAACCTGTGGTTTCAGTTATTGGGTTTAGGCAGGGGCAGTTAGAGGTTTTGAATAAATCTTTACCTTAAAGAAACTGAATGATTATTTAAAAGCTGCATTGCGTTGTGTTTGTTTGTGTTGTGTTTACCTTATATCAAAGTTACTGTGGGGCAAATACTTTTTTACAGAGCCATATATTTAAAAAGCTTGCTTGCTTTGATTCGTTAGGCTCATTCGCTTCATGACTATGTTAACAGGCATTAATTTCCACAGCAAACATTCTAAATAGTTGCCAGGAAAAAAGTTTTGTGTTGATTGCAGTAGAAGTTATAAATCTCTCCTACCTCTCCTACCCCTCACAAGTGTGCTCCTGCAAGATTCAAAACACCCACATCAGCTGTGCTATCTGCCTTGGGCTCGGACATGCTCAGGCAGCATCAGCCTCACTGGACTCCTCTATGAGCACTATGTTCATTTCTCTGTTTTAAGTGTCTCCAAAGCAGATTATTATACACCAGACAGGTCTCTCTGGTCAGGACTTGCATCAAGGAGCCACAGCTGGTGCAACAGCAAATATGTGTGGGCTTCTGAGGCAGCTGCTGGTGTTGGTCAGAGTCACTAGCTTGACAATATTGATCCAGTAATGCATGCATCTGGTAACTGCTGTTTGGCCATTTCTCTACCGACAAGGAAGGAGTCAAGCCTGTCCAGTTGCCCTAAAACAGTGGCTTTAGTGACTGGCGGCTATGGTGCAAACAGGACGACATCACCACCATTATTACATGAGCGTGAAAGTTGGCATTCTGTCTTCTATTTGGAATTTTCCCAATGAAGGGAAGGGGCTATCTCGGGAGAGAGAGGTCATATAGTTCTCTACTGCTATTTTTAAAATGCTGGGAGATGGTCACCTGTTTCTGTAGTTAGCCATCCTCTGATTCTGGAATATCTGTGATATATTGGGTGGTCGTAGAAGAAATTGCCTCCCAGTCATGTCTCTCATAGTGTTTCTCTTGCATCTGTGACTGCGATGTCTGCTGGCCCAAATCCCCCTCTGGGGGACTCTGCTGGCCTTCCCAAAGACTCCTGACCCCTCTGGGTCTGCTGGCAGCTTGTCCACCAACGCATCTAGTCGCTACTTACCTCAGTCACTGTGTCTGTGAAGCCTCTTAATGTCACATCTGTGGTAATAGAATACCAGTATGAGCTGGAAAATGAGAGGATGTCCCAGTCAAATTCTTACTGATCTGATTTGAAGATTCTATTGTGACTGAATGCTGCCTATGCACAGATGTGTGGCTACGTGTTGCCATTGTGTTGCAGAAGAGGGCACGGTTGCTAATGTGTTTCAGTGCCTCTGCCGGATATGCATTTGGAACCCGATGGCCTTTTTTGGTTTTACTGTGTTATCACCATGAAGCAGAAATGTGATGAGAAGAAGAAAGAGGGAAAAGCTTTGCAGAAAGCCTGCAAGGGAAGTGTAGCCATGACCACCGCTCACCTTCAATGTCCCAATATGCCCCATGCCACAGACAGACCCCTCAGCTTGGTTAAATCACTTGGACACCAAGAGTGCTTGGGGCAAGAAACAGAGCTTCTGCTTAACCTGAAAAGGAACATGTTGTTTTGTATACCTAAAAATGCCTTTGTCTGACTATGGGTGAATAAAAAGTTACATCACTTCCTGGATTTAAAGGCATCGACTCTGATGCTCTGGCTGCATATACATGAGGGGCTTTGAATTATGCATTTCCTCTCTCAGTTTTTGCTATACATTTGCATAAAGGCAGTAGGACAGTCTTTAGTGATATGGAGTTTTCTGACAGAAGCCACCCTGAACAGCTGAGAACTGATCACTAAGTGGGGTGTTGGGCTCACAGTTTACCAGCTTCTGGTAAACTTTATATTCTCTATAGGTCTTTATAGTCTTGTCCAGATGTACGATATCTCAGTGGCAGTAAATATCAAACTATAAGACGGTACTGCTCTTCCATCATTTTCACATATTGCCACACATGCCTACTTACTACTTTGGGAGAAGCACTAATAGCAATTTGTATACCTGAAACTAAAATTCCTGATACATGGAATGGCAACCACAGGAAAGCTTACATGTCTAAGACAGGTTCAGCCTCACTACAGTTGGGCTTCTCAGTAACGTCACAGGAGTAAATCAGATGACATATACTCAGACCTTTTATGGTGTAAGTAGCAAAGGCCTAGAGAAGTAGAACATCCATGCTGTAAGAAAATTAGTCCTGTGGGGCCAGACATGATCTCATAGCGAGAGTACACATCTGGTGACAACTTTTTGATAGTGGTGGCGAAATTTGCTGTTAACAACGCTAAACCCACAGGCAGCCCCAGGCCTCTAAATCCACCAAGTTCACTTTTAATGCTAAAGAAAACAACATACCAGCTACCACCAAACAGATTAATCAATTGTTTCCACATCATATTTGCCTAATCTGTAACTGCGCGTGCCAAGCACCACAGACAGATGCTGGAAACCCACTGTTAATTGTTAACCACTGTAAAGTAATGTTTTTCAAGTTTCTTTTCGTGGAACCATGTTGACAAGCCCGCCATCACCTCTACTTTGAGCAGCATCTTCACAAAGCATTGGATTCGTTCAGAAATGGTATACTCATTTTTCTTCCCACCCTGTTCCCACCCTCATATAAGTCTAATTCCATTTTGAGACTGTAGGAAAACCAGAATAACTATTTAGTCACATTTGACAGACTCACAGTCTCATTTGTCTTGCTGACTGATCTCATTGTTGTCGGGAGAAGCTACAGAGATATAAAGGAGACCTTAATATTAAGAAGGTTTTCCTTCCAATGAATACATCCAGTATGCCCTTAAATTCTTCTAAACCTAAGGGTTCTGTCACTCTTTATAGAGCTATGCCACAAACAAGCGCAAGCAGTGCAGCAAACATGACAAAGACACGGAAGTTAGCAGGCTTAGCTGAATATCTAATATCTGTGAAAGGAGTCAGTCATGTTTCAGTAAAACTCTATGCTAGTTTGTAGTCAAGAGAGTGGACATAAGCACTGTGGTTCTTATCAGATTTATACACCATTGGTACCCTACACAAAAGGGGTTAGTTACAGAGCAATGTGCAACATTTGATGTTTTTATGCTGAAGTGATGGATACATTGAATTTGGTGGTAGGTCGTAGAAGTTGTGTATAGAAGAAGCATCCTTGTTGAAGTCCTATCCTGTCTTGGTGCATATGTATTGGTGTCTATAAAAACTGAAAAACTAAAAAGTAAAACTACAGGATATTTATATAGCTTAAATTTCCCTATCAAAAATACAACCAACATTAAAACTACAAGGCTGCAGTCATGTTATGTTGACTATCTTATGCACCAACTTCATGTTTGAACTTAATTGCCTTAATTGGTGCAGCAGCTATTTTAACGTCTTAGGTGCCAGATTGTAACTGCAGTACCATTTAAGGTGGAATGTAAAAATTCAAGAAAGACGAATGTCCTCATCTAAAATTGCTACCTGCATTAGACGAATGATTAGGATGATCATCTATATCTGCATGTCAGGGCAAAAAGAGTGAATTTAAAATAAGCCTTGACTGAATTAACATCAGTACAACCATGTTTCTATGCTGAACACATGATATGATATGCTACGTTGGACGATTTGATTGACAAATTGTTTGGATCATTGGTGCTGGCTTGTGATAGGTGAACAAATGGAAGAATTTCCAAAGGAAGATGGATTAACAGAGACTGGTAATTGTTTTTAGATATCTTGTATTTGAATTCACGTTTGCTGTCCCTCCTTGTTTGTGTGAGCCCTGCTTGCAGCTCAGCACTGCTGGTATTGTAGTTCCAGGTTGCTTGACACCGTGTTGGACTGCAGTCTCTCTCTGCTCCTGCAGCTGATCAATCTGAACAGCTCTCTGCTCTCTCAGATAAGCACATAGTTTCAGCTCGCTAATGCAGCATGACCGCCAAGCCTCCCGATCCAGGCGGAGGTCTCGCACTGGCTCCACAGGGGGGCCGCTCTCTGCTCTCTCTCTGCAGACTGCTCAGGCAGACTTGGGCATGACCGTCCCTGCATGCTGCTGCCTCACTCTGGAGCCCTCCCAGGCCCACACAGCCCCATCAGCAAACTCCAGAGAGGGGAGCTGGCACGTCCATGTGCATGTGACTGAAACGGCACACAGCTCTGCTCTCTCTGCAGGGCATGGGCATGTGTGTGTCTATAAGAGGGAGAGAGAAAAAAATGAATATGCTTTTTTGTGAGATGAATATACATTTTTTTATTTACATGTTTGTGTCTGGAAGCTTCGTACTAAAAGCACTGTCAGACAGACTAATCCCTTATGAATCAATGTGCTGTCATTGATATTCATTTTTATTAGCCACTTAACAATAGAAAAGGGCTTAGATGTGTCACAGATGATGAAGAGAGGCACTAAAAACAGCTCTGGACAATTAAAGCTGCTGCTTTAATATCTGCTGCGATCGATGTGGATGGCAGAGTGCTCCAGGAGCTGTTTGCTGATAATTTGCAGTTTGTGTGCTGTGGCTTTTGTGAAACATATTTCGGTATGAAACACAGCTTTTTCCAGACATTAGAGAAATGTGCGTGCACGTGTTTGCTCCATGCCTGTGTCGTAGCAGGCAACCTGCCAGCCTCTTGCTGTATTATTTATGAGCACACAAACTGCATCAAAGCTGAGGAAACAGGAAGAATAATGCCACATTAGAAGCGCTCCCCTTGGGAAGGAAAATTTTCAAAAACCTGCTCCCTCAGACGTGTACCGTACCATGTAACACCGTGACCTAACTGACTTTGGAAAAATGTGCTCTGTAGGCAGTGGGTGTCCTTTAACATCAGAGCTAAATGCATCTTACTGCTGGTCTAATTTAAAATCAAAGAGTTTGATGGGGTATGTCAAAGTTTTATTCCCTCCCCAGACGATGCAGCCTGTATGGAGGTTAAGTTACAAATAAACAGTTCTGTTCAGGATTTATTCATTTGTGATAAATGTAAATGCAAAGCTTTGTATTTACATACAGACAGGTGTTGAATTAAAGCTAAAGCTTCAGTAAATGAGTGAAACAGGTCAAATGCTGGTAGCACTTTACTGATCAGTAATATAAGGGAAGCGATAGGGTAATTTTATGGTATATATTTATGATATAAGTTGCAGAAGTTGTACAGTGGGATGCGAAAGTTTGGGCAGCCTTGTTAATTTATCTGATTCACCTTTCCGTTTAAAATTCCGTTACATATATCATATAGGGGACAAACACAGTGATATTTGAGAAGTGAAGTTTATATGATTTGCAGAAAGTGTGCAATAATTGTCTAAACAAAATTAGGCAGGTGCATAAATCTGGGCACCAAAAAAATCTCTAGTTCATTCAGGTTTGATTGTTTCCGAGCATGGACAGCTCTCTTTAAGTGACACCACAGATTTTCAATAATATTCAGGTCTGGGGACTGAGATGGCCATTCCAGAATGTTGTGCTTGTTCCTCTGCATGAATGCATTAGTAGATTTTGAGCAGTGTTTAGGGTCGTTGTCTTGTTGGAAGATCCAGCCCTGGTGCAGCTTCAGCTTCGTCACTGATTCCTGGACACTGGTCTCCAGAATCTGCTGATATTGATTGGAATCCATGCGTCCCTCAACTTTAACAAGATTCCCAGTCCCTGTACTGGCCACACAGCCCCACAGCATGATGGAACCACCACCAAATTTTACTGTAGGTAGCAGGTGTTTTACTTGGAGTGCTGTGTTCTTTTTCCTTCATGCATAACGGCCCTTGTTATGCCCAAATAACACAGCACCTTATTCCAAAATGTAGCTGGCTTGTCCAAATGTGCTTTAGCATACCTCAAGTGGCTCTGTTTGTGATGTGGGTGGAGAAAAGGCTTCCTCTGCATCACTCTCCCATACAGCATCTACTTGTGTAAAGTGCGCTGAATAGTTGAACGCTGCACAGTGACTTCATCAGCAGCAAGATCATGTTGTAGGTCTTTGGTGCTGGTCTGTGGGTTGACTCTGACTGTTCTCAACATCCTTCGCTTCTGTTTATTCGAGATTTTTTTTGGTCTGCCACTTCGAGCCTTGGCTTTAAACTGTGCCTGTGGTCTTCCATTTTCTCACAATGTTTCTGACAGTGGAGACTGAAAGCTGAAATCTCTGAGATAGCTTTCTGTATCCTTCCCCTAAACCATGATGGAGAACATCTTTGTTTTCAGGTCATTTGAAAGTTGTTTTGAGACTCCCATGCTGCGACTCTTCAGAGAAGATGCAAAGAGGAGAAAAACTTACAATTGCCCCCCTTAAACACCCTTTCTCATAATTGGAGTCACCTGTGTATGGAGGTCAAGGGTCACTGAACACCAAACCAAATTTGAGTTCCAATAATTAGTTCTAAAGGTTTTGAAATCAATAAAATGACAACAGTGCCCAATTATTTTTTTTTTGGTGCCCAAATTTATGCACCTGCCTACTTTTATTTAGACAATTATTGCACACTTTCTGTAAATCATATAAACTTCATTTCACTTCTCAAATATCACTGTGTTTGTCCTCTATATGATATATTTAACGCAATTTTTTTATCCAAACAATCAATGCTTTATAAAGGTAAATCAGGAAAATTAACAAGGCTGCCCAAACTTTCGCACCCCACTGTAAGTCTTTCAGATCCTTGGTCCATGGTGCATGCCTCCTTCTGTCCACTGCTGCCAACAGCATGGTATGGTAATTATCTGCATGATTGGTATGGCACACAAAACATTGATAAAACCACCCCACTTCCAAAAGTCCTAAGATGCAACCCCTTTCCAACTCCTCCAACTGCTCAGACTGTTTTTGAACTCTTTTTCCGAGTCATACTTCACTGGCAAAGAAGGCTACCAACACCACAGCGTAAGTCAGAATGAAAAGCACGCGCAAAAGGAAGATGTTATATAGTCAGCCAGGACAGCAATAAGGCCCGTGCTTGCTTACACCGCATGCATTACTCAGCATGAAACTTGAACCATTCGCATGTCTCACAATGGCAAACCTACAGACCAAGATTTATTCCTGTCTTTTGATTCTTTCTGGATCCAACTGGTTTTTGGATGATGAGTATATTATGTAAGGGCACATATTGTGATTAGAGTTGTGAACTCTAAGCTTTTTTTCCAAGAGTGTTGTTTATGATAGAGTAACAGTTGTTAAAGGTGATTTATCTTTTTCAGTTTTATCTTTCTTTTAGTTTAAAGTAGCAATTCCAGCCCTTTTCTTTGTTACAAAATTACATCATCTAGAACAGAAGCTTGGCATGTCAGCACATCACGCACAGAAAACTACAAAGGTCAAATTTACCACTGTGAAATGTCCAGTCTAGCTTGCGATGGTGGATCTAGTGGGTTTACCACTCAGCACACCAACAAACAGCACATACGGGGGGCCATGTAAGGGCTGTGTAACTTTGTACAGTATGATAAAAAATATTGTGTTTTGGAAAAACTGAAGCATATAAATCTATTGTAGTTGACCACCCCTCCAAAAATAATATCATGAACCTGGAAAAATGACATAAAAGGTCCACTTTAACACTTTAACAGCATACGTGGAGTGGGAGAAACTGATGTAGGCTGCTTTAGTGTAGTGATGTAAATGTGATGGTTTGCTCGACATTACAAAAAACCTATACATTCAAAATGGGCTGTTTTGGCAGCTTACTTCCCACATGGACTGGGGAGAGACATGTATGTTTTGAAACTTAAACAATGTTTACAAACATTAAACTCTCATTTCAAGAAAATTGAGGAATATGTTCAGGAGTTTTTAATGAGTTGGGCCCTTCTATACCCCACTATGCTCTGTTAAATGTTTAAAAACACTTAGCAGGCCCAGATGCCCTTGGTTTGGAACAAGACTTTAATAGAGGGGTCATTATAGGATTACAGGAGCTTTAGACACTTTGCTCCCTATTGTTTCTGTTAGAGGTGGGGCTGAGAGACAGGATGCATGTGCAGAGTCTTGCTTATTGGGTACTTCCAGGAGTCAGTGTCACAGTTCAAACATCAGTTGAAGTGGCACTTGCGTTAAACACAGCTTTATCCATACACAGCGGACAAAGCAGAAGACATAAGCAATGGAAAGAACCAGATAAGAACAGGAGAGGGAAACTACATAAGGGATAATGAAAGAGCAGAGACAAGGAGGAGCCAAAACTGGAGAGGGCGAATTCCAAACGGGAGGGTCCATGTGTGGTCTCTCTAGAGGGGACACCCCATAACAAGAAAAGTGACTGCAGTGACATCTGAGTAGGATGACTTTTGGTCTGTGAGAAAGTCGTCAGTAAAAGCTGCTGTAGATTTGCTTGAATTGGTCCATTTGTCCTTTTAGTGGGAACGGTCACTGCACACTTATTCTGTCTGAGCTCCTTTATGCTATGATAAAATTTTTGTCTTCTGATGGAAACGGTCTCATCCGCAGGACGTGAGGGGTCACTGTGGGGTTTCATGAAAATTATGTAAATCATATGCTTTAGCCTCTGCAATCACCAGGTCTTTACCCAGCTGAGCATCTGTGCGAGATTTCAGACAGTGGTATATGACAGCGCCCTCCTCCATCATCATCAAAATACCAATTGAGAAGCTTTTGTTTTTGGGAGAATGGTATTCTGTCCCTTCAGTACAGTTTCAGAGACCTGCAGAGTCTTCCCATGGCACATTGAAGCAGTTTTGGTGGCTCATGCTGGGTATTAAGACACCTTATTAAGACACTTGGTGTTGTTTTTGTTGCTTTGTATGTTGTGTTTTTATATATGTATATATATATATATACATACATACATACATACAACAGTTTAGCTCCGCCAGTTCAGTTTAAAAAGGTGTAAAGGCCCAGACTGCTTTTTGAATGAGGCACAATGTAGAGGCGATTCAGGACAGAGGTCATTTACATTTATCTGTCTTAGAGGCACAGTAACAAAACTAGCCTGTTTAAAGGAGCAATTTGTAAGATGACGCTACCTGTCAGATTCATACTCCAAACAATAGAGGGCAGCATATCAGCAGTAAATGTACAGTCCCTCCTCCTCCCTCATTAATCTCTCTTATCAGCCTAGAAGAAACACTGATGTTCAACATCAAACTGCTACTCCAGTGGTGGAAATAAATTTTTTTTTAAAAAACTGCTTCTTCACCCTGTCATGTTTGACTGTTTCAGCTTGATGATGCAGTGACTCAGTGTCGCTGGTTAGCATGCTAACTACAGTAAACATATCTGCAACACAATACATATGTTACTATTAATACAGTTAGTTCTTTATAAATTTGATTTGGTTTTGTAATGTTTTATCCTAAAAATCTTATTTACTGTTCCTTTAACTATAAGGACTGAAGAGAGGTTGGGAAATTTCAGGGAACATGAATCACTTGTGTTTTTAAGCACCTGGATGTAATACTGCTAATCATTAATGTGTGCAGCGCTGATGTGTGTGGTTTTAGCTATCTTATCAGAATGTTCCATGCCCTGTATCTCTGTCAGCAGTGCAGTTATTTCCAATGGTTCATCTCACTAGTTCAATTCAAAGTCGCTTATTCATAAATACACCGGGGCCATTTACTCACAGTGAAGCCACTAGAGAATGACAGAGCTCATCTCCTTCTTAATCCTGCTGAGAGATCACAACATGTGCGTGTGTGTAATATCAGCGGCGCTGAGACTATGAAAGGCTTCAGATGCTGCTCTTATTATTCTGCAGTGTGCCGATAGTACAGAGTGTCCTGCTCTGCTCTGGCCCCTGTCCTGTCTTCCACTGTGACATTGGCTCTCTCTGCGTCACTGCTCTCTCCCTTGTCTGTCTTTCTCTAACAATTTAATATCTAACAATCTTTTGTCTTCTCTTTTCCCCACTTAGTCCTGTTTTCTCCTGCTTTTCAGGTCTGTTATTTTCTGAGCTTCCTCCTTATCCTGCTCACCAGTTACACCTCAGCTTTCTTTCTTTTTCTTTCTTTTTCTTTCTTTCTTTTTCTTTCTTTCTTTCTTTCTTTCTTTTTCTTTCTTTCTTTCTTTCTTTCTTTCTTTCTTTCTTTCTTTCTTTCTTTCTTTCTTTCTTTCTTTCTTTTTCTTTCTTTCTTTCTTTCTTTCTTTCTTTCTTTCTTTTCCTTTCTTTCTTTCTTTCTTTCTTTCTTTTTCTTTCTTTCTTTCTTTCTTTCTTTCTTTCTTTCTTTCTTTCTTTTCCTTTCTTTCTTTCTTTCTTTCTTTCTTTTTCTTTCTTTCTTTCTTTCTTTCTTTCTTTCTTTCTTTTTTTTTCTTTTCCTTTCTTTCTTTCTTTCTTTCTTTTTCTTTTCTTTCTTTTTTTCCTTTTTTCTTTCTTTCTTTCTCCACTGCCTCTTTTATATTTGCTTTCCCCCTTTTCAACTGTTTTTCTCCCTTACTTCTTTTTTTGTTCTTTTTGTTTCATTTATTGCCTTTCTTTCCTGTTTTCCTCTTATTTTCTTGCCTCCTCACATTTTCCTTCTTACTCTGCATGTATTTCTCTTTTCTTTTCTTTAGCTTTCATTCACTCTGTCTTACTTCTCTTCTTCACTTTTTCTAATTTTCTCATTCTCTCCTCTCTCTTTTTCTTCTCCCTCTCATTTTTTATTCCCTCTTTCTCATATCCTCTTTCATCCGCCCCTCTGTATTTCCCTCTCTTCTCTCCATCTTTTATCTTTACTGTCTTTCTCCCAGCCCCCCTTCTCTGGCATTTGCTCTGCAGGCCTAATGAGAACACTGGCTGACCTGTCTCTTTTCTCTTCCCAGTAAAAACAACACGGTGACTCACAGTCAGTCAGAAGTGACACTCTCAGTCTCTCACTCTCTCTCCCTCTGTCTCTCTCTTCCCCCTAAGTCTCTCACTGGGCCAAGCCAGCTCTGAATCACTTACAGCCATTGCTCATTCATTGAGGTCAGTCCAAAAGTATAGAGCCCTCTCTCACTACATGCTAATCACACCAGAATGGTAGAAAAGTCAGGCAGATTGTGAGTACAAGAGACAGCGCCTCAGGTGTGTCTGGACTGGAGAAGTCTGGATCATCAGTCGTTACTGCAAAGTCAACGTCTTTTCTCTTGATCCAGCTGAGGGTGTTCATTGGAACTGCACCACTGTGAACATCTAAACATTCATATATTCCAGGATTCATGTTCGTATTATGAAGTACGTTTTTCGTTTCTACTAAGAGGTGCAAAATTCTCAGAACTTACAGAATCGATTAAAGATCAAGCGGCAAAGCGCGGTTTCACCAGCTGCTCCAGGCTGTGTCATAGTTCAGACAATTATGTGGCACAGCGTGCCATCGTTAAGATACCTACACCCTCACATGTTCCCTAAGGAGAATTTTAATGGAGTCCAAGCAAGCATTTTCCCTCGCATTCCAAAACAATGTCTACTAATCCAGAGCAACTTTGACCCTGTTTTTGCTGACAGACCCTCAAGTCTCCCACAAACGCCCCCCTGCTCCCTCCATTCTGACTGCAATCTGAATGCTTGGTTATAGACAGCTCTGTCAGGATTCCTGCATTGGCTTGAAAGCAATTACAAGCTGAATGACTGGGGCTGTCTGTCAGTGGTATATTTGGCAGTGTCTGGCAGCTGATGGTGAATATATCTGTGCTGTTGAGAAAAACGAGTCTGAATCCAAACACGGGCAGCTTGAGCCAGTGATTCATCCTCATTCGTTAGTATGGTAGTCTGTTACGACACCTTGTGCTGCAGAGTAATTAAGGGGGTGTCACAAAATGAGTTACTGTTTCAGATTCTCTGCAGCACCGAACCCACCCCCTCTCCTAAATCTGACAGTTAATATGATAATGAACTCCTGCAGAGTCAGAGATTGGAAGAAAGATTGTTGGAAATGTATTTTAAATGATTTTATTTTTTCTTTTTACAGTAGGTTGTGATGCTTGTTTGATCAATGAGACTGGCATGTTTTAATACATCAGAGACAACATGCTTCCAGAAGTTCATTAAGCTGTAGATCTGCTGTTAACTGTCTTAAGTACATTATAAATCCATTAGTGGAATCAGCTCCCATCGCTGACAGAGGCATTCGAGGCGTGCTCACAGGACTGGGATATATTATGGAACACATATTCAGAATACAGAATCTGTATTCAGTCCAAGTCATATTTTGTAAAGGCGTTATTTAGAATACAGTTGCCTTATAAACGCATAGGACAAATACTGTTAGAAGACACTACAGGCCAAAACTATGTGTCATGTTTAAGAGAAACACCATCTATACTTGTTTAGTAACCGTTTTGAAATCAGTGTACAGTGTGTAGGGTAAAGCAGAAAGTCTGTAAAGCAAGAACACTTTGTGTACAATGAAGTTCTGGAGTCGACTGATAAATCAGTGTTATTAATGTCAGGACTTTTGAGAGATGACGGTTTTGTACTGAACTCATGATGTGTTTTGTGGGAGGTTATGTTCATTCCATTAACTGAGAGTCACATATCTACCCACTTTATAGTCACATTTGCAAGATTTCATTTCTGAATATATATATATATATATATATATATATATATATGTATGTATGTATGTATGTATGTATGTATGTATATATATATATATATATATATATATATATATATATATATATATATATATATATATATATATATATATATATACAGTGAGGAAAATAAGTATTTGAACACCCTGCGACTTTGCAGGTTCTCCCACTTAGAAATCATAGAGGGGTCTAAAATTTTTATCTTAGGTGCATGTCCACTGTGAGAGACACAGAAAATCAGGAAATCACAATGTATGATTTTTTAATCATTTATTTGTGTGTTACTGCTGCAAATAAGTATTTGAACTCCTGTGAAAATCAATGTTAATATTTGGTACAGTAGCCTTTCTTTGCAATTACAGGTCAAACATTTCCTGTAGTTTTTCACTAGGTTTGCACACACTGCAGCAGGGATTTTGACCCGTTCCTCCACACAGATCTTCTCCAGATCAGCCAGGTTTCTGGGCTGTCGCTGAGAAACACAGAGTTTGAGCTCCCTCCAAAGATTTTCTTCTTACAGAGTCACTCCTTGGTTATCCTGTCTGTGTGCTTTGGGTCATTGTCATGTTGGAAGACCCAGCCACGACCCATCTTCAGTGCTCTAACTGGGGGAAGGAGGTTGTTCCCCAAAATCTCGCAATACATGGCCCCGGTCATCCTCTCCTTAATACAGTGCAGTCGTCCTGTCCCATGTGCAGAAAAACACCCCCAGAGCATGATGCTTCCACCCCCATGCTTTACAATAGGGATGGTGTTTTTGGGATGGTACTCATCATTCTTCGTCCTCCAAACACGGCGAGTGGAATTAAGACCATCTGACCACAGACCTTTCTCCCATGACTCCTCTGGATCATCCAAATGGTCATGGGCAAACTTAAGACGGGCCTGGACGTGTGCTGGTTTAAGCAGGGGAACCTTCCGTGCCATGCATGACTTTAAACTATGACTTAGTCTTAGTGTATTACCCACAGTAACCTTGGAAACAGTGGTGCCAGCTCTCTTCAGGTCATTGACCAGCTCCTCCCGTGTAGTTCTGGGCTGATTCCTCACCTTTCTTAAGATCATTGATATGCCACGAGGTGAGATCTTGCGTGGAGCCCCAGTCCGAGGCAGATTGACAGTCATGTTTAGCTTCTTCCATTATTTTAATAATTGCTCCAACAGTTGATCTTTTTTCACAAAGCTGCTTGGCAATTGCCCCGTAGTCCTTTTCAGCCTTGTGGAGGTCAACAATTTTGTCTCTGGTGTCTTTGGACAGCTCTTTGGTCTTAGCCATGCTAGCAGTTGGGGTCTTACTGATTGTGTGGGGTGGACAGGTGTCTTTATGCAGCTAGCGACCTCAAACAGGTGCTTCTAATTTAGAATAATAAGTGGAGTGGAGGTGGAGTTTTTAGAGGCAGACTAACAGGTTTCTGAGGGCCAGAATTTTTGCTGATTGGCAGGTGTTCAAATACTTATTTTCAGCAGGAACACACAAATAAATTATTGAAAAAAATCATACATTGTGATTGGTTGAAATATACTTGAAGTCTATACCTAAATGCACTGGGATGAGTTGAATACTAAGAACTAATCTTCTGACTACTAACCTGACCTCAGTGATGCTGTTGTGTCTGATTGCAATCAAATCCTCATGGCCATGACCCAACATCTAGTGTAAAATCTTCTTGGAAGGGTTAGAGACTTAGACACTGTTGATGCAGGGAAGATAGAAGAACTCCACATTAATGTTCTTGATTTCAGAAGACATGGTGAATGAGTAAGTGTCTACAAGCGTTTGTAAGAGAAGAGTGGAAGATGTGGAAGACCACAAAGACTTAAATACGCACTTTCTCACTGTAGTCGATGTTATCTTGGCTGATTGCTTAATGCAGGCTCATTTGGAGCTTTTCACATTGGCGAAAAAATGCCATGCTGGTTGACCTGTCGTCGCCTACAACTCAGCTTCAAAGTGTGGCTCTAAAAATGTTGGTTTTCAAGGACTGGTGTGTCAGCAGAAGCAGCGCTCATGCATAATGCAGTCCTCCTCCTTCAGCCATGAAGGAAACGCAGCGTTCCCCTGCGCTCACAGATCCTTCATGTGTCATTTAGACACTGAGCTGTTTGTGTGAGGTGCTGCTTAAACAGCAGATTCATGCCATTAGTGCCTCTGATATCAGCTGGAACATTACTGCATCCCACATCTATATAATTAAGATAATAGACTCCTTATCCCCCCATCTCTCTCTCTCTCTCTCTCTCTCTCTCTGTATTCTTTCTTGCTCTCTCTAACAGCCTCGTTCTTTCTTTCATTTTTGTCTACTGCTCTGTCACTTTCCTTCTCTATCTTTCTGTCTCTCTCGTACTTCTTTACTTTCTTTCTTTCATTCTCGCTTCCTCTTTATTTACACCTTCTATCACTTGCTCATTTTTTGCTGTTTCTTCTCTTTTCTTTCTCTTTCTGTTTACCACCTGTCTTGCACACTCTCTCGTTCTTTCTCTCTTGCTTTCTTTCATTCTGCTTAGTTTTCATCTTTCACTTTCTTTCTCTGTAACCACTTGCTTTATTCTCTCTTTCTCTTGCCTCATTCTTCTTTCTCTTTCTCTCTTGTCCTTTCTCACCCAGTCTGTCTCATTTTCTTTTTCTCTCTCTCACTCTTTCTTTCTCACTCACTCTCTCACTCACATCCCCCATCTCCGTTATAAAGAGCATACACAAACATAATTGTTGAATATTTTTTCCTCTCTCTCTCTCTCTCTCTCTCTCTCTCTCTCTCTATCTCTATCTCTCTCACAGGTATTCAATCTATCCATTCTCCGTGTTGCAGCAATATGGTATCAGACACCCCAAGCCGTCCCCCTTCTTTGGAAACATGATGCTGTTTCGACATGTAAGGCTGCTTCTGATTCATTTCACATCTTTCTAAAGGACATCGGCATGCGACACCTACTCCAATTTCCCTGCTACTTCACGCTGTAAAAATGCCTTTTGTATTCCAGAAGCATGAGACATCATTAACAAAATGTTGTCTCTTCTGTTTATATATCTATATTCATACTTCACACGCACATGCACACACACCCCACACATGGCCTCGCCACACACGGCACCGCCACACACCCAGAGGCTTAAAAAACAGCCAGTTTCTCAGAACTACAGTAACTGCACTTCATTAAATTTGTTCATTAAAGATGGCTCAAAAGTAATGACTTCTAATACCATGTGATTTCCAAACAGATTACTCTTAGCTTAATTGCTTTACTTCTAGGATGAATATGTAAAAGGGGGAAGACGAGTGGGTGGGTTTAATATTACTGCATTAATGCTGCAGCTTAACACTGTCCTGCATGCTTTTTTCCTCCAGGTCTGTTTGAATAATAGAGGCAGCTTTGATTACTCAGGCCCTAAATATGTCACAGCCACCATATCATGTGAGGCACTGTAGCCGCTTATTTCTGCCATGCATTTTCACACTGATACATGATGTCAAATGAAGATGAGTTGATTAATATCAGACAGGCGAAAACAGACAAGGCTTTAATGCTGTAAGCTGTTATCTAGTCTTGCAGTGGCGGACATGATCTCATAATAAGAATATATATCAGGGGACAAACTGTTACCGGGTACCCCTAAAGTATAATTGTAAAAATGATCGATGATGAATAATAATTACTGAGATATTTTTATGTATGATTGATTACCACGTGCAAGAACTATTTCTAAACCAGCCCTATGCATAAGACCCCTGAAAAACATCAAGTCAGCATGTCATGATCTATGTTTATGCAAACAGTAAATGCACCCTACTGCCCCAATTTTAAACTCTGACCCATGCCACCCTTTGCCTCCATGACCCTGTTTACATCAGATCACTTCTTATGACCAGTACCTGGATTGTATCCTGTTTAGACTTTAGCCACAAGCATTTATAATTGGTAGTCAACTTGGTAGCCTCTGGATAGTCAGAGTGAAATCTGATTGCAGTGTGGGGCGGAATATGCAAATCCATTCATTTGTTACACAGTGATCAATTATTTATCTGTTCAGCCTCTATTGCCTACAGTTGTGCACAGTAGTAGTCTGTCCATATTACTACTAAGCATTTTTATCATGTCCCCAACCATGTGCATCAACCATGATAATCTTCCTCGCAGACACCAATTACATGCTTAGTATCCTGGAAGGGGTTTTGGTTGCTTAATGTGTCTTGGAGAGACATATGTGTTCACATTGCTGTGTGACATGTGGCTCAAGTACGTCTCAGACCCCCTTCTGAGAGGGGATTGTGTCTTAAATGTGTCTGAAGTGTATTGGGGTGAATTGGCCTTAATCCAAATATTATCTTGACACTCAAGACACTCAAAAATTGTGTCTTTCTATTACTCCAACACCAGTCACACCGTTTCACTTCTCACATTTAAGCCTTTATCCTCAAAACATTACCGTTCTTGAGCCAGGATTGCTGGTGGGTTAGGCTTCTCGCTAAGCTATTATTAGTGCCCTAACAAGGATATGAATTAAAAGTAGCTTAAGCTACCAGCTTCACACACCAAAACACAGGTTTATCCACTCAGACTTGAGTCTTTATCCACTACCCTTATGTCAGCGAGGCTTTAATGGGCCGGAATGAGCTTGCATGATGGTGTGTAATGCTGTTTATGTCTTCCCGCCAAGCTAAAACTAGCTTTTCATGCTTCTCATGCAGGACATTCAAGCAAAAGTCATTAAGGCAAAACAGGTCCACACACAAGTACACACATTTACCCATTTAGCTTTAAGTGTTTATTCCCTTGATGTCACTGAAGCTTCAGCGTGAATAAACCTGCAGTGTGGAGTGGTAACACGCTACCATGGTGCAGTGCTACCTACTTATAGAACAGTGTTCCATATTCAGCAGGTTGTTATATAGATGTGGTATATGAGTTGGACACTGCTATAATTTTAAACCCCAGTAAAATTGGTCTGTTTTGGACCCTATCACAGCACTCATTGACCAGAAGGCAGGAAACACCCTGGACAGGAAGAACAACCCAAAATAAGACAGAATAAAATGTTTATTTTTATCTTCCATTAAAGATTAAGAACTTTGTTTCCTTCTCCTGTGACGTCATTCCTTTTGGAGACACAGCGTTTTTTTTATCCAACAGCTGTGATATCTTTTGGTACATTGGACTGTGATTGGTTCCACAAATCATTCTTTCCCAGATGTGCTGAGAAAGCCTGTGAGTTCAGTAGAAAAATGTGAATTCTGCACAATGGTACTGCACTTGACACAAACATCAGTCTATATAACCATAATGAGCCATCTAATATGGCAGTTGATAATTTCAGAAACACATGTTTGAGCACAGGGGCCCTTTAAATGTCCGGTGCTGGATTACTATGAAATCTGCTGCATACAAGAGCTTTCCCCCTCTAAAACCTGCCCCAAATTATTTTAGTGTGTTTTGCAAACCTGAACATCTTTTCCAAAGCATAGCTTCTCATTCTTTCCAAATCTCAATTATTCCAAGTGCAACCATCGTAACCACAAACAGCTGCTGGTAACCTGGCGTTAACTTGTATTACCAGATCTGGGATGTTTCATAGATTCTGGTTTAATAGAACTGTTTTTCTGTTGCAAAAGAGCACGTTTATTTTAACGTGTCCTCGGCACATATGACACATATCTGCATATTTAATTGGAGTTTGAAAGTCATGCTATGATTGTGTTACATCCATTGGTTAAAGGCAGGCTTTTGTTGTCCACAGAACAATGTGGATGAGCACCATCACCCCCTACTTTGAGCTCTGCCTTTCCAAAGAGCTGGATTGATCTAACCATGTAACGACAGAAAATCTAACCAACCTCTTTTATAAAGGGGACCTGATATGCTTATTTTCAGTGTCAGCCTTCTTTTTGGGGGTCTCCCAGAATAGATCTATAGGCTTAATTTTTCCAAATCACAGTATTTTTTCCTATCCTGTTCACATCTGTATTCACCCTTGGTCTGAAAGGCTCTGTTAAAAGCTTCTTGCCTTCCAAAGACCCCAGTGTGCTCAAATGGTCTGTTGTTAAGTGTGATAGTTATGCAACAAATGAAATTTCTATTCATTGTATCCAGTATCAGCAGGTTAGAGTCTGACTCTTTGTCATATGATTTAATGTCTAAAAATACATAAAAAATGATCAAAATGGACATGATCAATTTTTTTTACAAAACGAGACCAAATACTGATACCATACTGATTTTAAAAAATACATACATTTTGACAAAAACATACATCATCAAAAAAATTGTTGCACCCAGACAGAAATGTCAGACTGCAATGCTATTTAGACGGAAGATTAACAGCTTTGATTAGGGAAAGTGTCAGATTGCGTTGCTGTTTAAAAGGAAGATAAAGGTTACCAGGAGCAATAAATGATGATCAATTTAGACTGCTATACACATACAGTAAGAGACAAGTAGTGTCTCTCAGTATGGCATTAGGCCGCCATGTTTGCCAAAGCAACATGCCAGATGTCTCAGCATGGAGTGTAGAGCTTTCTAATGTACTACAATAATGCATCACATGTAGCCTAAATATTCTTATACAGTTCCTGCAGATTGAGTGACAATGGGCCTTCTGGATGTGTGATGTGTGAAAACAAATCTTGGGTTTAACCACGGTGCCTCCACACAGATTAGTTGTTTTTACCAAGGCAAAATGGGATTCATCGTTGAAGTTGACCTTCATTACAGTCAGACACCAGCGTTGTCATGGTGTAAAGGGCTGTCATTGTAATGGTCTGCATTAAGTCCTTCGTCGTGCAGCCATCTGCCAACGGCCCAGGTACTAACAGGTTGACGCATGGAGGGCATCACTGCTTGCTGAATGCTGTTGCGTTGGTCAGGTACAGCGATAATGCCCATCCTTGCTTACATGTGTGGCCGAGTGTGAAACTTGAATCATTCACGTGCCTCATGATGTCAACCCTACCCACCAAGTTTGATTCCTGTTGGTTGATTCCTTCTGGGTGCGACTATATGTGCTGCTATGTATTTTTTTTTTTCTCCTCATAAAATATCTACTCAGTAACGCAGATCTGATACAGACTGAAAGTTTTAAGATCCAACAGAATTAGATGAGATGGTAAAGAAATGTATAGAAGAAATGACTACATTACAACATGGCTTTTCTTATCATTGGCAGTTAACCACAACTTCGAGGGTTAACACCCACCCAAACCTTAACCTTCAGTTTAACTCAAGCTTAATTCTCTCAGGCTGAAAGAAGTTGAAGCAGCTTCTGCTGCTCCTGTGCAGCCCTGGCTGTGATTACATTCACAGATCAATATGTTTCTGTCAGGCAGCCTTGGTGGGCTGGACGGCTTGTCGTTTATGGGTTTCACGTCTTTGTATCTTTCTATCACTCTGTTATGACAGGATTGCTTCTTCGTGCTCTGTTTTTCTCCTCTTTCTTCCTTACATCTGGCTGTCAGTTCAGAGAAGAGAAGAGCTTTATTGGCATGGCCATTCAGATATATCTGCCTGTCTGTCTATTTATGTTTCTGCTGGTCTACATGTCTGACTATCTTTATGTCTGTCTCCATATATGCATTTCTGTGTCTACAGTTCTGTGCACAGTTCTGGTTTATTTAAGGTCCAGTCAAAATGAATAAGAAGCTCAAATAAAAGACATCAGGAAGTTACACAAAAACCTCAATGACTATAGTATGAGGTTTATGCATTTTCAAAATATAGTTCTCAAAAACACAGTATCATTTTTTTTATTTATAGTCTACAGAGGTTGGTGGTAGACAGTGGCTCAATTGGTGCTGTGTTTAAATCCCAGACCACCAGGCAACTGCCCTGTTATCACAGCCATAAACAGCTAATTAGGTAACCTTTTTGTACTATGACAGTTTCCCCTTAAAATTAGGCCATATATCGCCGTACTGACAGCATCACAATACATCCCGGTTTACTGAATCATAACCCTTGCATCATGATGCGTATTGTATTGCTAGGTTTATGCCAGTACACGGCGATAGCATCCACTGTGTCTTTATTACAGCTGTTGTTATTTTTGAGAGACGTGCTTTCAGTTTTCATTCCCAGGGATATTTTTTTCACACCTCAAAAAAACTAGTTTGATTTGAGCCGGTTAATCCAAACACAGTACTGTCCTTGATCTTAGGGATCTACTGTAACAGTCACCAGATTAAGATGCAAGTGCGGAGTTTAATGGTAAAGAACGTCAGTGGCTGGAGTATTCAACAACAGACAAGAAAAATAATGGTCAAAAGAACAGGCAAAATAAAAAACCTTAAAGTACATACGGAGGAGGATACAGCAAGAGATCAGGGTCGAGGGAACAGGCAAATCCAAAAACCAGAGAGTACATAAGACACTGTGTAAGTGGCAAGATCTTACAGGGAGGCAGAGTGAGAGTCTAGGTATATGAAGGCTAGCTAAATGAGGAGATGAGAAACAGGTGTGTGTGAAGGGGAGGTGCCAGCTCCCAGTACTCCAGGGATGCTGATCTCTGACAGGAGGAGCGGCATTATGGCATGACTTATTTTCTTCTTTCTTTTGTTAGTTTCCTTTTCTTTCTTATGATCAATTAAATACAAACACATTCAGTGATGTTAAGGTCTGGACCCAGGGGTGGTCAGTCCATTGTTTTGAGATCACCAGCAGCTGCTTTGTTTGATTCACAGATTTTCTTTTTTTAGAAATGGCGTCTTGACAGCTACACATCCTTACACATTTGATTTGCATTCTCTTCTCATAGGGAAAGGATTTTGTGAGATGAACACACTGAGAGTTTTAAGGAGTCTTACCTTTTAATGACATTTGATACATTAGAAAGCACAAAATGATGAAATACGTTTTTGGAAACTGACTTTTTTCTTTATTTCTCGTTGTTCTTTGGTCTTTCTTTATGCAAGTGGACTGTCTTGTGTTTTCAGAAATATCTCCTGAAATATGGATACCTAGTGCTTACAGACAGGAAATAAAATAATCAGTCTGTCCATCAGTCTGTCTACCCTCATTTTGTCTCCTCCCTTTCAGTTTTTGTTCTTTTATCTTTGAAAGTTGAAGTAATGAATGAACGTTCGCACTGCTTTGTCTTGAACAATTATTGTGTATCTGCGTATCACTCCCCGGTGAGCAGAGTGGTTTGGGCTTTAAGTATGTGTCTGTGTGTGTGTGTATTTCAGCATGTGTCAGCAGTCTTCAACTCACAAACAGTCTCTAGAGTCTTGCTCTCGCAGAATTCTCTGACCCAATTCTACAGGCCATCATCTGAGCCAAGTCTTGTACGTGTGTGTGAAAGGAGGAGATTGAGTGAGGAAATAAATGTGTGTGTGTGTGTGTGTGTGTGTGTGTGTGTGTTAACAACACTGAACGAACACAATCCCACCCCAGGCATCAGATAGATAGATAGATAGATAGATACTTTATTGATCCCAGAGGGAAATTCAAGGCATCCAGTAGCAGATATACAAACCATACAGAAGCAACAACAGAAGCAAGATAGATTGTACAAACAGAGACAGAGACACAACACAAAGTATGAAAGTATAAAAATAGAGTCCTTAGTGTCTGGGTAAGGTATAAAGTATAAATGGAGGTAGTGGTAAACAATTTGCTAAGCAAATTAAGAAGATGGCTGTTGTCAGCCATATAGACAGTGCAAGTACGCAGTAATATAAATAATTTATCAGTGCAAAAAGTGTAAACAGTACAGAATGGAGTAGAATAATACAATATAAATAGAAATAGGGCATTTAGGAGGGAGTGTGTGCAGAGATGGGGGTGTGTCCATTGGAGGGACCGGAATGAAAGAGTGTCCAGAGTTTTTCATTTGCTGTACTGAGAGGAGTTGAACAGTCTTATGGCCTGGGGGACAAAAGACTTTCTGAGTCTGTCTGTGGAGCAGGACTGGGACAGCAGTCTGCCACTGAATGAGCTCCTCTGCCTGATGATCGTGCTGTGCAGAGGATGGTGAACATTGTCCATGATGTGCAGCAGCTTGCTGAGGGCTCTCCTCTCTGCCCAGTGGTGTTAAGGACTCCAGCTCTAGTCCCAGCACAGAACCAGCTTTCCTCACCAGCCTGTCGAGTCGTCCAGCATCCCTCTTGCTGATACTGCCTCCCCAACACACCACAGCATAGAAGAGGACGCTGGCTACCACAGACTGGTAGAACATCAGCAGGAGTTTTCTGGCAGATCCTGAAGGACCCCAGCCTCCTGAGGAAGTACAGTCTGCTCTGTGCTTTCTTGTAGACTATGTCAGTGTTTACTGACCAGTCCAGCCTCTCGTCCAGGTGCACACCAAGGTATCTGTAGGACCTGACCACCTCCACATCAACCCCCTTGATGGAGATTGGCTGCTGAGAGGGCCTGGACCTCCTGAAGTCTATACACATCTCCTTGGTTTTGGTGATGTTCAGCTTCAGATGGTTGGTAGTGCACCACTCCACAAAGTCCTCAACCAGGCTTCTGTACTCCCTCTCCTGACCATTACGCACACACCCCACGATTGCAGTGTCATCAGAGAACTTCTGCATGTGGCATAACTCCGAGTTGTATTTGAAGTCCGATGTGTACAGGGTGAACAGGACTGGAGAGAGAACAGTCCCCTGTGGTGCTCCTGTGCTGCTGATCACCGTATCAGAGGAGCAGTCCCTGATCCTGACATGCTGTGGTCTCCCGGTGAGGTAGTCAGTGATCCAGGTGACCAGGTGCATGTCCACCTCCATCTTCATCAGCTTGTCTCTCAGTAGTAGGTGACAGATATTTAATGTTGTACAGCAGGTAGAGAATGCACTGTACCAGAGATGGGGGAGTGGGGCGGGGAGACAGGGGGAGAGAGAGAGAAATGTTCAGCTAAAGAGAGTCATAAACAGTTGGTAAGAAGTTTTAAAGAAAAGATGGTGTTAGTAAGTTTCTTTAGTGTCAGCAAAGTGGCTTGTCGAATTGATAGCTAGAAGATGTCAGAAATGTGCAGTAAGTGGCTTTAAAGTACACAAAAGTACATTGCATTTGTCTTATCTCGTTTACTTTGTGGTCCACATCCTACGCCAGCTTTAGTGTGTCTTCAGAACAGGTCAGCAAAACATCATTCATCAAACAACAACATCAAGGAAGCAGATCTCACCACAGTCAGGCTAAAACACCATGTTGTGGCCTTCTATGCATGCAGTGCTTTCCCTTATATGGCTTTGAAGTCGAGGTAACACACAATGAATACACACGCTCTCTCTCACTCACTCATCTTCTAAACTGCTGTATCTTTCTGGGTCACCGGGGTGCCGGAGCCCATCCCAAAATGCAATGGGCAGTAGGCAGGAAACATCCTGGACAGGCCACCAATCCACTGCAGAAGAATGAATATGTAGAAGAGATAAATGAATATCCCCTCATAATAGTCTATAATCAAACCAATAGTCTGAGACAACCAAATAAAGTCAATAGTCACCCAAATCTTTCAAATCTTGTTTGAAAAAACATTGCCAAATCTTATTTCAGCCCACTCAAACCACATCCATGTCTTCACTAAGGCTGAGCAGACATGTCAGTGTGGTTTAGGACCTGGTATGACTTACTGTGAACTATAAAAATGAACAAAACCTTTCTGTGCAGCCCAGTGCTGCAGGCAGACACCTTAGACTTTAGATGTGTGTTGGAGAGGCACACAGGCATATAGTTGATACAGAATATGTACTTATGTTGCTTAATAATAGAAAAATGCTGCTGATGCTGATTTTGTGTCAAACTGAAGGTGTTTTTAAATGATTCAAATTGTTTTAAATAATCAAGGAAGAGGAGGTCTAATCTAGCGTTCATATACCTCTGTGATCTGTGTGCATGCCAAAGAGGGCCAGATTCTGTGGGAAAGACAAATTTATCCCACTGTCTCAAATGACTGACAATAGTGTTCAGCTGTGATGTGAGGATTTTGTTCATTTTTATGGTTCACAGTAAGTTATAATAGAAGTGGCAGGTCAAGTGAAGTATTAGGGGTGTATTTATAGAGAAGTGAGTTTCAACACTAAACTAAAGAAGCAATGTAGACCAAACATATGGCTGATCGAGTACACGTGGGCTAAATGTTGTATAAATTAAATTCGACAGAATAGACACGCTAAATATCTAAATACGTACATTACGTTAAGTGCCTAGAATACACTTTGTTCTTTCGCACCTCTGGCCTGTTATCATTCTAACACCAGGGTCAAAGGTAGTTCACAAGTTTCTGGTCAGAAATATAGGCATGTCTCTGTGGTGTCAGCGTGCTAAAAAAAAAAAAAAAATATATATATATATATATATATATATATATATATATATATATTATATATATATATATCATAAAGGAAACACTTTGTATTTTTACAGTGCATTATTCCATTGATGTTTCTTTAAAACCGCTAAGATGAAAAACCTCCAGTGAAAGGCTTTTATGGAAACAAAAGCGGTTCTCCTCTCATTCCAAATAACAGTTTTGGCTTCTTCGTTACCAACAATGCTGAAAATGCCCTTGGATGGTGTGCTGCTGGACACATACAGAGTTATTTCCTTCTATAATGAACATGGCTCTCATTTGCCTAATAAGCCCCTCACACAGTGGTATGTTTGAAATGTGATTGGTTGCGATGCGTAGTTGTTTTGGAAAATATCAAATTGCATTTTTCAGACTGACACTGTGATTTGATTTGCAATTATTTACTATAAATAAAGGCACCTGTTTTTTAACCAAGAACCAGAATGTTTAGTTTTTCTGACAAGTAGCTAAACATTATGCATTTTGTATGTTGGCTAAATTTCCCCTTGTTAAATTAACTGTTGATAGTGCAGGCTGTAATGATATTCGTAGCTCATGGGTTTGAAAATTGTCATTTCAATACAAATATTGTTCATCTTTCGGCTCTAGGTTGGGGGCATGATCAAGTGATATTTCAGACTGTCTCTCAAGTTTGTAAGTCAAAGAGCTGAGGTCATGATCATTCATGAGGTCAATGCCCAGAGGAGGTTGCTGTAAAGATTTAGCCTGTGTACCGGGGTATTCACTTTAAGCAACGGTGCCAGCTAAATGACGAAAGGCCTTTAATGCCAAGTGAGAGAGATAGAAGGGAAATAAATACAGACCACACCATAACCAGGAGAGCGAGAAGACGATGTTGAGAATGTTGGTGTGTTCCTATTCTTTTATTACCACTGCTATATCTCTCAATCTCTTGTCTCTCTCTCTTGTTCTCTCTTTTTCTGTCTCTCTCTTTTTCTCACTCTCACTCCCAATCCACAACAGCACATTAGCAAGATACGCTCCATTACGAAATATAACACTCGTGGAGGTGATATTAGGTCCATTTAGAGCTCCAAACATCCTCCCTACAGTCTCACAAACCGACACACTCGCACACACTCATACACACACACACACCCACCTTTCTCTCTCTCCCACTCCAGCTCCATCGCTCTCTCTTCCCGTCCCGTCTTGCATGTTTAATGAAGGTCCATGCACAGTAGCTGTCACGGTGTGCCACTCAAACACGTAAGAAGGCGTTAGGAAGATGAACACTATAAGAAAGCCTTTTTGAGCATCAAGGACGAAGAATCCGCGAGCAAAACAGCCGAATGTGGCTAATCTTCTTTTTAAGAGAATTCCAATAGGACAAACTTTAGAATGCAGCCTGTCTGCTTCAGTCAGACCTGTTTTATTGATCTTCCCCATCTGTGATGAATCCTCAATTAGGCCTGTGGCAGACTGCAGGGAACGACCCATTCATTTGAGTTTAGCCATGCTGCATTGAGTTATGTTCATTGCTAGCCCGAGAACATTGCAAAAACTATTGCGCACACAGACCTGTACCTGTATATTACACCTCTTATACCAGTTTTGTGGGTTCATGTGCCCAATACAGTCACTGGTTCATTGGTACATGAGCGACTCTTTATCCTTTACGAATAAACAGGATGCTTTTGAAGATATACAGTCATTTATGCAGTGTTATTGATTTTCCAAGTGAACATAAGTACACATCCAGTATAGGAAAAAGAGTTTTGGACATTTGTAATGCACAGTTACTGTTGTGTTGTTAAACGTGGTCTGTGAAAAGATAAATTTAATGTTTTTTTTCTCAGTGAGTAGAAATTTTTACAGAAAAATGTCATAATTACATTTGTTCCTTGTAGAGGATGTGTTAACGTGCCATTTGACTAGAAGCGTTGTTGTTGTTGGCTGTACTGTGTTTAAAAAGCAGTGCAGAGACACTAATTTGAATGGGTGGGGCTAAACTGCTGTAATGAAATCCTGTTTGCATTCTCACTGAGGCACTCCTGTCAATCAAATGCTGTGGGTGGGGTTTTGTAGTCCGGGGACATGGTTTAGGTTGAGTGGATGAGTCTATACTTTTGCGATACAGAGCAGAGGGAGCAGAGTTTGTTGCTTGTTTACATGCAATACAAAGCTAGCAATAGCAAACATTCGCTAACCAGGGCAAGGATAATTTGGTCAAATGTGATTATTGTGTGGAAGTGACTGACTAGAAGGGCTTCCGGCTGCACAAGCACCCCTTTTGCTTAGAGTATCACAGTACAATGACTAGAATTTAGTTTCTATTCAAGAGTAATTTTTTAAATAATCAAAATATATTCATATGTGCTATAATGAGTAACTAAAATGAAAACTCCTGTTACAGGCACATCCTATACTATTGCGAACAAATGCACAGATCTGCTGTTCTTCCATATGACAGAACAGTAATAAAAGGCTTGGTGAGAGGAGATCAGGACAAAAGGGCACACCCCACCGCTTAATACTCGCTGAGGAATGGACACACACACACACACATCACTGGCTAATGCCCACCAGGGAGACTGTAGGAATGGCATTGGCCAGCATCTTTGGGTAGAAAGGGGGAGGGCAGAGGGCACGGTGCCAGCACTGTCCGCTCCTTCATTAGCTCTGTGATGGGAGAGTCACAGACCGCCGTGCATACAAAATCGGCTGTGTGTGAGGACATTGGTGTGGGAAGAGTGTTTATTTACTTTAGCCAGTTTTGAGTCACTTCCTTCCTCCTGACCTCCAAATTAATGCACAGGTGCCAGTGTATGCAAGAGATCAAATATTGGCTGTGTTCTCCAAAAACATGGCTACACATCTCCTATCAGTTCGGAGTAATTCGTGCTCAGAAGTGTTGCCACACACTCAGTGTAAAGCCCTCAAAATGCATCCTTCTCAGAAATCCTCGGGAATCCTTCTCAGAGTCCTGTATCTGCTCCACACTGACCCCAAGTGGCTGACCACAGTTTTCAAACATGACTGATCTCTCATCTGCTTTTCTGCAATCCTTCGCATCAAACCGCCAAGGCGAACACCTGTCACATCCCTCTTTTAAACCCACTTTACAGTGGCAGTGCTCTCAATATGCCCCTACAGATGTTTCAGTGTGCTTCATCACTTGCAGTGTCGGCCGTTATTGTTTTACCCTTGAGAAAGAGGAGGAAATGAAATTAAAGCAGCTCATAAAAGGCAAAAACAGATTTTTCTGGAAAGTTTTTAATGTTTTGGATGATTTAATGTCATTTTTAAATTCCCATATAGCCTGGCCTCTATCACCATGCACCCAGCTGCTTACCCTGAATCCTAGATCATGATGACATCTGATATATTAAAGCACACATATTTGATCTTGGTGTAGAGAGGTCATGTGACTACAGGCGATTGATAAAGGCAGATTAAACAGCAAGACAACACGAGAGCAATTACTGACGCTGCACATGGATATTTGTGAATATGCTAATCTCTGTAAAAGTGCCCACCCACTGAGAACAAAAGAAATTAATGTTCATCAGCTCTCTCTGTCACCCATCCTCCTTTCCTTTTTGTTCTCTCATGCTCTTTCTCTCTCTCTCTATCCCATTCACACTGTGTCTTGCTTTCTCTTTTTTTCTTTCTTTTCTTGTCTCCTTTTATTTTCATTGCTTTCAGCATGCAATCAGTGTAATTCTGTAGTAATCATTTTCATCACTAACCACTGCAGACGGTGCAGGCCAGAGCAGGAAAGCTGTGACATGATCTTGTACCACACATTGTTATTGTAGTGCAAGGCTCGGCCTGGAGGTGAAGACCTTAGTTTAAAGATAAAGGAAGCAGAATGAAAGACTTTTAAATAAAAGTGGTGTAGTGCTACTAGTAATACTTATACTCATACTCATAGATATTTGATCATGTCCTATACGTGTGTGTGTGTGTGTGTGTGTGTGTGTGTGTGTGTGTGTGTGTGTGTGTGTGTGTGTGTGTACAGGACGATAGAGAGAAGCCTTCACAACTATATGCACTTGTAGTTTCAGTATTATTTCAGTGAGGGCTTCTTAGCATTGAGTTGTTTTCTCACAGTGGACCACAGTGGAAACACTTGTGAGTGTTTTCAGATCTGAATCAGGAATGGAACTTGATGTTCTACTCTCTAGCTCTCAAAGAGCAAAGCTTCAAGTGCTGTTCATCTGATCGTAATTGTGCTGGTGGTCTACCAGGTCTTAGTTGTTAGGAGTACTATTTACTCTATATCTCTTAATACATTTTCAGCTCCCAATTTAACCACTTGTTTTCCTTTCAAGTGGGCTGTCCTCCTCCAAGTGGACTATCTATCATCTAATGTTCGTAGAAATATCTCCTGAAGACCTGAAGTTTGGGGCCATTTTTAGGGCCAACTTTGCACAATAATATAAAGATGCACTCAGCTCACCACTCTGTACTCTCATATTTTGAATATGAAATTCAAGCAGTGCAATTGCATTAGCATTATTGAAAAAATGTCCCCTCTCTCTCTCGCTCTCGCTCCCTCTCGCTCGCTCTATCCCCCTCTCTCTCTCTCTCTCTCTCTCTCCCCCTCTCTCTTTCTCCCCCTCTCTCTCTTTCTCTCTCTCTCTCTCTCTCTCTCTCTCTCTCTCTCTCTCTCTCTCTCTCTCTCTCTCTCTCTCTCTCTCTCTCTCTCTTGCCCATGTTATCAGCTCTACTTACCATATATAAGAACCTTGTAGTTCGACAGTTACAGGCTGTTTCTCTGCAAACTTTGTTCCCCACCTTGTACACCGTTCTTCAATAATTAGCAGCTACAGGACCCCCACAGAGCAGGTGTGATTTGGGTGGTAGATCATTCTCAGAACTACATTGACACTGACGTGGTGGTGGTGTCCTAGTGAGTGGATCACACACAGCAGGACTGCTACTGGTTGGTAGACTGTTCTCAGTCCAGCAGTGACACTGGGGTGTTTAAAAACTCCAGCAGCACCCCTGTGTCTGGTCTACTCACACCAGCAGGTAAACAGTGAGTGTGGAGACATGGAGTTGGAGAAACATTTCTAAGTTAGTTTGTGTTTATTGTGAATAAACACAGGGTTTCAGTTTGGACTCTGACTGGGCCAAAGCAATCAGTAAAAACGAGTGTACTTTTCAGATCCATTTTTATACATGCTAAAAAATCTTCTCAACTTTATAGCAACAGGTTTAGTGTTCACTCCTTTAGTATTAAAGAAGGCAGCATCTGTACTGTGCAGAGAGGTATTCTGTGTATACCGACACTAAAAGTTTTACTGTTTCTTTTTTTTTAAAACAAGAATATAAAACAATCACTCTCTCTGTCTGTCTCTCTCACACATGGTGAACTTAGTTATGTGGTTGGTGTAGCTCAGTGGATAACACCGCTACCCACTAGGGAACCACCACCACATGTGAGAGATTGGGGTTCGAATCCTGGTCTAGGTGGCTATGCTGTGCTACACCAGTAAGAGTCCTTGGGCAAGACTCCTAACACTACACTGGCCCACCTGTAATATGAATACCCTTGTAAGTCGCTCTGGATAAGAGCGTCAGCTAAATGCCATAAATGTGAATGTGTTTCAAGGACTGTGCTCTAAGAGTTATTAGGCTGTCAGTCAGCTGTCACACTCACGTAGAAGAAACAGCAAAACACAGCTAATATGCATTCTCTAGCTTTTACACACCCAGGTTTCATCAGTCAAAGTGCATTTCTCGCAGTGATTATGTTATATATATATATATATCCTCTGTGGCTTGTGCACATTGTCATCGTGTTTTTCATCTTGCTTGCAGGGTTTCTTCGATGCCCACAAAGACCTGATCAACCAGTATGGCAGAGTATGTGGGTAAGTTAGGCCAGAATGGAATGTTCCAACCACGGACCACTGGCACTCTAATGTTTTCCGTAAGATGAATAATATTAGTAGTTAAATATATGGGGGCGGAGGTTTGACATTTTGATGCATGTCTGTCATGTTGCTGAACGATGTTAAAGAAATGACATCACATTAGAAGTGTGCTTGTAAGATTGTGGCTACAATTAGAATCCTTTGAGGGGAAAACAAATCAGATCTAGAGATTTATCTGCTCAGATTTTAAGTTTTCAGACATTTTAGGATCTTCTAAATAATGTCCGGCTAGTTCTGAGAGTCTTATGCGCTTTCATTCATCCGTTTGTGTCTGTTTTAGTCTTTTTAAACCACCTAATTTTGGTGATTTCTCCAGCTCCTCCTGAAGCTTTCAAGCTAGAATAAGCAAACCTAGCTTAAGGCATGTGGCCCATTTTCTCCAAACTGCTCTCCTTCTTACAATTTTAAAGCCGCGGCACCAAACTTTTATACGGGGCTTGAGGCTGTTGGCCCAGAATATGGCTCGGCTTTCCATTCGGATGGCCTCACTTCTGTTCCGTCTCTTTTATCGCTTCTTTTTCAACCCCAAAAGACCTTCATCAATTTTTAAAAGTCCCCCTTCCTACTGTTTTTTTTTTTTTTTTTCTTCCTTTATTTCTCATGTTCTTTCACTCAAGTTTGGCTTATAACTATCATTCTAGCCTTTATGCTGAAACCTTCCTGCCAGCTGTCTGCACACTGTGTTCTCTTCTTTACGCACACTAACAGGCCTTCGTGTACTCTCCTGGACTTTTTCATAATCAGGCAGTGATAGCTGCTCACAGAGCTTCTAGTGTGTTTTGATTTAGCTCTGCACTGTGCGATGGGCAGTGAGATTAGCTCGTGTTTGATACCACCGCCCGCTGCACAGAGATCAAAGGAAAGAGGGAGGCACCAAGCTCGCTGTGTTCAATACGAGCCAAGCGAAGGATCTGAGAGGGAAAGGCAGAGAGGGAGAGGAGCTGGATTTAGTGCTCGGACCGGAAAAGGAGGGGGGGTTGGCGACGGGACTAAGTCGGAAACGTGTGGATATATGTCAAAAGACATTACTACAGCTTTCAATTAGAGTAATCCAACAGCCTGAGACTGCTCCCAAAAAATCAAAGCCTTTGAAATATATATCACTGTACTGCACTCTGAGTTATGCACTTGTCGGCTTCCAGTACATGATTATCAGTCATCAAAGGATGAGGTTAATAGAGGGAAGTCTCATAGAACTTTCAGCACTTCTACAATCAGCCTACACCAACCGGAGAGCATGTTTTTCTCCCATAATTGCTTGAGAGTTTTTTGATATACTATTTGTTGGAAACATTCTAGAGGGAATTTGAGAACCTGAGAATAATACAAAGATTCTTGAAAAAGCCCTTGGTTTTCACCCATTTGTGAAAAACCCGTACATTATGTGAATCATAAAAAAGTTCATTCATAACAAGGGAACTCGCCTGTCACCCTGCTTGCAAAGAACTCTTTGTAGCACCTTTGTATTTAAGAGTGTAGCCTTTAAGAGCTAGTGGGACGTAAATGGTCTTATAGTTCTAGAACCACACTAACAGACATCTTTAGAATTCCAGCCGTTCTAGAACCACACAGACTTATACAGCTGTAGAATGGCAGCGCTTCAAGAAACTTCTAGAACCACACAGACATATACACCCTTGTAGTTTCAGCACCCCTAGAACATCACAGACTTGTGCTGTCTTAAAATTCAGCCTTTCTAGAACCACTGTCCTTTAAGGCCTTAAAGTTTTGACCCTTCTAGAACCACACAAACGTATACAGCCTTAAAATCTCAGCTTTTCTAGAAACACACAAACCTATACAGCCTTAACATTTCAGCACTTCTGAACCGCACAAATTATACAGCCTAGAACCACACAAACAATCACACAGGCTTCAGTTTCAGCACTTCTAGAGTCATTATAACTCTGCTAAGAAAAAGGAGATTTTACTCTCAGGAATGTGCCCTGACTACATCTTTTCAACTGCTATTTTTTTGGAAACATCTTGAAATGTCTGGCTGCAGACCAGAGGTTGGGAGCATTCTTAAAGAGGCTTTCTTCCCCATGTAAAAAAAAAACATTGCCACAGATTGCAGGGCTTCTGGGATCACTGCCATGGCATCCTGGCCACTAGGCATCTCTGTAGACATGGGATTCAGACTCCCTAAAAATACACGTTAAGACTACTAGCAGACCATTAGAGCAGGTGCACTCATAGATAAACTGCTAACGACTTTAGTGTTTATGTCTGCCTGGCCTAATAAGGCCTGTGAGATGTAAATTTAAATAGAATGAAAGCCTGTTCACCAGCAATATAAACTGTAGCCTCTGCATAACAAGAAGATTATATGGTCTGGAGTATTTCATTGTTTCAGTTTTTGCCTGTAAGGTTTTGTATCCAATTATCGCTGCTTAATAAAGACGTCCAATTATCTACTTTTTCCTGCAAAACTCTTTCTCATTAAAAAAAGCCAGTTAATAAGCACAAGTTTCTTTATAGGGAGAGGAGGATGTCCCAGAACACACACATACACATACACAAGCCAGAACTGAGACATAACCTGAGCAAAGGAGCTCAGTTTGACACTGACATGAAGCATAGGTAAGGCAAGCATTTATCCAGAGGCCTGTGTTTTCGAGGGTGTCCCGAGGGTGCAGTGCCATATATGCCTGGGAGAAGAAAGAAATGGCCGACTACAGTATTTGTGCCTTTAGGCCCAGTGTGTATAAGTGTGTTAGTTGTCTTTTATGCACTATACTATACACTGTCCACCACTAACTGCTCGGTCCTGAGGCACAAGGTTTAAAAAGCAGAGTAAAATAATAGCGGTGTCAGAAAGCCTAACACAAAACCAGAAAATGAATGCTCAGTAACAAAGCTGTAGTGGTGTTAATGAATAAAGTGCTTTCCTTTTAAAATCCTTCTACATGGGTGTTTTTTATTCCCACTAAGAGGATAGTCTGTGAAAAGTCGGTGAAATGATAATGTTACAGTGTGTACATTTTATTTTAGTAGTCCACCAGGATAGATTTACATTCTTCAGTTCTATTTTTCTCTGTCCGGAACGCTTCGTTAGAGCTTCAGTGTCTTTAAACCCCACTTCCCAAGCAGCCATTCCAGCTCTGATTGATTCATCAGCCTACTCGCAGTTCTGACTGGTCAACTGCCAGAGCAGTATTCTGCTAAAATGGTGGGCAGTATGGTTTGTGTTATGAGATTACGTCATCTTGTAACAAAGAACAGGACTGGAATTCCAACAAGGTGTTTCAGGCAGCTGAGAAATGTGTTTTGTGTGGGGAAGAGTTTGTGCGCTCAGCTTGTACAATGTAATTTTGTTATTTTCTAAGTTGACTTACTATAAAACACACCTCTGGAAGGGGATACACCGGAAAAGCATGGCGGGTCCCTTTAAGTCTGTCAACAACACGTATTTTAAGACTGTAATAATAATTTTGTAGAAAAACCATGCAAATACAGTTGCTATGAGTTGCTTAGAAACGAATAAATAGATCAAATGCCTAATCAGCTGCACATGTAATACAGACAGGTTTATAAGTATTTGGACAGTCACCGCCACAACTGGTTTGAAATGAAGCAGCCGAGACGTGATTGAAGTGGCTCTTTTAAGCACTTCTAAGAACATTACATTTCTGTGCTTTAAGAGTTGTATTTGCTGTATGTTTTTGCTGTATGCTGGATGTACTTCATTTTGGTAGAAATTAGTCTTAGTTTTTTTTCTGTCCAGTGAATTTTGGCCCAGAACAGGACAGACTTTTTTGAGGGTTTTTTTTGTTTTTTGTTTTTTTTAGCAAAGTCTATTTTGGCTATTTTGTTCTTCAGTGTTACTAGTGTTTTGCGTCTTGAGATAAATCTTCTGTGTTTACATTCATGCAGGCGTCTCTTGCGTGTAGATTTATGCCAGCCTTTAACTAGAATAGATGTTGTCTATAGATGTTGTTTTCCTCACCACTGAGAGAATTCTGGAGTCATCCACTTTATTGTCTTCAGGGGTCTTTCAGGCTGGTAGGTGTTGCAGTGTATTCCTCGTTTTTAGAATGTACCAGATTTATGATCTGGCCACTTCTAAAGTTTCTGCACATCACAGAGTTACAACAATTGCATCACAGTGCAAATACTGATGGATCTGACTGCATCTCCAATCATGCTTTGCATAGCACTGCCTCAAATATTTATACATGCTGAGGAGAAGGGCATATGTCATGCACATGGCCCATAAACTGTTCACCAGTTTCAAATATAAAACACAGGCAGAATGCACCTGAAACTGCCGTAAAAGACCGAGTACAACAGACCCCCTGTGTTCACATGCATAATGTTCTCGCCTGATATTACTGCAATAAAATTAATCTAACCATGTTTTGTATTAATGTGTGTGTGTGTGTGTGTGTGTGTGTGTGTGTGTGTGTGTGTGTGTGTTTTAATTATTTCCAGTTATTATCTAGGCAGACGGCCAGTGGTGATAGTAGCTGACCCAGACATGCTCAGGCAGATTATGGTGAAGGAGTTCCATAAGTTTCCCAACAGAATGGTGAGTGTTATTTACATATTTACACAAACACACACACATACAAACACACATCCACAATTTCATATGTCCTGATTTGAATGCAGTGCCACTGTAGAGCTGTATCGGTTTTAATGGAATCTCTGCAGTTCCTTTCATCAGTCATTTCCTAAAACATTAAATGAGTTTAACATTTGAAAAAATAAATAAATCTAAACATAACCTTTTTACAGTGCTTATTGTATATGTTAATATGCAAATAAATATTGGTTAGGAGTGTGTTCTTTGCAGAGGATGCTTTAGCTTATTTCAAATATGTAAATCAACTAAATGTAATTTAATCAGGGGGGCCCAACTTTTCCATACGACTGTATATAATTCCAAGCAGTGATTTCAAACTTTTGAACAGTAGTGTTACTCTCTTTTACTAACTCTTTTTATTGGTATCATTGAATAATCAGTAATCAGTGAATAAGGAATCAGTAATCAGTAACAATAATCAGCAGTAAATGTCAGTATGTCTTTCACAAAGCCTTACAAAAGTATTTATAAAATCACTGTTTGTTCCAAAAAGAGCAGGCACATTCACAGATGGACCCCAGGAGGAGGCTTGAGCCCCTGCTCCTTTGCTGGTATTCTTGAAGATGATTTGTTTATTTCAATTATTTGTTACTTTTGGGAAAAAACTCTTAACACAATGTTTGCATTGCTGTAAAAAGCCTGTACATGTCTGTCTATGGACATGAAATAAGCAATGCATATAATAATTATTGCTCTACACCTTTAGTGCATGAGGAGAGGAAGAACCTATAGATGTCTACATAGTGAGAGGTTTGTCAGTGTGGCTGGGGTTGGAGCACCGCATGACTCCCCCAGGCCAGTGAGGTCACTGCTAATGATCACATGACTTATTTATCAAAGCACGAGGCCAGGTCTGAAGCTAGTCTTGGCCTGTGAGCAAAGCCTGCTGGATAATGCCAAAGGGGAATGATGACAGCAGGACCAAATCAATACTGAGACCGTGTGCAGTGCTGTACCTCGAGCATGCCTTTTCCATGTTTAAAAAGCCCAGTAGTTCATAAATACTATATCTCAGCCAGTGACCCACGCAGTGCAATGCTGTGTGACTTTGGTCAGCGCTCTGAAAATGGCTGTGTGCGTGTGTGTGGTGTGTGTGTGTGTGTGTGTGTGTATGTGTGCGCAAGTTTTACTGAGCAGCTCGCAATACGCGCACCATCTGTGACAGACAGCGGGAGAAAACTCATAAAGTGGATCACCATGGCAGCCTAGAAACAAACACAATGTGTTGGCTTCTGTGCACAAAAATAAATACTGTACATTTCCATCTTCAGTTATGCACACAAACGATTTCTAATCTGATCAATAGAGCTGAAGCACCACTCTGCTCTGCTGCCTGGGCTTGGTTGTCTTTATTAGACTTCCTGTCTCGTTCAAACAGTAGACCTGGCCAGCACGGCACAGACTAACAGATGGACAATTGCTTTAATTAACCATATTAAGCCAGGCTGAGCTATTAGTGCAAGGAAAGTAAAGTTCACTCTTGAAAGAACAAGCTTCAGACAGAACCCCTGTGGAGCAATCCCTTTAGTGTCAGAGACAGTCTGTAATGGATTGTAGAGGTCAAGATAACGATGGTTTTACCTCGCTCATTTGGGCTAGCCTTTGGGTCACTTCATCTTAATCACAGTATGCCTTTCAAAGGCAGGAGGACATGCCTTTCTGTGCTGCAAATGTAGAGTACAGTGGAAGGGCAAATATATCAAGACATGTGGATCACTGATTGCACTCTTTTATCCTTATTCTTTTTTTTGCAATGAACGGACTGACCATAACACCCTTCTACACTTCCCTGTGACATCTTTTAGACCTCTTTAAATGCATTTGCTATTAAAAATTCACTTGACAGCATGATTCCTGAAACTGCAGAAAGGCTGTGTATGTACTGAAACACTTGGTCGTATAATGAGAAATGGAGTCCATGTATTACTGTATATTCTTCCCTGTAGATAGCGTAGAAACAGCCTGCAAACACCTTAACAACCACCTGGGAAAGCATAGAAACACAGCTTAGCAGTACCTTAGCAACCAACTGGAATATTGTAGAAAGCAACACATTAACAGTCACCTAGAATATGATAAAAGTTTTGCAAATCATGTAAAACAACAAAAAATGAATTAACAAAAAAAAGGAAATCATGATTTTGACCTGACAGCAACAATATGAAAAATCTACTAATTGTGCTGATCCGTGGGATAATCAGGTGTGACAGTTTTTTAATTGCTTTGCGTAGCTGTCAGGTTACATGGAAATTATGTTTCATAAACGTTTCACCATGTGGAGTCAGACTTGCACTAGAACTGTGAGCTGATTGTGAGGTACATCATGCCACTTAAATACCAGCAACTTTCTAGCTCATTCTGATGAATCTGTATAATGTCCATATCTCCTGATTTCATCTACCCACAGCCCTTACAGCAGGCATATGAATGTAGTTATTAGCCTACTCGTTGCTGATTAAGGTGCATTGCAGGTGAAGTTTCCGGTCTGTCCTCAGAACAGGTTTAATTTTAGACTTAAACTTGTTCTCTTTCTTCAGAAATTCAGCGTAGCTACTAAGCCCATGAAGGAGAGTCTGCTTATGCTGAGGAACGAACAGTGGAAACGAGTGCGTAGCATCCTCACGCCGTCCTTCAGCGCAGCCAAGATGAAAGAGGTAAGCTCTCTTCCTCTTTTGTTTCCTCACCTTCTTTTGTTATTGAAAGCTGTAACGTGTGAAATCTGATCAGAAGAGGTTCTTTTTTAAAGAGTCAGGAACTGCAGGTAGGAATGCGATTAGCTGAATCAGATTATTGACTCAGGAGAAGAGCTTAACTCCTCGTGTTTTTTGGGACTGCAGGAACCTCTGGTAGAAGTAGTGTATCCAGTCTGTTAATCTGTGACCACCACCCCGCTGTCTTTACCAGTTCTAAAAACAATTATGCATAGTCAGATGAACAGCTTTGTGAGGTCCTCCCCAACACAGGCACAGAGGTCTGAACAGCTCATGCTATCTTTTACACTCTCTTTCACACATCTGGAGTGTTTGAAGTGTAAACTGCATCGGTACACAGGAATGTGCATCCATCTTCTGTGCTGGCCTTGAGCAGGGCATGCTATTGGAAATGGACTGCTGGTGTGAAATTCTGGGCAGGGTCAGAAGAGTAACGTAGGCGCTCACAAAAGCGCACAGTGCCGAATGAGAGAATGATATGACTTGTAGAGCCATTTGGAAAGCTCTTTGTTTCATCAGTCTGATAACAATGTGTCCTCTCACACTGTACTGTCTTCCCTCACTGTCCTGCCCTGTGTTAAACAGTTATACAGTGATGGCCAATAGGTGTTGTTTAAAAATGTGGGCCAGTATACACAGTCGAGTCACATCAGCTATAATACAGAGTAGCCACCGTGTGCAGCACAGACAGCAGCTAGACAGGCTGGGCGTGACTCAGTAATGTCCTGGTCGGTTGTCACAGGTATCTGGAGCTATCCAGACTTTAGTCCATCTGAGTTCTACTGGAGGGTGCATGGGGCAGGATCCATAGAGCGTACACGATGGTCAAGGTAGTACCACAGATGCTCAGTTGGGTTTAAGTCTGGGAAATTAAGGGTCAGGGTAGTCATTTGAAATGCTCTTCCAATTAATGTTGGTCATTTCTAGCTGTGTGACATGTTGCATTGTCTTGCTGGAAGATCCCATCCGTCCCAGGGAAGACTATCTGTATGTATGGGTGTACTTGATCTATAAGAGTAGATTCTTGCTCTTGCTCTGTTGAGAGTGCCTTCCACTTGGATGAAGGGGCCCATATAAGCCTTTATAAGCTATGCGCTGCTGTCATCGAAAGTAGGAAGTGGTCATAAAAAGGTGACTCCACTATGTATCTTTGCTGTTTTTATATGATGAAAAGGGGGAGATCTACATTATTGCTTTCTTTGCGCATAATTACATATGCAACAGTCTAACCCCTCCATAAAGTCTTCTCCAGCACATCCCAAAAGACCTCCAGCAGTGTTAAGGTCAGGTCTCTGTAAAGGCCAAATCATGTGTGTAAATGATTCCTCATGTCCCCTGAAACAATCTTGCACCATTTCCGCTCAATGGATCTTGGCATTGACATCCTGGAATATGGCTGTGCCGTCAGGGAAGAAGTAGTCTGCTCATTCGCTACATACAGGAAGTCAGCTGATTTCTTTTTATTGCTGCATAATGTTGTTAAGCCTAGACCCAACCAGCAGCAGCAAAATTACAACACTGCCTCCATAGGCTTGTACACTGGACACCCTGATGCCCCATTACCTGTTTCCATCGCTCCAGCGTCCACTCTTTATGCTACCAAGCAAACTGAAGCCTTTTTTGTTCTCATTAGTCTCACTAACAAATAATTTTCTCATGGCCACGTAGCTCTTTAGTCCCAATCCACGCATCTACAAAATACTCTTACTTTCTCTACTAGCATAGCCGTGACTTCTACTGTTCTACTGACTTCACCAAGCAAGTAAACTCCAATCACATTCACTGAACATTTTTTTCCGACCTCATTTTTTTCATGAAGTTAGCCGTTCATCACTATTCCTCACCCTGTCTGTAGGTTTTAATAATGCACTAGACAATTCTTAACCCAATTCCAGTCATTTCAGCTTCTCCTTAGTTGTTTGATGCAGGCCAGTTATTAGATTTTTCTGATACACAGTAACACCGTTTCAACAAACACAGGATACGTCTTGCTGTTTAAGTTGTTTAAGCTTCTCAAAATAATGCTAAAATAATTGTTGGCAGCTGAAACATATTAGTTTAACAGTTCAGTAGTAAATGACATTTGCACATCTGTACTTATGAATTTTTGTTTGATATTAAACAAAAACAGATTTTTTTTTCTCTACATGACACTACTTAGTTCTAAACACAGCATAGTCACCTAGACCGGGAACCCTAGTCTTCCCTAGTCTCCCACATGTGGTGGTGGTGGTTCCCTGGAGGGTAGTGGTGTTATCTGCTGAGCTACACCAACCACTCAATACAGCATTCAATCAGTTAATGATTTGGTCAGTCAGCCTGTGAGTTGGTTGGTCAATGGGTCAGTCAGTCAGTCAGTAACTTGATCAGTGAGTCTGTTTGTTAGTTTCTGTGAAATCAGTGAAAGGGCAGTAGCTACACTCCATCATATTCTCACCATGCCTTCACAGCAGACCATTACCTCTCAGCTCCACTCCCTACCTGCTTGCGTGAGGAGCCTTACCAAGAACTTAATGAACACTGTGTGTTTCAGTCTGGCAAAGACCCTCTGTTGTCCCCTGCAAAGCCTCTCAGAGTAGTCCCTTCCTGGGGAGAGGCAACCAGCTGGGGCTGTGTGGATGAGAATTCGTATAGGATGGTTTGCTTTACATAAATTACTTTCTTAATGCATGTGAGATGGTAAATATGTTTGTCAGAAAACAGGAAATGACATGAAAGAATGACATTAGTGAGTAAGCTGTTTTCTCTCACATATGAACACACACACTCTGACTCTCTGACACTCTCTGATCAACCATGGTAAGAGAATGACATCATATTAGGCTAAATTCAGCATTTGCTGACATCAAGCAAGCAAACCACAGGCATCATTGCACTCAGCCTGGCTCCAGTATAGCATGGGAGAGTGAAATACTGGCTACATGGTGACACTGTTATAAATATTTTATGAGCTCATAAACATCTTTACTGTCAACACCAAACCCTGCTTTTGAGCTATGGCACTTGAGGCATGTTCGTTAACTTAATTACAGCACACTGAGTATTATTCTTTTCTCCTTCTGTGTTTCGCTTTTTGGAGTTAGCCCGACAAAGCTGCCAGGGGAAAGGGAAGGATATTACTGATATTACTGGATGTAACCTGTGAGAGCCTGGCTTTCAATCGTTATTCATTAATGTGAAATGAATTCAAACCTGTAGCTCCTGCATGTAAAGCACTTCTGTAGATCACCTTTTGTGAATCTGTGGTTCTGCAAACTGCAGTTAGTCTTTCAGATAAAAAGGTAAAAAATGTTAGTAACTTGATGTTATATATATATATATATTCACTTTTTGAATGGAATTACTGAAATAAATCAACTTTTTCATGATATTCTAATTTTATGACCAGCACCTGTATATAGGCCTAGTTCTAGAGGTAATATGTATGGTTCCCTAAGGAATCTTTCAATAAGTGTTTTTTAAAGTGTAGTTTTTCAATAATGTGCAGAAAGAAACTTTTGTGAGAAGAAACTTTTTAAGGTTTACCGAAGCTCCATGTAATGTAGAATTGACCGTTTCTGTGTACTACCATGCCACTGTATAAAAGCTGCTGTTTCTTTTATTGATATATGGTTGGGTTTAATATAACACAGATGACATGCGGCTTCTGTTCCCATTCTTGTTTTCCTCTTTAAAAAAGTCAGCTTGCTATACAAGCTAAAATGATACAAATGTTCAGCTTTGTAACATCACATCCCTTTATATATCAAATAAATGCAACAACTGCACTGAGAGATCAGGTGATTAGATCAGAAGAGTTCATTATACAGCAGGGATAGCCATCTTGCCATCTGCCTTTCAGCTACACTATAAGTACGAATGTAGCGATCAATCAATCTGTACAGATGCCTCGATCAAATAGCTCAATCCGGTGTCACTGATGTGGTGTGTAAACATTGATGCATGCATGTTCTACTTGATTTCTCTCTGTACGCACCTCACCATGTGCCCCAGACAGTAGGATCCACTCCACAACGCTCGCTGTTTCCCATCTGACGCTGAAGAGTTTAAACTACATTTGTTGATTTGTTTATTGGTCTAGACCAGAGTTCTTACCGTGTGAGCCTAGTGGTCCATAGGCCTGTACGCAGGTGGAGGCAGTACTCTGTAGTGGGGTGGAAGCACCATATATCTGCATATAGGTGCTATATTAAGTATATTAATCTAAATACTGTATATGGATAGTAATGTATGGCAGGGTAATTAAACATCATAGACAGCATAGTATAATTTCTTGGAAAAATTATATTTGAAATTATTGGTAGTTATTATCAGGTGGGCCTTGGGGCGAGAAGGTTGAGAACCCCTGGTCTAGATTATGTACAATATCCTAAACGCTGCATTTCCTTACTGTTTCTCTCTAGAAACTGGTAGCAGGCCTTGCACCAGATGTAACACTTGCTTGTGTCCTTTTGTTCACATTAAATGGCCTAATGATGCAGCTGCAGCCTGCTGGTCATCTGAGCTGTAGCAGCCAAGAGATGTTTTACTCTCCTGTTAGCAACAAATCATGTGTGTGAAGATGTTTTGATTTTAGAAATAATTATGCACAAAGAGACAAGACCTTTATCATTCGCAAAGACCCCAGTGTTGAATCACATTGCCGTATCCGATAATTGGCTAAAATAATCAATGTTGTATTGTATTATGATGAAGCATGCAATTTACGCCTCTGCTGGCTGTGTAAGATTGTTTTGTTAAAACAGAAAGAAGTAGCATTACTGAGTCCGGAGGGGGAAAGGCATGCTAAGTTATGCACCACACACAGGCTCAGAACGGAGGTCTCACTGAATGCTTAGCTCTCAAATGCAAGTTCATAGTTTAACTGACAAAAATATGATGACAGTAGACAGTAGTTTACTTTGAATACTGTTTCAACACGCTCACAGTCATCAGATTCATAAGCACAACTGATGTTACAAAAAGTAGCTGCACATGCGATTATACATTTTTAAAACTTCTATGTGCATGCATGTTTTGCTGCTGCATTGATTTTCATTAGTTGTGGTGGAGCTGCCGGAAGAGACAGAGGACACTGCTCCTGTCATCCTCCATCAGCCTCTATAGTCTTCTTCATCTGCCTCTGAGCCCAGCGCCGATTTGCTCTGATACACACCCACACACACATCACACGTGCACACACTCACACATACTCTCACATTCCACCAGACCACATCAGCGTGCACACACTCATCTCATAGCATAAAAGTGACCCACAGCAAAATACAGTGAAAAGGTTTCTTTACCACTGATTCTGCTCACCACACAGACTACATAGCCTTCTTCATATACAGACCATTCTACCCAGGTAGTTTACAGTACAAGGCAGACTATTAAAAACACCATAATGTGTTCAGAAGTTAGATCTTAAGAAGAGTTATATTGTGATGTATTGTGATTGCTTTAGATGGTAATAAGCTAAATATTGTGTATATATATAAAAAATAGATTTAGCAGTTTTAGGAAACCAAAAAAGAAAAAATGTGTTTAAACAATTCAGTCCCACAGAGTTTTAGACAATTCTACACCCCAAGTACATTCTTGTCCCTCATGGCCACATGGTGAGCAAAGAATTCTCACTGCTGAGACTCAGAACCGAAGCATTTGATAGAATTTTGACAGTGTTATTGTTGTTATAATAGTAATAATGACAAGATGGAATGTTCAGTCACTTATTTGAATGAAATAAGCATAACCAGGTTTTATTCACAGCAAAAGGGATTTTGGTCTAAACTCCAGGTACCTGGAGTTTGAATTGTGTTTCCAACCAGTTCTGATGATACACTTAAGAGCTAATGACTTAATCTGCAGTCACACTAAACGTCTGCAGTTTCTGATTTGTCTGCCATAAACTGGAATAACTGGGAATATAATACCAGAGATTAATTATACCAGCCACAACACAGTGCTGCACACTGATCTGTAGCAACAACAAAGAAAGGTAGATTGTTTGCAGCTTGTGGTTAGTCAGGGAGCTAACATCGCAGGCAAGCTGACTTGTGTACCACAAACAGTGAAACCACAAAAGTCAAGATGATAATACAGCCTCCTGACTGACTACTTATCATACTGCCTTTTTATGGGCTTGTTTATCTTCAGAGGGGAGTAAATCAAATCAGATTTAAAGTTTCCTCAAGTTAAACTCAAACTGAAATTTCTCTCACCAAATCTGCCCTGGACATTCTGGGGGCGGGGATGCAGGTGTGACTGGGCTTTAACAACGATAACTGCAAAAAGAAAAAAACATCTAAACATATGGCTGGTATTAATAACATCACCTTTTGTCGAAAGGAGAAAGGCAAAGATAAATAAAAGCCAGCATAAGAGAAGAAAAAGGATAAAAACTTTGAAAAAAGTAAGAAAAGTCAAAAAATTTATAATAAATTATAAAATAATAATAAAATTCATGCAAAATTATAGCAATTTAAGTAAATAAAAAAATAATTTCAATAATACTTTCATAAAAGGTACTCATTAAACGTCAATTGACAAAACGTATCAAATAAATTAATTTATTAGTTAATTGGGTATTTATTATTATATTATATTATATTATATTATATTATATTATATTATATTATATTATTCCTGGTGACATATTATACTGGTCTGTGTTGTTTTATTCAGCAGGGATATAAATGTTTTAATAATTCACATTTTAATACAGTGTAATACAATAAGCAACCATACAAATTGTGAAACATGACCAGGTAACGCTACCCTTCACTGATGGTGTTGTGTCCTTAGCTATAAAACAACTGCTAGGTTGGTCTTATTCGCCGTAGTATAACTAACCTTTAGTTAGTATAAATAGTTAGAGTGCGAACATTGTCTAACCAGCCTTAAGTTAATCCACCTGGCCTTTTTAGTATGTCTGGCCCCTCTGGTCTATAGTCTAAGTTCAGTCTGGCTATGCTGTGTCCACTCTGGATTTGTCAGTCGGTCATGCTTCAGTGGCCCACAAAAGACTATGATGCTAAGACAGAACATTGTGTGCTCTGACTCTCCTTCTCTGTCTCTCTCTTTCTCTCTGTCTCGCTCTCATTTTCTTGGTCCACTCTGTCCTTTTCCCTTTCTTTTTTTCTGCCTCTTTGCTGGCACCCTCATCTCTCTGTTCCTGAGCAGGCGGGATCAATAGGCAGGTCTGGTATGAGATGGAGGCTTATCACAGCCGCAGTCATGTGCGTCTAAGGGGAAAGCTACAGTGCTGCAGCTGAGAGAGAGAGAGACAGAGAGAGACAGAGAGAGACAGAGAGAGACACAGAGAGAGAGAGAGAGAGAGAGAGACACAGAGAGAGAGAGAGAGAGAAAGAGAGAGACACAGAGAGAGAGAGAGAGAGAGAGAGAGAGAGAGACACAGAGAGAGAGAGAGAGAGAGGGAGAGAGACACACAGAGAGAGAGAGAGAGAGAGAGAGAGAGAGACAGAGAGAGAAGGAATGGGGTTTAAAAGCTTGCCGGATCTCGTGTCCACAGTAGCATGACCTGATTCAAGCCCACTGTGTCATCACCAGCCCCACCTTCTTTCCACTGTCTTCCAGATCTCTGCACACGCAGACTATCTAACGTCAGCTGCATAGAACACATCAGTGTTCTTCAAAAGTATGAAAGACAGTTGGTAATACATTAATTAACATGTTTTTTAATCTGTAAACTTCTCCCCCCACTGCTATTGACCTCCGAAATCAAGCAGAGTTAAACAGGATTCTAATGAATTCATCACTTCGTAATGGCATCACCCACGCTCCTCTAGCAGGTTAAGGGATTCAAGGGATTCAGTCAATGCAGTTTTCATGCCACCCACGCTTTTCATTTTCGGTTCAGTCTAAATCATTCAACCGGGTCTGTTTCAGTTGTGTTATGTTTCTGTTACCAGTTGTTTTAGAGAGAAAGGCTTAATTTTAGATAAATAGATCAATATTGCTTTAATTATTGCATTATTACTCCTTAAAACTCCAGGCTTAGCACAACGTAATGCATATTACACAGGAATTACATGGGCTAGATTATAAGCTATTAACTTTTATGTCATAAACATTCATTTAAGGAGCTAATAAAGTTCATTGTATATTGGAATGTTTGGATTGTGCCTAAAACATTTGGAGGTAGGGAAGATTGATTAGGGGTGTGGAGACTTGGACAGGAGTTCTGGGCAGCCTATCTAGAAAGCCAGACTCACCCAACACATCATAACTGTGTAAGGACTGATATTAGATTGAGGAGCAGGGTGAAGATGGTGGTGAGGATTGCGAAAACTTCATCACCTGGAACAGAAGGTGTGGACTAGGCTTGGAAAGTGGGGGGTTTAGGTATGTTACTTCTCCTAGTTATTACATAACGTTCTATGTGAGTACATGAATTCTTTAACTTGGACAGACAAATGACTACAGTATAAGCCTGTTTTGGAGAAGGGGAGAGAGAGAGAGAGAGAGAGAGAGAGAGAGAGAGAGAGAGACCAAGAGAGACCAAGAGAGAAAAAGAAAGAGAGCGAGAGACAGAGAGACCAAGAAAGAAAAAGAGAGAGAGAGAGGGAGCGAGAGACAGAGAGACCAAGAGAGAAAAAGAAAAAGAGAGAGAGAGAGGGAGCGAGAGACAGAGAGACCAAGAGAGAAAAAGAAAGAGAGAGAGAGAGGGAGCGAGAGACAGAGAGACCAAGAGAGAAAAAGAAAGAGAGAGAGAGAGGGAGCGAGAGACAGAGAGACCAAGAGAGAAAAAGAAAGAGAGAGAGGCAGAAAGAAAGACATATTTTTCCCACATGTATAATTGAAGTAAATTCCTCTGATCATGTGTGTACTATTATAACACAGCTTCAGCGCGCCACCTCCTTGATGTGTCTGGCTTGCTCGGTGTTATGTTTGTTGTCAGCGATACCTGCTCTGTTTTGTACCATGGAGGTCTTTCGAATGCTCTCAGTTCGTTTTGACTTTCTATGTATGCCCATGGAAGGACAGGGAGGTCCCAAAACGTACCTCTAAATATAACTTGTCCCAAAACAACACAGTACCCTCAGTAAGCAGTATAATTAAAGCCACAGTGGTGACTGGTAGGACTGGTTAATATTAGTTTTTCAAACTTGCTCTTTATGAATACAGATTTCTACATATGATTTCTTACAGATGGTTCCTCTAATCAATACAGTCACAGAAACATTACTGACCAACCTGCAGGCTTATGCAGAGTCTGGAGAGAGCTTCGACATTCACAGGTACGACTGTATGTGTATAAACTCATGTGTGCTGCTGGTTCGACCACTCCATTCACAGTCAGATATCGAGAGCCCTGACTCAATATATGTATCTCTCGAAAGGCATTTTGTCTCATAATCTAAAGGTCTATGAATTATTTACCCTTCATAACTTCATATCAGATTAAAAAAGTGATCATTAAAAAATTCCCGCTACAAAACGGGTGGGAATTACATCTAATGGTTGCTGTATTTAGGAGCTGTTTAGTGTTCAGCATGTGTTTTTTTTTTTGTTTTTTTTTTTTTTAAACCTGTTGAGAAGGCATCCCAGCTGGCTCCACACTAAGCTGCTTGAGAAGGAAAAGGGATGCACAAGGACAAAGGTGTACTTTAAAGCTGCAAAAAGATAACTTTCATTTTAGTTTTGGGGGGCTGCATAATCTCATGTGTTATTTTGATATCAGCATATGGAAAATGGTCAACCATGACAAAAACCCCTCAATAAGAAGGTGTGTTCAAACATCTGATTGTTACTCTGAATTGTGATGGTGGCTCTTATTTTCTTGCAGGTGTTTCGGTTGCTTCACCATGGACGTAATTGCCAGCGTGGCATTCGGCACGCAGGTGGACTCTCAGAATGACCCTGATGACCCTTTTGTCCACCACGCCTCCAAGTTCTTCTCCTTCACCTTTTTCAGACCCATCATGTTCGTCTTCAGTATGTCACGCTGTCACATTAACCGCACATCTAAACCAAAGCTTCACTGCCTATCTAGCAATGAGTTATTTCCCTTTTAATTGTACTACCCAGAAGATCACATCTCACGGGGCACTCCCATAAATGATAATATGAAATGAACTTTAATGAAGGCAGTAGCGCATTTATTGAAAGGGACTGAAGAAAGAGACCTCATTTAAAAATGCCTTTGTCCTTGTGTTTATGACTTGAGAATACTGGGGGGGGAAAGAAGCCTCATGGTTGTCAATTTTTGTTCCCAGTGGCCTTCCCAGCTCTGATCAGACCCCTCGCCGCCCTGATACCCAATAAATCCCGTGACGAGATGAACAGCTTTTTCATCAGTTGCATTCAGAAGATCATAAAGCAGAGAGATGAGCTGCCACCCAATCAGGTAGAGCACAACCTTGAACAAATGGGAAAACTGTCCTCAGCCAGGCATATTCCCAATAAACACCTCCTATCTTGACCTTTGAATTCTTGATCTGCACAGCGACGGCGGGACTTCCTTCAGCTAATGCTGGATGTGAGGAGCAGCAAAGAGTTTGTGTCTCTGGAGCAATTTGATGTGGTCAACCATGCAGATGAGCAGACAGATGCAAGGTCTCAACTAACTGAAGAGGCGGCTAACGGGCCGGGACATCATTCTGGGGAGTCTCCGAGACGTCCCCAGCAAAGGAGGGAGATGACAGAAGACGAGATCGTGGGCCAAGCCTTCCTATTCCTCCTGGCTGGCTATGAGACCAGCAGTAACACTCTAGCGTTCGTCTCCTACCTGCTGGCCATCCACCCTGACTGCCAGGAAAAGGTGCAGAGAGAGGTGGACGACTTCTACACCAGACACGTAAGTGAAACTGTGATAAGCCGGCGCCAACAGTTATTATTTTTAACATTTCTTAATCCCAATGCCCGGTTTCTGGAGCAGGCCAATACCAGCATACAATAGAAGCATACCAACATGCAACAAGAAGATGCAAGAGAGACAGACGTTTAGTTCCAGATAAATATAGGAGTTATCTGAGCACAACGTGTGACTATTATTGCGCTCTCCGCTAAAACTCTAGAGGAGTCACATGAGATTATTGAGGTCTTTTGCTCAGAAGGAATATCCAAGCAAGAGATTTTACGTTCCCATCTAATCTCATGGTTGTGTGAGAAACTGCAGAGAGATTAGGGAGATCTCTTTTCTTCTTCTATATGTGTGCCTCGAAGCCGTTATTGTGATATTTGTAAAGAACATGCCTTACTAAAGCCATACCTACCAGAATGTGTAGATTTCTTTGTACCACAAATCACCAACAGGAATATATTTCATACTCCTGTCACCTTTTTAAATTGTTGCTTTCTAACAAATCTGTAATATTGCATCCAGCGATAAAATTCCTTCGGGATCAATTATCTATCTATCTGTCTATCTATCTATGTGGCAGCATCCAACCTTTCTTACATTTACGGTATTTAGCTGACGCTCTTATCCAGAACGACTTACAAGGTTAATCATATTACAGGTGGGCCAATGTAGTGTTAGGAGTCTTGCCCACGGACTCTTATGGTGTAGCACAGCGTAGTCACTCAGCCTGGGATTCGAACCCCAGTCTCCCCTGTGTGGTGGTAGCTACTTGGCAGGTAGTGGTGTTTTCCGTGAGCTACACCAACCACTTCTTAAGTGATAGTGAACACAGAAAGTTACAGTCCTGCTTAATATTACGTTTTAAAGAGAGCAGCATGCTGTCACATTGACCACTTGACTTGACTTGGCTATGCTGAATGTGGATGTGCTATTCTGGGGCAAACTGTTATGAGTTTAACTGTGGTTGGTTCCAGTCTGGTACCTCTAGATGACCTTATAATTGACAGTTAAAAATAATCTTTAATTACATTAAAGCGTATATAAGCAGTCGGTATCAGCATCAGTACTGGTAAAGAAAAAGTAGTATGGTGCCAATTCAATTTTTTTTTTCAGTTTTCTTCCTAATCCAGTAAAACTGGGCTCTGTGTGTACTACTCCCTCTATTGATTCCAGAAAAGCAGATAAGAAGTTACATTTCTAAAGGAGGATGGCATTTGGAGCTGATCTGTATCTCTTCATTCCTGAACAGTGTGTGCTACTGTGTGTAGCAGTGTGTATGTATGCGTACTGTACCTTTTGCGGGGCCCAGGCTAGATTTTCTCCTCAGGTTTTTTTTTTTGTTTCCTGCTGCTATCCATTGTCCTCTTTCTCCAGGGCACATACTGCATGGCAGACAAGCAAATAAAAAATTCAGAGCTACTAGTGCATTGTAAAAGTAAGATATGTTGGTTAGGTATCTTCTGCAGGGTGAGTACAGTATGTCTGTCTGCTGAGATTTGTCATGTGTTCTGCTTGTTTCCATCCAGGCACTCTATGAAGCACACTTCATGAGACCCACTCATAAATCTAGCACAGACTTTTTCAAAAGCAGTGTGTACATGCATGCAGTTCTATTCAGAAGAAAGTGAACACCCTTCTTATATGTATATTCCTATCAAAAGTTCATCCTTAGAAGTCGGTTGCATTTGCTGCTTCTCATGATTCAGTAATCCCAAACACATTCTGTGATGTTGAGGTCTGGCCTCTGGGGTGGTCCGTCTGTTGTTCTTGGAAAGGCTGGCAGCTTCTTTGTTTGATTAGCCCTTTTATTATCTCTTTCTTTGCTCATTACCAGCTTCCTGACAACTACACATCCTTTCAGACTATTAGTGTTGAGTTGTCTTTAAAACATGGAAGGATGGACAGAAATACCTCTGGATTTTTTTTTTCAGATCTAATATAAGATATAAGCTTGTTTTAATCATCTGATGGTGACAGTTTTGGTGGTCTAACAGCTCTTATGTGCTTGTTAAGAGTCCTACTGCCACTGTTTCTTAAGATGTTTTTGAGATTTTTGAGGAATTGAATTAGCTCATAATATTTCTTAAGAGTTGAATGACCGTTGCAATGACTTGTGGCATAGAAAGAGTTTGTTGGATGTCGTAACAATACATGGAAGCTGATGGTATATAGAAGGTATGGTTGGGTGAAAGCAGATGTAGTTTTACCCTGCCCATTTATAACCCTATGTTTTGGCCTTAGAATTAATTAAGCTGTTTTCTTTTTTTGGTGAGCTCATGAATATTTTGATGAGCTCTGCTCTGATGTTTTAAAGATGTGGGAGCTGAAGTTGACTTCCTGTTTGGCTGCTCCTTAAATGGTGCCGCAGTTGCATTTCGTTTCATTCAAGGTGGAATGGAACATTTTGATTAGTAATCTGTAGAATAGGAAGCCAACTACAGCCTTGTTTAAAGATGAACATCAGCCGTGCCCATAGGCAGTTCCTTGGAAAGGGTTTGAAAAGTGCCGACATTCCCTTCGCAGACTGGAATGGTTTAATGGCTGTTTTGACTGGGAATAAATGAAGGGTGGTCTTTGACACTCTACCGGCAGAGAGAGAGAGCTCTAAAACTCTTAGAGGGAGGTGATGGGGGTAGGGGGTTAACAGAGGGAGCTGTGGTGGTTAGTGTGCATGTCTATATTAGTGTGCTTGTGCTGTTAGGGGAAAAAGATGGCTGGTGCTGACCCACATTGCCTTGTTTCAAAGTGTATTTTCAGTCATCTTCACGAGGTCACATTACCCTACAGTGTAATGTTCCAAAGCCAGCACTCTGGATAAACAAAACACTGGCAGAGGTTTTGCGTAATGCGGTTTTGATGAAATCTGTGATTAAAAAGAGAGAGAGGGGGGCAGCATGTCTCTGTGCACAGATAAACAGCTAGTGAAGAGAAATGAGAGAACAGTGTTTTACAGTGATTTCATTTAGCAGTTCTGACTGCAGCTGCTTTGTTAGCCATGTCTGTCGCCGTTCTTGCCCCATCGAGTTCTTTTCCCATAATGCCGCTGCAGTGGCCGACACATAAACCAGGTCTTGTTAAGCACGCGCCTGCATCAGCTGAATCTTAATACCTGTAGCCAAGGCCGACCAGCCGCTCAGATCAAACAGCAGGGCTAGTCAATCTCAATGAGTCCTTTCTTCACTTTCATCTTATTCACTCGCTCCCATTGACACTCACATGCTCCATTTAGCCCTACTCAGGAAGTCAGGGTCTTTTTTTTTTATTCGAGGAGCGGGGAGTGTTTGAAATGTAAACCCCCTCTGAAGCTTTTTGGGCATCGTTCGTCTCTGCTAGAGAGTAAATGTATCCTATGTATGGCAGCTTTTATGTCAAGTCCCTCTTTTTCCTTCTGGGAGATGGCAGTTCGTGAGATTATTAATTTTTGCTTATAGTTTCAGTCAGGGCTGGTCTGAAAATAGAAACTGTTATTAGGTGCTGCTTCGCAGATTCCTCCTCTATTTGATGCTTGCTTTAGCTGTATGTGATGTGTTAAATATTTAGTTAGGGGTTTTTTAAATATTGCATATATTGCATATATATTTGGAGCAGTTCCATATGAGAACCTAATAGTTCTTTCAGTTATAGATAGTCCAAAAGGGCTATTTAAAAATTAAAAAAAAGTCCCCCCCCCCCCACAGTCCAAATAATCCCAAAGCGAGGTTGATGTCTGGACTCTGTGATGGTCAGTTTATTGTGCACCAACAGTTTCTGTTTGATTTGCAAATGTTTTTCATCAGTAACAGCTTCTTCAGAGCTAAACATCACAGCTACACATCAACCTCCCATTCCTTATACACACAGATTATTTTACAAGCAGGTTATTTTGTTTTCTAGGACTTCAGTTATCAATTTTATTAGTGATAGACTATCCCATTGATGAATTAAGTATTCAGATAAAAACTACTTTTTTATTAAAGAGCACTGAATATATAAATAAGAAAGAAAGAAATTTATGACTAAATAAATAAATAAGACAGGTTTCTTAAAATGAACGACTAATTGCTTTGCTAACTGGATTAATAGCTAATTATTTTCTTGGTTTTCTTTTTTAAAATCCACATTATTTTTCTCATTTTCTTTTTTTAATATCTTATTATCTTATTTGTATTTCTAATGTCTGTTACACTAAACCTGTCTATAACAAAACCCTTTTAGTGATAAAGTGCACTCTGGGTTAAAAATCTAGCAATAGTCTATAGTATTCATCTGTGTAAAACACAGTAAGATAAATGTAGTTCTATGGATTAAATGTATGATTGACACAAAGAATTTCCATCAGTGATTTTCAGTAGTCCAGTTACTCAAGGAGTCGTTTCAGCACTTTTTTTCCCCAATCTCAGGAATGTTACTTTAAAGGCCATTTAGACTGGAAATGAAAGAAAAAAGGGGGTCCCTGACTTTTGTACAGTACTATGAGTGTGAAGTTAAAATAATCACCACGTAAAGTAAAGGTTCTATATCGTTTCTTTCTCCAGTCATTATTCCAAATCAGGAACCATTTATCAACCTCTATTTTTAAGAATGTATGCTTGAGTGTTCTCATAATTGGTGTATTTTAGGGCAGAGATGTATTTTAGGTAATATTTCACATTTAGGCTTCAGCTGTGCCGTCCTGTGTGGGGTTTACAGGAGTAAGCTTCTATTTATGTGTTTTTGGAGGACCAAACTGCACATACACTAATAGCCTTTCGCTCTGACTTTGCACAGAGCAGCTGGGCATCGGTCCACAAGACATCAGACCATAGTGGATATGAAGGTCATTCTCCCCCCCGAATGGACCTGCGGTGCCTGGCACCACTCTTGAATTTAGCTCAGTGAGGAGCAAAGGGCTGTTCAGTTTATTTGATAAATGCATCTCGCTGTGCTCAAACTGAATGCATCAACAGTGAAAGCTTTTGAAATGTCACTCTTCTGATCAGCAGTACAGAGCACTGACTGCAGTCGGATCACTTTAAAACATTAAGGTTTGTCCAGTCGTAGTTTAGTGTACAGAGAGCTTTACCATTTGATCATTTAGCTCAAGCATATGTAACATGTAAACTGTCACTATCACTGTTTGGATCGGGTCTTCTTCATTCATCAAAAACAAAACAGGTTAAACAGGACAGTGGCAGGCCTGGTCTCTTTCTTACACTGAAGCTCTGGTTAGACGAGATTAGTTTTCCATGTGGAAGTGAGGTAATGCCAGTGATGCCACAAGACGTCTGTAATGTTTATGACCACTTTGCACTGGTTAAGAAATCTTGGTGTAAATGAGAGAGACGGGAGTGGCTACTCGTTTTGCGCACCACGTTCACTCCAGAAAGAGAGTACAACATATGACCATTTGCTCTAATTAGCTGTCTTACATAAATGCACTGTGTCATTAGACTCGCCATGCAACCAACATTCATCTCATAAATTCAAAGCCACATAAAATCAGCCTTTTTCCACTCATTTTATTTGTTCTGAGTGGTACACATAAAGTAGGACAGTAACCATACATGTCAGCCTTGATTCAGCCTTACCACATACAAATAGATTTCTTTGGTGCCTCAATACTTTGATCAGTTGTCACGCCTGCTGGCTCTCCTCCCATCCCCAATCTCCTGGACTCCGTTTCCCATAATCCACCACTTGAAGACATCACAGTCACATGTCCACCATCTCCCAGTCCCGCTCCATGTCACCTGTAGCTGATTAGCCTCGGGTACAAATACTCCTCTCTCCCACTGATCCATTGCGAAGTATTGCCTCATTGTGCGTACCGAGCGATTTCCTCTGTTGTTGTTCTCCTCGTTTGCTTACCTGGTTTGACTCCATTTTGACTTTCTGGTTTACTCTTTGTCTTTCCCCTTTGGATGCTGTTGCTGGTCTGATTGTTTTACCTGGTTCTGACTTCTGCTCGTCTCGTTACTCTGACTCAGTCCTTGCCCTCTTGGTTATGTCCGCTTGTGCCTTGTTGTGCTACGAGCCTGTTTAATAAACCTAGCTTTGCTTTTAGCTCAGTGCGCATCACAGTCTGTCCATCCTCACATCAGTAAAAATCACTTAGATTTTTTGTAAAAAAAAATTTCTGCTGCTGTTTGTGTTACCAGTATGTCAAAATATTGATTAGATTGATTAGTAATGATTTTATTGTTTCATAATATTGACTTTCTCTAAGGAAATACAGAGTATGTAACATATATATATATATATATATATATATATATATATATATATATATATATATATATATATATATATAAAAAACAATGACTCTTTTTCTTTAGCTTTTGAGAAAATCTCAAAATCAGTTGAAAGATTGTAAGTCATTATTTTGAGAACATAAGTAATGACTTGACCATAACGAATCATAAATATGATATATATGATAATATAAACCCTTATGTTAGGAGAGTTAGATAATCATGTTTTAAGAAAGTAAGTAGATAATAATAAATAATAACAAGAATAATGATAATAATAATAATAATAATAATAACTACAACAACAATAGTACGAAGAAGAAGCAGAATGTTTTTAGATAAGTTCATTCTGGTGGGAATGGATATTTTGTTAAACTTTTATGCAGGAATGTATCAGTCTGTAGAGCCCAGTAACTTTATTTACATGACATAACAGTGACAAAGGAAGAGCAATAAATTCATTTGTGAAAAGGTGATCCTTAACTGTGGCATCTACATTAAGCACAAAAAAAATTCACTCATGAATGTAGTTATATTTTACCTGGTGTTTAACTGTCCTAAGCTTTCTTGACTGTATAAGTAGGGCTCTAAAACAGACAGATGAATTACTAACCTGAGCCTTTCTGTGGGAGCAATGACACTGACTCGCCGCTGTCTCAGAGCACCAGCATGCTGCATTTTTACCACTGGGTGGTTTAAGTGGCAAACATGTAAATGCCTTGCTGCCTAAAGGAGTGTGTGGCTGGCTGCACACAATGTGGCTGCTGGTCTAGCCTCTCATTTTCTCTTCCCGGGCATGCGGTGTCTCCCCAGGGGATCCGTCATTAATTTGCCTTTTTTATCTGCATAAATAGCGGAGCCAGATGAAGCGGAGCGTCACCTAATGAGTCAGCCAGAGGTGGGAGACGGGGGCGGGAGGGCAAGTCACAGAGCAAAATTACACATTTTCAGGCTCTCCTGCTCTCAGAGACAGAAACGGGGGGGTGTCGAATAGGGGTGGGGGTGTCGGAAAGGTTTGGAAAAAAGAAGATGGGCAGGGTTTTTTTTTTTAAGCCACAAGTACTATAACTCTGAAGAGCCAGAAGGCGAATGATTTATGGAAAAGGTTTGACCGTCTCAGAGAGGACATTTTGTTTGGCTTTTGTTCAAAGTTTGGTAAATCCATTTATCCATCCACCTCAGAAAATTCATTTTTCAGTGTATAATTAGAGAATTTGAGTTTGTGGACCCTTGACAAATGAATAAGTGAAGTATGTTAAGGATCCTTTACGGAGATCACACTTTAAATGCACCACTATGGTTTACATTCTGAATTTAGTATATCGGGAACTAAATAAAACAAAGTTGATAAGAGAGACCGCCAACAGTGATGAGAACCCCATGTCTGAAGAGATTAACAAGGAGCTGTTATGCTTTTCTGTGCTTTCCCTTTCCTTTGGTGTGTTATGTGGCTCTGTTACATTCTCTGTTACAAGCTGACATCACCTTGTAGCACAGTTCTTATTGCCCACCTACCTGCAAGCTTGGCATGTCCTCACACAATGCAAGTGAGCTAAAAAAAAATCACCTTCTGAAGGTGGATCGAGCCTACGAGCTTGTTCTTCCTTTCAGGATCAGACTCTGGCTAAAATGCACCACAGTTGTAATAGCCACTGTATAGCCACAGTGGTGTCGGGACAGTGCCTGAAGCAGGATGCCACTCTATTACTTGACCAATCAGAACAGCGTAAGCAAGCTGATCAATTGCAGCACACTGGGTTCACATGGAGGTAAATACACAGGAGCTCTAACAGAGTATATAAAATAGGCACCGACCCCAAACGACTTTTTAGCCATTATTATTTTTACATGCAGTATAAAACCACATGTACGTTTATTGTTGCTTTTGGATTGTGAATGCCATTGTTATATTTGTGCTGTAAACATCGCAACCCCTAGTTCCTGTGACCACCGCTGCAGAAATCAGAAATCTGAGTCGGTAGATTTCTTTAAAATAAAATTAAAAAAAATCATTTCTTTTAAAAAATTTAAAATATAACACATTAATTCAATCTGAAAAACTTTGTTGGCAGGAATGTTGAACAATTGGTGGACGTCTTTGTTTTTTCCATATGGATGTATTAACTTATTACTGCTTTGTAAATCAGGAAAGCATGTAGTTTGACAGAGCATGTGTAATCTTTTGTGTACAACGTTATATAAGGTATGAATTGCCTCTTACCTTTCAGTGTTTGAAGGATTTTAGAGCCTGTGATGGATCGCCAAGCTGAAGGCCACGGGATGCTGTTACTGATGCACTCCTTACTGCAGTGCGTCTGTACAGTTTGGGTACATTAACAGTAAAAGCAGACCCTATGCCTTTCCTCATTACACCTGTTCTCATGCAACAGCCTAATAAGTTCCAGAATTTTCTTAAGGCTAGTGGAATTGAATGGTGGTGGATGCAGAGCCTGAGAGAATGCAAGACAAATATATGAACACATAAACAAACTGGGCGTATATTCATTGTGAGTACCATCTGTCTGACAGGTGATTGACAGGGTTACCTCCTCTTAGCACTCAACATGCAGGTGAAGGAAACACAGAAGGAGAAATATAACAATAATCTGACAGAAGGTGCAAAATTTGGAGGTTTAGGTGGAGGTAGCGGAATAGAAAGGAAGAAAAGGTAATGTATACAGAGAGGAGAGTATGACAGTTCTGTTGAGCACTCCATCAGAGAGGAAGGAAAGGAGAGAGACAGACATGCATAAAGCATAGAGAATGAAAACGCAAACGTGACATAAACAGTGGAGCCGAGGGAGGTGTGAAACAGATGGAAAAAGCGGAAGCATTGAGAGAACCAAGAGGTGAAAGAAGCAGAGACAGCAACTAAGGGTGGCTGTCGGGCGGGGCGAGCGAGCTAAATAGAGAGTGGGAGAGAGAGAAAGAGAGAGCAGTGAGTAGCCTGGCTTTCCTGTGTGTGAATAATTCATCTGTGAGGTGCCTGTGAGGGTGAGCCTCCGGGGGGCTCTTTCCCTCGCTCATCTCCCCTCACTCATATCACTCAAGCCGGAATAAAGACCCCGCATCTCCACCGCTAAATTCAATAACACTGCCTTTGATCCCGCACCAGCCACGGCACCAGAGCTGTCGGTTCCCATACATATTGCTCTTATTTGTCTTGTTGGTTCTCCACAGCCTTCTAATGAAAGTTTAGAAACCGGATTTGTAGCATGTTTCCTTTAGACTTGTGGTAAAGGGATTCGATACGAATGCCACGAGAGAACCTTTACTACACTTTAAGCTTGCTACAAAACCTCGACGTAAACATCTCATGGCAACCTGTCATATCGCCAGTGTCCAAAGGAAAATAAGTATCTCCAAAATATGAACTTTACAGAAGAGTGACATTTCATTCTTCCCTTTCAATGTAATTTATTATAAAGAGATTTTATTCCAAGCAATTTTGGAGCATTTCTATTGGTACATTTTTGTGCACTGTTAAGGACATGCTGGACATGCTGTTTTTTGGGACAGGGACAATACATTGTCACGATTTGTCATGACGGATCATGTTTAGTAACATAATGGTGCCATGTTCTCATTAATAGTCTTAATGTTGTGTGATAATTGTTATTGCAATGGTTACATAGAGTTCAACTAGCATTTTTATGGCATATAAACTGTCACCACATCAAACATTAAAGTATCTATCATTGCTGTAATTGCAATCTCTGATAATAGTAGCATATACTAGCAATAATAGCAATAGACAGGCAGCTTTTTAAACCTCGAGAGGAACCAAGACTCAACAAGGGAACCAATTCAATTCAATTCAACTGTATTGTCATTACACCACTACATGGTTGTACAGTATAACGAAACACAGTCAGGCTCCTTCTCCAGTGCAGTATAAAGTATATATGTATATAAATAAATAGTGTAGTGCAAAGACAAATAGACAAAACCAATGTGTGCAAACAGTACAGTATGTGTACAGGACATGTGCAAAGAGTGGAGCAGTATCAGTAAGTATGTGGTTGTAAACAGTATATAAAGCTGGTATATAAAGTGTACAGTGCAGGTGGGAGAATAGTGGCTTAATGTTCAGGTAACAGCTAAATTGCTTAGTACAGATGTTCAGTATAGATAAATAAATAAATTACCCATGCTCCTCTGGTTGACACCAGAATAGAAAA
>JAMWET010000894.1:0-45000 GCA_024036415.1 Prochilodus magdalenae
GACTGTAAATCCCAAACCCCTGCAGACCCACTTCTTCTCCCCAAATGGGAAACACTCCCCCAGCAAGTAGGAGAGTCATAAATTTACCATCCGCAGTCACATATGGGTTCCAGCAAAGCCTTCCCAGGAACTGGCCCACAAAGGGAAGGCTCTTCACGGCCTCGGTGGTAGAGCTCTGAAAGCACACACAGACGCATCGCGTTGAGCCCATGCAACAATAACAACAACAGCTCCGCGGTGATAACGGCCAGGCTAATCCCCTCCGACGTCTGCGCAGACGAACGTCTTGCCGCTCATTTCCTCCGCATGCTGACTGTCTGCACTTTACCTTGCGACCCAGACTGAAAGGAACAATGCCACAGGACCGATAAATCACCGAGACGCGAGTTGTTTTCGGTCCTAGCTGAACAAGACGCATACCAACAACTAATACGAACAATTAATCCTAATTTCCCCTCAGCATCGCGAGAGCCAACAAAAGGCTTTTGATAGGCTTTATAAAACTATTCCCACGCAGCCAGACGGATAGAGTCACTGATCACTCCTTTAAAGACAGTTACGTAATTAATGAAAACCAGCTCGCCAACACAGAGGAATCTCCAGGATCGCAGCTTTCTGCATGAGTTCAAGATGTGCACTGCTAATTTACTGTATATTGGAATCCATTCAAAGGAAGGGGCCTCTTTTTTTAATCACGCCTTATCCATATACACACATACGGCGCGCGACGCCCACTGATGTGTGTGTGAACTGCATGATAAAACCACAGAAGAATGTTTAGCTATATTAACGGCGGCTTATAAAAATGCTCATGGCTAGGACGGCGCTGAATGCATGGCACTGAAAGATAATAGGAATGTCGGAGACAATGAAATAAATAAATCAACCTTTCATTCTGATTGGCTACGGCCCAGCATTGAAACTGGGTTCGTCTGATTTCCAATACCAAAGCCTTTAAACCGGCTAAGCTTTAAAACGATAGGCTAGAAGTAGGCCAATGCTGAATTAACCTACCACTCCTACATTAACGAGGAATTTAAAAAAAAAAATTTTGCATGGTAATTAATATTTCTATATAATATTATATTTTTAATATTAATATTAATGTAATCCCGTGTGACGTATACTATATGTCAAATATAGTAGCCGGACCAGAGGGCAGCCATTAGCTCGGTAAGAGTAAACTTTCGACTGGGAGTGTACAGGAGTTGGACAATGAAACTGAAACACCTGGTTTTAGACCACACTCATTTATTAGTATGGTGTAGGGCCTCCTTTTGCGGCAGCAGCAGTTGGTCTTGGGAATGACATATACTGCATCCTGCACAGTGGTCAGAGGGGAGTTTTAAGCCCTATACTTTCTTGTTTGCAGGAATTAGTGGCCAGGTTCACTACGTGATGCTGGTGGAGGTCGTCCTTCTTGGTGGTATGCTTGACATTACCCTGGATACCGTGGCTCTTGATACATCACAAAGACTTGCGTTCTTGGTCACAGATGCTCCGGCAAGACGTTGCACCAAACAGTCTGTCCCTCTTTTGAACTCTGTATGTCACCCATAATGTTGTGTGCATTGCAGTATTTTAAGCAGAACTGTGCTCTTACCTGCTAACTGAACCTTCACACTCTGCTCTTACTGGTGCAATGTGCAATTAATGAAGATTGGCCACCAGGCTGGTCCAATTTAGCCATGAGACCTCCCACACTAAAATCACAGGTGTTTCAGTTTCATTGTCCAACCCCTGTATATAATGCTAGTGTAAGATTTCAGATTTTAATCCCTTGTTGATCCCACAGTGGGGAAACTTAGTCTTTGCATTTAACCCATCCGTGAAGTTAAAACACCCACAAACACACTCACTAGTGAACACACACACTAGGGGGCAGTGAGCACACTTACCCCGAGCGGTGGGCAGCCCTATCCACAGCACCCGAGGAGCAGCTGGGGGTTAGGTGTCTTGCTCAAGGGCACCTCAGTCGTTACTGTCAGTTCAGGGAATCGAACCGGCGACCCTCCGGTCACAAGGCTGGTTCCCTAACCTCCAGCCCACAACTGCCTCAAATCTGTCTGTTGGAGTGGTAGAATCTTAATGGGGTGAAGATAAGCTGGAACACTGCTATCTAGCAGTCGGGGTTCAAACACAGCAGCCTGACAGTGTTGTTGAGATTCAATATAGTATCTCACAACGCAACACTGCGATACTCAAGGGAACCGGTGTTTTCCTCTAGCCCCGAGCCCACACAAGTCCCATTACGTGGGGGGAAAGGAGTCATGTACGCACGTTAGCAGATCGGCAAACATGACATGCACACATATAGCACACACGGTGTACTCTGTCATGACTCTCACAGCTCGCTGTAGGCTCATTGACGCAGGCCCTCAGCCAAAAAGCACCCGCTGAGCTGGAGCTGGCTGGGGGAGGGATGAGTGGCGAAGAGCTAGGGCCAAAAACACTGCTTACGGGCTTTCCTTCTGCAGCAGCAGGGAAACATTCTACGGCCCCAGTCCCCTGGCCCCTGGCCCTAGCGGTCCCCCCCACCCCCCCCTTTCCCCGTGCAGGCAAATGAGGGAAACTGATATAGAAACTGGTAAAGAGCATGCCGTTTTCCGTCCCCCCCTGTTCTGCTTCGGGCACGAGTTATCAAAAGCAGCGCAACTGAGAAGCGCTTGATCCTGCCTCCGTCTTTACGAGCCTGTGCCGGGAAGAGGCTCTCTGCTCAATTAAGAGATCCCAAACCTGGTCGTGTTGGGCTGACCCATGCTGAGAGTGATGAAAACGGAGGGGTGAGAGTGGGGGGGGCGGGGTTATAACTGCATAACTGCATCTTGGCAGGGCGGTCATTGTAACTGGTGGAATTAGAAAGCCTGACAACGGCAAACTTGTTTTCCCTTCCAAGGCGGCAGGCGCGGAGGCAACACGGACGCATGCGGCAGAGAGAGCTCCTGGGGTGCTAAGCTGCTACAAGCTAAAGAAAGGGCCCCTTTCAAGGTGAACAGGGATGGTGTGAGGCAGGGCTTTTTCCGAACACTGGACCTTCAGAGAGACCCCCGGCCCACCCCCTCCTTTGCTTTCTCGTCCAAATTTTGATCCAAACACTTGATGCAGGGATACATTAGGTTAGCGCTGCCAGTCCCTCGGTGGCCATTAGCGCACTAACTCAACACTGTGGCCGTGCCAATGGCCTGCCTGGCCCAGCACAGAGAGGCTTCTGTTAGGGCCACGGTCTCCAGAGTACAGTCACGGTCTGCTTGAGCCTCTCCGCTGAAGGGCCGTATCGCAGGCTTAATGCTGAAGACTGACGGGAGAGTTCTGTTTCACCGCACCGTACAGTCAGTCTCTGTTTACTCCAATACACCAGAAAATCCTCGAGCTGTTCATTTCATCTCCGCACTTGCACAATCTTAGCAACGACATAAACGATGGCATAAAGATGAATGATCTATATGTAGAATCATATTAATTAAATACATAAGTCCATTTACAATCTTCTAAAGTATATAAGACAAACATCACTAGCATGGTAGCTATCTGTTAACTGTAAAATCATCTTAGCTAGTCTAAGGTTTCAGCTCATTCAACAATAATAACTAACAACAGAATAATATTGTCAATAGTGTTTGCTGGTGTAGCTCTGCGGAGGGAGCCAGGGAGCCACCACAACATGTGGGAGACTGGGGTTCGAATCCCGGTCTGGGTGACTATGCTGTGCTACACCAATAAGAGTCCATGGGCACTACATAACGCTGCATAGGCCTTCCTGTAATATGATTAACCTGGCAAGATCCTTTTTCTCACAGCTCCTCTGGCAGCTCAAACTGCTTTATGAATATAAAATTTACAATAAATGACTGACATCCTATTATGTACCAATATGGGAACGGATTCAACAATGCTGATATCCGACCATTTGTTTTTATCATGTACATACAGGGGTTGGACAATGAAACTGAAACACCTGGTTTTAGACCACAGTCATTTATTAGTATGGTGTAGGGCCTCCTTTTGCAGCCAATACAGCGTCAGTTGGTCTTGGGAATGACATATACTGCGTCCTGCACAGTGGTCAGAGGGAGTTTTTTAAAGCCATTTCTTCTTGCGAGGATAGTGGCCAGGTCACTACGTGTGATGCTGGTGGAGGTTCGTCCTTCTTGGTGGTATGCTGACATTACCCTGGATACCGTGGCTCTTGATACATCACAAAGACTTGCTGTCTTGGTCACAGATGCGCCAGCCAAGACGACGTGCACCAACAATTTGTCCTCTTTTGAACTCTGGTATGTCACCCATAATGTTGTGTGCATTGCAGTATTTTGAGCAGAACTGTGCTCTTACCTGCTAACTGAACCTTCACACTCTGCTCTTACTGGTGCAATGTGCAGTTAATGAAGATTGGCCACCAGGCTGGTCCAATTTAGCCATGAGACCTCCCACACTACAATGACAGGTGTTTCAGTTTCATTGTCCAACCCCTGTATATACCAAATATTGATCCTGGTGCTAATAGACATTTAAAGAGTACAGAAATTGGAGCCTGGATTCATGTGACAGAGGAATGTTAGCCCTTATTTGTAAAAAGATAAAAATGCAATGAAATAAACAAAATAAAATACTGAGATTTTACAGCAGAAGCCCAGCAACACCTCAAGAATCAGCTTTTCTGGAGAAAAAATAAACACATCATTAAATAGCCTTAAAAAATCGAATCTAATGATACTGATATGGTTTCGATATAATGCACTTCCTTCTATAAACAGGCAGAGGCCAAGTCTTCACTTTTAGATGATTTGGAACGAAATTAGCCAAACCCATTTCCTCCACCATCTTAAGGTTCTGTAATGCTTCTTGGCTTCATTTTTTTTCTTGGCAGGAAAACCTTAAAAGATAAATTCCGCTGACTGTTTTTATTATTCAGAGTTTCCGCTTAATTAAACTGCTGTGAATGTCATTCCGGGTGGTCTGAGGTGAATTGGTTAATTCTAGAGAAACGTACAGAGTGGTGATAGGAACCGGGCGCCTGCAGTGTTCAATGCCTCTGAAAGCAATTACATCAAAGCTTTCTCTACAATAAATCATTTAGCATCCCTCGAGTCTCACAGCAGCGACGGGATCCTATCATTTCATAACAACATGCAGCAACATGTCAGACTTCTCAGCACGGAGTTGCAGAGGTTACTAATGGTGTCCTGTGATAGGTGGTGTTGAGATGGTGTTAAGGCAAGTTGATATAACTGTGTGCAGGCAGTTATGCACTGTGGTGGCACCAACAGGATGACGGAGGGCATCACTGCTCGCCAAATGCCCGCCAAATGCCCGCAATCGCTGCTGTTGGAATTGTGGAATTTGAACCATTGGCATGCCTCACAATGCCAAACCTACCCACCACGATTTGCTCCTGACGGCTGATTCCCTCTGGGTGCAGCTATTCTTTTAACGATGAGTGTATTTTAAAAAATATGGTGTGATTCCACTTTACGACTTACAGAGCCCTAAGATGGGGGTGGGGGAAAAGAAGGAGGGGGTTCTTTTTTTTTTCTTTTCATGGCATCAACACAAATAACCTTCCCTGGCACATTCACTTGAACTGTGTAGGCAATAGAGTGTGGCATAATGGCACTACCATTCCTTGCAAGGTCTGCAGGAGCTGCTGAAGGAAGCTCCTCAGAGACTCCAGGTGCCTGGTTGTGTCCAGCTGAGCAGACGGCGATGTAGCCTGGCCCCACCTCACTGCTTTGTCCATCCAGAAGGACACCTGAACTTCAGGGAGTGCAGCCATGGCTCAAGGTCTGTGGGAGCACAAATGAACTTGCATTAGGATCCACACAGAACCAGAGCGCCCAAAACCTGAACTCTCAACACTCAAGCTAATCCATCAGGGCATTGCTCTGTTCTACACGGCGTCACACGGTGTGGTCTCACCTAGCCTTCAGATGTGCAAGCAAGATTTGTGGGGGGTTACAGATTGTCAAAAAGGTCAATCAGTGACAGCGCAGCTAGCTTCAACAGGTCATTACCCACCATGAGAGAGGAGGCTGGGGGGAGCAGCACTCTAAGAATGATGTCTTTATGTAGGGCCTAAAGTGACAGGGGCCATAATCAGAAAATTAAAGAGTTGAGAATGTGTGGCCCAGCTGGGCTCTCTGAATTTGTCATCACCTTGTATTTCATTAGCCAGGCAGTAAAAAAGGGACTCTTTAATACCCCGGCACCGGGCAGTGCAATAAAGCCCGCTGGTCTGTGCGCTAAGCTTCCCCTAGCCTCCTAACTCGGCACACGAGCATTTCTGGACAAATTAACCAACGAGGAGGACAGCAGCATGCTCATATCCACTCACGTCTATATGAAGCTAGCGCCAGGCGAACGACTGTGGGTTTAAGAGACCTTGAACTCGTGAGCGCAGGAGCTGGTGTTGGTGGATAATTGTCGTTCTCAGGTTTAATGACAGGTCTGCGAGGGACACAACAAAAGACGGTTTTTATGATCGCCTCGTAACGTGGAGTTGTTTAATGTCTTGCCATCACCCCTGCTGGAAAACCCCCGTGGGTCAGGCGGCGTGTAATTACACACAGCTTTTTTTTTCTTTTTTTTTTTTCATTAAACCCAAATCACGAACAAACGTGTCGAGATGACAAGTCAACAAGGCGCAGCTTTGGCCAATGAAGCACTACAGCAAAGTCGATGTATGACCTAAAACAAAGCCTCTGATTGAAATACATTACAGTTTATATGCAGTCAGGTACAGTTCCTTGGGATGCTTTTCTCTGCCTGACTCAAGATCCATGATTATAACGAGGATCTGGATGGGTCAGTCCTGTTTTCCTTATTAACAAACTTTTTTTTATTCTGCTTTGTATGCACTCTCGTTTGAACTCTTCGCAACTCGTTACAACTCCCTCGTTCATTCCCAAATCTTTAAGTGGAACATATTCTAAACACTCCCTCGTTTTCAGTGCTTGTGCATATACACTATGAATCACGGCTACGCATATTAATAAGGAGAACCTTTTATCTTAAAGACTTACTGTAGAATAAAAGGACATCAAACTATAAACTAGCACTTATGGAATTATACAGTCCACCTTAAAACCCTCCAGAATGGAATTATACAGTCCACCTTAAAACCCTCCAGAATGGAATTATACAGTCCACCTTAAACACCTCCAAAATGGAATTATACAGTCCACCTTAAAACCCTCCAAAATGGAATTATACAGTCCACCTTAAAACCCTCCAGAATGGAATTATACAGTCCACCTTAAAACCCTCCAAAATGGAATTATACAGTCCACCTTAAACACCTCCAAAATGGAATTATACAGTCCACCTTAAAACCCTCCAAAATGGAATTATACAGTCCACCTTAAAACCCTCCAAAAATGGAATTATACAGTCCACCTTAAACACCTCCAAAATGGAATTATACAGTCCATCTTAAAACCCTCCAAAATGGAATTATACAGTCCACCTTAAAACCCTCCAAAAATGGAATTATACAGTCCACCTTAAAACCCTCCAAAATGGAATTATACAGTCCACCTTAAACACCTCCAAAATGGAATTATACAGTCCACCTTAAACACCTCCAAAATGGAATTATACAGTCCACCTTAAACACCTCCAAAATGGAATTATACAGTCCACCTTAAAACCCTCCAAAATGGAATTATACAGTCCACCTTAAACACCTCCAAAATGGAATTATACAGTCCACCTTAAAACCCTCCAAAATGGAATTATACAGTCCACCTTAAAACCCTCCAAAAATGGAATTATACAGTCCACCTTAAAACCCTCCAAAATGGAATTATACAGTCCACCTTAAACACCTCCAAAATGGAATTATACAGTCCACCTTAAACACCTCCAAAATGAAATTATACAGTCCACCTTAAAAACCTCCAAAATGGAATTATACAGTCCACCTTAAAACCCTCCAAAATGGAATTATACAGTCCACCTTAAAACCCTTCAAAATGGAATTATACAGTCCACCTTAAACCCCTCTAGAATGGAATTACACAGTCCACCTTAAAACCCTCCAGAGTGGAGCTGTACAGGAGGATGAACCAGCTTCCTTACCCTGCAGTGGAGCTGATAGAACAAGGTTTATTACTAAGCAGGTTTGGAGCGATTCTATTGGTCGGTCCCTCATGAATATTCACTAACCTGAAAGGAGAACTAGAGCTTTTACACTGTGCAGAAAAAGAGATCAAAGTTTTTACACCACTAAATATATATTAGAGGTGGAGATATGGCAGAGATATGTCTGTATATAGGTGTAAAGCTCTGTGCTTGTTTTTGGACCAGAGGAGGACGGATTCCCCTTTTGAATCTTGGTCCCTTGGGGGTCTTCCCTCGCCACTGTGGCCTCTGGCTTGATCATTGGGGGATCGGACCCAGATAAGCTGCTTTGTGACAACATCTGTTGTACGTAAGTGTGATATAAATAAATCTGACTTGAGTTTATCAAGCCTGTATCAGGTACTGGTATTTAGGTATTGATCAGCCATCCCTGACTTCTTATGCCCTGTTCTGGCTGTAAGGACACACTTGAGTCGACGCTACTAGTTTGTGCAAAAGCCTCTGATGAGTAGATGATATATATATATCGAGATACACACACACACACACACACACACACACACACACACACACACACACACACACACACACACACACACATACACACACACATATACACATTACACATACACATATATATACATACACACATACATACAAATGTATAAAAATTTACACACACAGGCGTACATATACACACACACACACACACACATACAGATATATACATACATAGAGAGGAGGTTTAAATGGTTTTGGTTCTAATAGGGTCGAAATGACTCGATGTGCTGAAAAGGTGTGCTGTTTATAATATATATATATTTATATTGCTAATATATATAAAATAAACATTTCTCAAACAACAGAAGAACTACACAACAGCTTTTCCAGCAAAACCATTTAAACCTCCCAAGTCATAAACAACACTTATGACAGCATAAGCTTAAATTTAAAATCTTCCTACCCGTCACACATACACATACACATTATACACATACACATTATATATATATATAGTGTTCATATTTAATGTCTATTATTTCTTCTACGTTTGACTGGTTTATTGTTTCAGGAAGAAAGTAATATTCCCCAAATGCTAGAACCTGGTGCTTCTTATTTCCAGGTTTGAGTGAACAGTACCTCAGCCTTTCAGTGCTGCTTCAGCTCATCCTCCTCCACTACATGTGACCAGACGTAGACTACTACACTCCTGAGTCTAAATTAATGTGTTTCTGAAACTTCCTTATAAAACCTTCTGAAAAACAACTGATGGTAATCACACGGGTCGTACTACGGGTCAGACTGTTTAGGAGCTGAACACACAGAGGACATTTTACCATTTCATAGAGAAAGAAAAAAGTAATAGTGATCCATTCATATCATTACTCTTTACTCCAAAACTCCTAATAAAAATAAACAACTCAAATAACGGTTAAGAAAAGAAATATTATCTTACACATTAAAAAATAAAAAAACAGAGTCTTCAGTTTCACACAAATGACCAACTTCAGTGTTTCTTTAATCTGCAATACCCACAGCTGGCCACTGGGTGCCACCATTGTACATTTTACTTTTGGGTAAATCTGAAGAACAAAGTTAGATATTTATTAGTTCAGCCATACAAAGAAGGGTCGATCCACCCATCACAACCAGAAGTGGTATATACGCGTTTCTTAAATATTCAACCCCGCAGACACTGCATGTCAATCTCATATGATATGGTAGCCTAACATGGCCTATTCTGAAGCCAATAGAGGGACACAGATTTAGATCAAACGCATCACTAAGCAACACTGCAAAAGTGCAGTCTGATCATATTCATCTCATAAAAAAAAAAAAAAAAGTGCTTCAATGGGACATCTCTGTATTTCGGAGCATCCCATAAAATCCTGTGCAGTATGCTGTCACTGTTTCAAACGTACTGAAGCGAATTTACTAATACTCATGGAATCAAAGGAGCTATTTTATATATTTAAAAAATACATTTTTATATAAATCTATACATTTATAATGCACCGAAACACCTGAGCAGTGTAAACGCAGCATACGTCACTTCCTATTTGTCAGATACTCAATCCACCTGATATGATGTAGCACAGGGTCTCCCGTCATGTGAGCCACAGACCACCAACGGGCCATTAAGCTCCCTCTAGTGGTCTGTGGACGTGTAGTCACGTCACATATGACCATAGTAGCGTTATATTCAGTGTATATCTACATATGTAAATACACATATTTATATAATATAATACATTCTGGTGGGCCGCTATGCATTGTAGTTACGGTCAGGTGGGTCTTAGTGGGGGTCCGTTGCGTTATAATAACTGCTGCACCATTTAAGGTGGAATGTAAAAATTCAAACAATAAGCTGGTAAATGAAAAGCTGTGTATGTGATATATATGAACTTGTGTTATGCCTACGCCTTATCAGCTGAGGCAAAGCTGGAATTGACCCTTGACCCCTAAGATCATGAAACCCACAGCGTTTTTGGCGATGGCCAGATTACAAGGAGAGGGATAATCTGTATATGGTAGGTATACCTGCATATGGTAGGAATATCTGCGTATGACAGGTATGGATTACAAACTGTAGGTATACCTGCATATGGTGGGAATATATGGATTTGATAGGTATATCTGGATAAGGTAGGTATACCTGGATATGTCGGCTATACCTGGATATGGCGAGTATACTCGGATATGGCGGATATAACTGGATATGGTAGGTATACCTGGATATGTCGGCTATACATGGATATGGCAGGTATACCTGGATATGTCGGCTATACCTGGATATGGTAGGTATACCTGGATATGTCGGCTATACCTGGATATGGTAGGTATACCTGGATATGTCGGCTATACCTGGATATGGTAGGTATACCTGGATATGTCGGCTATACCTGGATATGGTAGGTATACCTGGATATGGCGAGTATACTCAGATATGGCGGGTATACCTGGATGTGGTAGGTATACCTGGATATTGGCGAGTATACTCGGATATGGCGGATATAACTGGATATGGTAGGTATACCTGGATATGGCGGGTATACCTGGATATGGCGGGTATACCTGGATATGGTAGGTATACCTGGATATTGGCGAGTATACTCGGATATGGCGGATATAACTGGATATGGTAGGTATACCTGGATATGGCGGGTATACCTGGATATGGCGGGTATACCTGGATATGGCGGGTATACCTGGATATGGTAGGTATACCTGGATATTGGCGAGTATACTCGGATATGGCGGATATAACTGGATATGGCAGGTATACCTGGATATTGGCGAGTATACTCGGATATGGCGGATATAACTGGATATGGTAGGTATACCTGGATATGGCGGGTATACCTGGATATGGCGGGTATACCTGGATATGACGGGTATACCTGGATATGGCGGGTATACCTGGATATGGCGGGTATACCTGGATATGGCGGGTATACCTGGATATGTCGGCTATACCTGGATATGTCGGCTATACCTGGATATGGTAGGTATACCTGGATATGACGGGTATAACTGGATATGGCAGGTATACCTGGATATGGCGGGTATAACTGGATATGGCAGGTATACCTGGATATGGCGGGTATACCTGAATATGACGGGTATACCTAGTTATGGAAAGTTGTAAAATGTAACATGTAACTCAGGAAAGCTTTTGTAAATCAGGACCCAGACGCAAAAAGCAATTCTAGAACAAAACACATAAAAAGTTCTCAAATGTTGTATAATACAAGGTGTTTTTAATTTAATACTCACATTATTACAGTGTGCGGTAAGCATTGTATTGTTTTTCTTTCTTTTTTTTTTTTGTTGCTTCTGTTGTTGTTTTGGTGTAGCATAGGGACTACTTTACCTTCATAATAAACATATTTCTTTATTTTTATAGTTTTGATAATGTTTAACCTTAATTAGATATTTAATGAACTTTTAACTGTAACACCTCAGATATTATTATATTAAATACACATTTAAGGTTCAAATATTCAATTGACAGTACTATTATAGATCAATATATGATCTGAACATTATCAAATAATTAATTGGTATTTGTTATTATTAAAATGACTTATAAATTAAGAAGTAGAGAAAGAATCTGATTTGTAAAGGATTATTTAATATTAATGCCAGATTTCCTGTTATCACTTTGTTTATATTCATCATGTATCGTTGTAGAAACTCACAAGCTTTGAAGTATCAGTATCGATATCGGCATATCAGCTTTGGTATAACTTGGTATCGGATCGAATGGGGAAGTCAGTGGTATCGCCCATCCCTACTGGGCACGACCTATAACTACCCTACCTCGATAGAACACCGGATATATTCACTTCTCCGTTTTAACACCACATACAGCGAATATCACCCCACCTAACTACCTTCACCACCGCTGGGTCCAACTTGTTATGTGGTTCCGAGTGTGGCTGTAAAACCCTCCAGCAGAACACTGACTCGGTACCGTCTCCATGACGTAACGAGAGAAACAAATAACAAGAAGCTAACTGGCTAACTCAGCGGCCCCAGAGCCTCTGGAGCTCAGCCCCGGTTAAAATCACACCGTGTGGACGAACCGAACTCGTTCCCAAACTCTTTTAGTCCACTGACCTGTGACCACAGCGCTCTGAAGGCGGTCTGCAGCTCTCAGTGAAATGTCGCCGCTTCTTCCTGAACCTCCCGCGCGCCCACATTACCCGGATGTTGTCATCTGCCATTGGCTGTGCGCTGTGTAAGGAGGGCGGCGCGAGATGGCATGTGCAGCGCTGATTCAGGATCAGTTGAGTGAAGCCTGTTCAGCAGCGACTCGACGCAGTTAGAGAGTTCGAGAGCTGAACCCAGATCAGATGGCTCCGTGTTCATGACGGCCGATGTGACTAAAACGGCTGAAAGGTACTGATAAACGAATAGGGGATGTAACTCACCCAGGAAAACTGATTAATTAGGAAAATTAATTTATTACATTTATTAAACTGACCCATTCTTTGTAAAGCTGCTTTGTGACAACATCTATTGTAAAAAGCGCTATATGAATAAACGATGCCTTGACTTGACTTATATATATATATATATATATATATATATATATATATATATATATATATATATATATATATATATATATATATACAGTGTATAATAAATTAACAATTTATAAATAATTTATTATTTATAATATACATAAATTTATTACGTTAATTAATTTATTTATTACGTTTCCTAATTAACCTCGGCCATCATAAATGCTGAGCAATCCGATCTGGGTTTAGCTCTCAAGTGAATCCTGAATCAGCGCCGCACGTCCCATCTTGTGTTGCCCTCGTTACACAATAATTGGGCTATAAATTGCTGCATCACAGATTGAAAAGAGGTGGTGCAGTGAATATCTCGTTCCTCGAATGGCTAAAATGAGTGACAGCATGTGGGCGTGGCCAAAGACCATAGTGTGAAGGAAGTAGCTGAATCTGCAGGTGTATGGAAGCGTACGGTCATACGGGTCTACCAGCAGTGGATAAAAACCCAGTCCAAAGGAAATACTCAGAGCTGTATCAGGGAAGGCATCCACCGAAACTGGCCTGACTGCACAAGTCTTGGATGTAACTCTGTCTGAACACAGTCCCTTCCAAATCCAATCACAGCTGTCGTTGGTGACTGTGGAGGTATGACACACTAGTGGGTACATTTCAGCCACGTGTGACTTTTGTCTAATGAGTTTATGATCATATACTCCCAAAAGTAAGAATGAAAAATGTGCTTAGTTTCCCAGAACCGGGTCAGCGAAACTTGTTCTGTTCTTGTTTGGTCTGGCTTCTTTAGAAATCATATCAAACTCAACAGCATGTGATTTTCAAAAAATTCCCACCAGATGTATAAGAGGCATAGAAATCAGGCAGAAGCCTTTAACTTAACTGAGCTATCCAAATCTGGACCATACATGACCATCAGGTGGCACTGCTTAAAGGAGAAAGGCCATTTCTCTTTGGGGGCTGGTGGGGGGGGGGTTAAGTCCTAGCACTGCCAACAGCCATGATCACTACTGCAGCAGTTACAGTACAGTACACTTAACTGTGATGATCACGATTCATAATTCAGCATGAAGAGTTTTACAGATCAGTTTGACTGATGATGTCCCAGGGATGGACCACATGAAGGCTCTTCCAGACCTAGATTATAAGATGTTGATCTATTGAGTTCTGTAAGTGACTATATTACAGTGGAATGTCTTTTGTAAGTAATCAATAGCCAGTGCTGTCTCGTACAGTCAGTATACATTATTCATTATTTGGTCATGTTGTTGTTCATTTTTGCATATGTAACATCCTTTGTGCTTATACACTACCAGTCCATGGTTTAGAGACGGCTTCTCATGGAAGGTTCTCCATATGTTTATCTTAAAGCTCTACTGTAGAATAAAAGTGAAGACACCAAACTATAAACTAGCCCTCATGGAATTATACAGTCCACCTTAAAACCCTCCAGAATGGAATTATACAGTCCACCTTAAAACCCTCCAGAATGGAATTATACAGTCCACCTTAAACCCTCCAGAGTGGAGCTGTACAGGAGGATGAACCAGCTTCCTTACCCTGCAGTGGAGCTGATAGAACAAGGTTTATTACTAAGCAGGTTTGGAGCGATTCTATTGGTCGGTCCATCATGAATATTCACTAACCTGAAAGGAGAACTAGAGCTTTTACACTGTGCAGAAAAAGAGATCAAAGTTTTTACACCACTAAATATATATTAGAGGTGGAGATATGGAGGAGTATCATACTGTGTACATCAGGAGTAGATGTGGTGTAGCAGGATATGTTTCTGTGAGTGGTTTAGAATAGTTATTGTAAATATAGGTCCAGTATATTTAAGCAAGCCTACATGGCTCTGCTCAGTACCTCAAATACTCTAGTCCTACAGGAGCAGTCATAAGTTTAGACCCACCCAACTAAACGGATGTAGCTGGTGATCTTAAAGACTCTACAGTCGTACACTGAACAGCTCCACCTGATGAGAGTCTGAACCAGTCCATATCCTGATACACCACATCTACTCCTGATGTACACAGTATGATACTCCTCCATATCTCCACCTCTAATATATATTTAGTGGTGTAAAAACTTTGATTTCTTTTTCTGCACAGTGTAAAAGCTCTAGTTCTCCTTTCAGGTTAGAGAATATTCATGATGGACCGACCAATAGAATCGCTCCAATCCTGCTTAGTAATAAACCTTGTTCTATCAGCTCCACTGCAGGGTAAGGAAGCTGGTTCCTCCTCCTGTACAGCTCCACTCTGGGGGTTTTAAGGTGGACTGTATAATTCCATGAGTGCTAGTCTATAGTTTGAGGTCTTCACTTTTATTCTACAGTACAGCTTTAAGATAGATATACGGAGAGCCTTCTATGAGGAGCCGTCTCTACACTTTTGACTGGTAGAGTACAGCTGTATATACAGGATGTGTAAAGTGAAATAGCCCCTGAAGTGAACACATTAAGTGTCTCTTTTCTATTTACTTGTTGAGTTTTTGGGCAAAAAACCTGAAAACATACAGCGAACTGTATTTTGGCCTCTACAGGCCTCTGTTTTTGATCTTTTTGGCTATATGTTATACTGAGCAAACAAACAAGTGTCTCTGGAGAGGATGTGTTAACTTACTTTAACTCAGAAAACCAACAAAACATGTCATTCGACCAGGGGCGCCCAAACATGTGCACACAACCAAAGTTCAGTGGCAGTGTTGTGAAACTCCGCACAGAAACGTGTTCTGTAAATAACCCCGTTTCTTCCTCCACATGGACGTAGCGTCAGCAGCAGCTCAGCCACGGCGCAGGCCCGACCGCACTCTGGACATTAAGTGATGTTATGCACGTACAGTCTCTAGTGCAGTAAGTGAGCAATCACAGTGAGGTGCAGGGGTGTAGACCTTGCACAATGGGAAGACTGTTTAACGGCTATAGGGAGCAGGATATGGACTGCACTGCAGAACGGCAGTGGGAATTCTGGGGGCTATGAGGCCGTCCCTGTGGAACCCCGTAATGCTTCCAGATTGCCTGGGTATGAGGGTGATTTGTGTGTGTGGTGTGTGTGTGTCTGTGTGTGTGGTGTTTGAGTGTATGTGTGTGTGTGTGTGTGTGGTGTTTGAGTGTATGTGTGTGTGTCTGTGTATGTGAGTGTATGTGTGTGTGTGTGTGTGTGTGTGTGTCTGTGTGAGTGTATGTGTGTGGTGTGTGTTGTGTGTGAGTGTGTCTGTGTGAGTGTATGTGTGTGTGGTGTGTTTGTGTCTGTCTGTCTGTGTGGGTTGTGTGTGTGTGTGGGTGTGCGTGTGTTTCTGTGTGTGTTTCTGTGTGTGTGTCTGTGTGGTGTGTGTTTCTGTGTGTGTGTGTGTGTGTGTGGTGTGTTTCTGTGTGTGTGTGTGTGTGTGTGTGTGTGTCTGTGTTTCTGTGTGTGTGTCTGTGTGTGGTGTGTGTTTCTGTGTGTGTATGTGTCTGTGTGTGGTGTGTGTGTTTCTGTGTGTCTCTGTGTGTGTCTGTGTGGTGTGTGTTTCTGTGTCTCTGTGTGTGTGGTGTGTGTGTGTGTGTGTGTGTGTCTGTGTGTGTGTATGTGTGTCTCTGTGTGTGTGTGGTGTGTTTGTGTCTGTGTGTTTCTGTGTCTGAGTGTGTGTGTGTGTGTCTGTGTGTGGTGTGTGTGTTTCTGTGTGTGTGTGTGTGAGTGTGTTTCTGTGTATGTGTGTGTGTGTTTCTGTGTGTGTGTGTGTGTGTGTGTGTGTGTGTGTGTCTCTGTGTGTGTCTGTGTGGTGCGTGTTTCTGTGTGTGTGTGTGTGTGGTGTGTTTGTGTCTGTGTGTGTGTGTATGGGTGTCTGTGTGTGTGTGTGTGTGTGTGTGTGTGTGTGTGTGTGGTGTGTTTGTGTCTGTGTGTGTGTGTATGGGTGTCTGTGTGTGTGTGTGTGTGTGTGTTGTGTGTGTGTGTGTAAGTGTATGTGTGTTGTGTGTGTGTGTGTATGTGTGTGTGTGTGTCTGTGTGTGTGTTGTGTGTGAGTGTGTCTGTGTGAGTGTATGTGTGTGTGGTGTGTTTGTGTCTGTCTGTCTGTGTGGGTTGTGTGTGTGTGTGGGTGTGCGTGTGTTTCTGTGTGTGTTTCTGTGTGTGTGTCTGTGTGGTGTGTGTTTCTGTGTTTGTGTGTGTGTGTGGTGTGTTTCTGTGTGTGTGTGTGTGTGTGTGTGTGTGTCTGTGTGTGGTGTGTGTTTCTGTGTGTGTATGTGTCTGTGTGTGGTGTGTGTGTTTCTGTGTGTGTGTATGTGTGTCTCTGTGTGTGTCTGTGTGGTGTGTGTTTCTGTGTCTCTGTGTGTGTGGTGTGTGTGTGTGTGTGTCTGTGTGTGTGTATGTGTGTCTCTGTGTGTGTGTGGTGTGTTTGTGTCTGTGTGTTTCTGTGTCTGAGTGTGTGTGTGTGTCTGTGTGTGGTGTGTGTGTTTCTGTGTGTGTGTGTGTGGTGTGTGTGTTTCTGTGTGTGTGTGTGTGTGAGTGTGTTTCTGTGTATGTGTGTGTGTGTTTCTGTGTGTGTGTGTGTGTGTGTGTGTATCTGTGTGTGTCTGTGTGGTGCGTGTTTCTGTGTGTGTGTGTGTGTTTCTGTGTGTGTGTGTGTGTGTGGTGTGTTTGTGTCTGTGTGTGTGTGTGTGTGTGTGTGTGTGTATATGTGTCTCTGTGTGTGTTGTGTGTGTGTGTGTAAGTGTATGTGTTTCTGTGTTGTGTGTGTGTGTGTGTGTGTGTGTGTGTGTGTGTGTGCGTGTGGTGTGTGTACATTTTGATGACAGAAATAGCAGGAGGAAAACAGGGAGAACCTGCAATTTCAGGACCCAGCGAACATTAAAAAGCTTTTTAGAGAATACGTTTAACTGTTGCACTTTTTCACTGCAATGCCAAAACAGTCCTTTCCTGCTACTGAGGTCAGAATTAGGTTCATACACACTCACCACAAACTTCATTAGGTCCACCTCCCTGTATCTACACCCATTGTCCATCATATCAGCTCCACTGACCATATAGGAGCACTCTGTAGGTGTACAGTTCCAGACTGTGGTCCATCTGTTTCTCTGTATACTGTATTACTGTTCTTCAATGGTCAGGACCCCCACAGGACCACCACAGATCAGGTATGATGTGACACTGACGTGGTGGTGGTGTGTTAGTGTGTGGTGCTGGTGTGAGTGGATCAGACACAGCAGTGCTGCTGGAGTGTTTAGACACTGTGTCCACTCACTGTCCACTCTATTAGACACTCCTACCTTGCTGCTCCACCTTGTAGATGGACAGTCAGAGACGATAGCTCATCTGATGCTGCACAGTGCAGTGTTGGTCATCCTCTCATCTTTCATCAGTGGTCACAGGACGCTTCTCACATGACACTGCCCACAGGACTCTGCTGTGCTGGATAGTTTTGAATGCTTTTCAGTCCAGTAGTGACACTGAGGTGTCCAGCAGCACTGCTGCGTCTGATCCACTCACACCAGCACCACACACACTAACACACCACCACCACGTCAGTGTCACTGCAGTGCTGAGAATGATCCACCACCCACATAATACCAGTCGTGGTCCTGTGGGGGTCTTGACCATTGAAGAACTCGTCACTGAAGATGACCCATTGCCATTCTGAGTCACTCCAAGACAGTCTGACATGACACCATTGCGGTCTATGGAGACGTTGACGTGGTGTTAAGGACAGTCGTCATAATGGTGCTGTAGTCCTGCATGGTGCAGCCGTCTGCCAATGGTGCTGGCACTAACAGGGTGACTCATGGAGGCATCACTGCTGGCTGAATGTCTGCAAATGTGGCTATTGGGTCAGTCAGACAGTGATAAGGCCCGTACTTACACAATATAACAGCGACAGAGAATTCCCGAGACTGTATAAAAGCGAACACATGCCTGGGTACGTGTGTATGGGATGCTACGAGCGAGGTCAGGCGAGTGTGACCGTGTCTACATGCATGAGTGAATGCGTGCGCTTGTGTTTGTGTGCTTTAGCTCTCGCTTGCTGGAGAAAGTGAAAGGGAAAGAGAACTGAGAGAGACGCTGTGTGCTTTGGAGAGGTTGTAGAAGCAGGCTATAACTTGGGGAATGTGTTTAAAGTGGGCTAATGGCTCCAGATTAGAGCTCACCACCCCTGTGGTTTTTCTGCACTGGTGTGTGTGTGTGGATGAGTGTTTGCATGTGTGTGTGTGAATGTGTGTGCACGCACTCCTCAGTTCAGGGTGGTGCCTCGGGCTCCTTGGCCAAATGGAAAAGTTGCACAGAAAAACCTCTATGCGCACCACCGAGCAAAGCTAATATTTATTTTCAATAACTCATTTAATCGTCCGACTTTGGATGCAAACGGCGTCCAGCAAAAACAACATCACAATCGCCCCAACCTCACGCGTCTAATTTTGCGAAGCTTAACAGTGACCAAAACTCACTTGTGGGTGTACTGTGTTGAGAAACGAAGGCAGCAGCAGACAGCAGCAGGCAGCAGAAGGTAGTAGTAGGCAGCGGCAGGCAGCGGCAGGCAGCAGTAGGCAGCGGCAGGTAGCAGCAGGCACCAGTAGGCAGCAATAGGCAGTGACAGGCAGCAGTAGGCAGCGGCAGGCAGCTGTAGGGAGCGGCAGGCAGCAGTAGGCAGTGTCAGGCAGCAGTAGGCAGCGGCAGGTAGCAGCAGGCACCAGTAGGCAGCAATAGGCAGTGACAGGCAGCAGTAAGCAGCGGCAGGCAGCTTTAGGCAGTGGCAGGCAGCAGTAGGCAGCAGCAAGCAGAAGAAGGCAGCAGCAGTAGGCGGCAGCAGCAGGCAGCAGCAGCAGGCAGTAGTAGGCAGGAGTAGGCAGCAGCAGGCAGCAGTAAGCAGCGGCAGGCAGCAGTAGGCAGTGTCAGGCAGCAGTAAGCAGTAGGCAGGCAGCAGTAGGCAGCGGCAGGCAGCAGTAAGCAGCGGCAGGCAGCAGTAGGCAGCGGCAGGCAGCAGTAGGCAGCGGCAGGCAGCAGTAGGCAGCAGCAGACAGAAGTAGGCGGCAGCAGCAGGCAGAAGTAGGCAGCAGCAGCAGGCAGCAGTAGGCAGCAGTAGGCAGCAGCAGGCAGTAGTAGGCAGTGGGAAGCAGCAGCAGCAGTAAGCAGCGGCAGGCAGCAGTAGGCAGCAGCAGGCAGTAGTAGGCAGTGGCAAGCAGCAGCAGCAGTAAGCAGCGGCAGGCAGCAGTAAGCAGCGGCAGGCAGCAGTAGGCAGCAGCAGGCAGTAGTAGGCAGCAGTAGGCAGCAGCAGGCAGGAGTAGGCAGCAGCAGGCAGCAGTAGGGAGCGGCAGCCAGCAGCAGGCAGCGGTAGGGAGCGGCAGTAGGCAGGAGTAGGCAGCAGCAGCAGGCAGCGGTAGGCAGTGGCAGGCAGCAGCAGCCAGCAGTAGGCAGCAGTAGGTAGCGGTATAGAGCGGCAGGCCGCAGTAGGCAGCAGCTTTGTGATGATGGGCTCGGTATAAACCCAGCGAAAGGAAAGGCAAATGAATAGACTATTTATTACAGGCCAAGGTGAGTACAAACGGGTTCATTCTGTCATTAATGTAAATGTAGGTCAGTTCAGGTCAGATTCTCCTGGTTCCTCACAAGAAAACAAAGACATCTGGCCTAAGAGGAACTTATTCAGTCATACAACTAGGAATAAAAACACAAGGGAGGGGAAAAAGTGTGGTTTAATGGCTGGGCTAGCAACCATATGTGTTTTAACTAACTCAAAATGGGTGATCTCGGGGAAAAAACACAGAGTGAGGGAGGGAGGGAGGGCGAGAGAAGGAGCGAGAGCGGGCCCTTGGACGGCAGAGCACGGGGGGATTGGCAGAAAGCCGTCGTGTCCAGCTACTGAGATCACTAAGTGGGTGGCAGGAGCGAACTGTCTGTAGGCCAAACCATGAGAAGCACTCATATCTTCCAAGCAGTTCGACCGGGGTAGGATGTCGACCGCCGAGGCCTGTCCGCGGGCCAAGGAGGCCAAGAGAAGCACAGATGGTAGCGCTGACAAATTAGTTCAGTTCGGCTCCAGGCCCTGTTTGGTTTTTTGTACCTGGCCCAGCAGCGACACTGCTCTACTCTTCTTTCCCCTTTCTCAGCCGAATATTTCATTTCCATTTCCAGCACCCGGCCGTTTCTGCAAGTTCCTGCGGGCCAAGCGAGCGCCCGCTGAATATATGAGCGTTCAAAGCTCCCTCCGATCTCTTTATTTATCCTGAATGAAAATGTGCTGGCTGCCTGCATTGCTGCCGCCCACATAAACCAGAAGCCCCAGCCAGCTGGCCCCCCGAGCTGGCCTCCAACTCGACGAGAACAGAAGCGCACAGACAAGGTGTGGCCAGACCAACCCAGGACCCGCTCAGGTTAAACACGGACAGGAAGAAAGGCTTTCTCTCCGCCATCCTCCCATATCCTTAATGTGGATTAAGCTGCTGGCCACAGTAAACCGTTGGGGGGGAGCACTGAAGATGCTGAACACATGGTGGAAGATGAATCCGTGCTCTTTTGGAAACCGCACCAGCAGAAACAGCTTCACAGCGAAGTTGAAAAGACCAATTGGCTTGGCTGGCTGCATGTAAGGTTGGGCACATCAAGAAGAGAAAGTATGTGGGAAAGAAGAATCAAAGAGGGGATCTCCTTAATATCTCTTAGCTTCTCCTAGACAGCAATGAGATCAAATGAAAAGACAACACTACCAAATAATCAAAAAATGAGATCTTGGCAAGTGAAAGTAGCTCGTATCTAGCTGGTATAGCTTCAGTTTCTCATTTTGAGAGCGATGTAAACTCATTTTAAGATTATGTATCTTATTTCCAGGTATATTTTTACTTGTTTTAAGTCATTTATTTTTATTAAATAATATATAAAATATTAAATATCGCGTATTTTAAGAAATATGCCCAAAACAAATCAAGTTATCTGCTAATAGTGGGACAATTGGACCTAAAATCACTTAAAACATGTAAAAATATCTGGAAATAAGTTACATTAAGTTGCAATTTGTTAGCAACAATCTCAAAATGAAAATTCTAAGATAAATCAACTAAATATAGATCTTTTATCTAGTTGATATAGCTTCAATTTCTCATTTTGAAAGTGTTGTCAACTCATTTTATAATTTTTATTTTATTTCCAGGTATATTTTTACTCATTCTAAGTCATTTCATTTCAATAAGCCAGATAATTTTGCTTATTTTAAGAAATATGCTCAAAATAAACCAAGTTATCTGTTAATAAAGTGGAACAATTGGGCTTAAAATCACTTAAAACATGTAAAAATGTCTGGAAATAAGTTACATTATATTTTAATTAGTTTGCAACAATACTGAAATGAGAATTCTAAGAATAAAATAATAGTTTTAGACATAGAAACCAGGATAACGTTATAGCTGATTATGTATTTCTCCTAGTTGTGGAAGTGCTCAGACATCTGCAGAGAGGATAAAGCCCATGTTTGTCTGCAAGTGGACAAAAGACAGGATTCAACTTAACCATTTATCAAGTCGTCTTTGACGTAATTCAGAGGAATCACTGTTAGGTTCCTGGACCATCGAACATTAAACTAGAGCTGCCCTCTAGAAGTCGACGATTCGAATCGTCAGTCGGAGACCCTTCAAGTCGACTGTTACGCTTCAAGTCGACTCACAACAGTGACCTTTTTTCCCCCGTAAAACAGACTAAAGCTTACAAAAATGCACAAGAATTTTAAGAATGTAAAAAGACATTGTAACAATTATTAAAGGAGAATAATAAATATATGTGTAAGTTCTAGCTGGGCTGTGACGCAGGCTTGCTAAAAAATTTAATTCCGGTTCACCGCTAAGGAAGCTAAAGCTGTGAAGCTGAGAAACACGAGTGGAACGATGTCTCAGAGAAAGTCTGGAGGAGCTTTAGAAGAAGAGAATCTGAACAAATGAAACCTAATTCTGCTCGTCATTTAGTCAGACATCCAACACTGCTCCAAACGAGGGAGCTGACTTTCATTTTAGACATAACGGCTGTTTGCGGTGAAGGAGAAACGGAGCGGAGACGTTTGTTTTATTATAATTACATTATTTTAGATCCTAAATTACAGATATGTTTATTTATTCGTCTACAGCTGAGATTATTTTTATTTAAGGATAAGTACAGTCACTAAATACGCCTGCTGATAAACGAGAGACAATGATTTCAGTGCGGGGAATATAATAAACGGTTTCAGGTCCACCATTCTTCTCTTCATCTAAAAATAATTTAAATATGGACTAATCTGGTTTTATTTAGCAGCTCATTATTTATGAGAGATGAAAGACGAAGGGTCCTCCTACTGAAGAAGCTGTTAGGAGTGAAATTAGAAAGACTATGAGCTATAAGCGCTAATGTTTAGCATAAATACGAGCTGCTGCCCGACGCTGTATCCTGTAATTAAACCAGGCTCCAGTTCAGATCGATCATCATATGCCACGTCTCTTTTAGATCAGAAATATGTCCCTGTGACTTTCTAAATGAGGAGGATCAGATCTGAACCGTATGCAGATTGATTTACTGATTACTAGATAATGTACATGGAGAGAAAACGTGAACAAATAGTCGAATCGTCGGCCAGGACGGGCGAATCTGATTCGACTGACAAAATTCTGAGTCGGGTACAGCCCTACATCAAACATAATAGTTGTTTAGAAATGTTGATTTTAAAGAATACAAATACGCCTTTAATCCTGATTATGCCTAGCTCATTTTTATATGTGTAGCCCCCTGGACAGTCTACTTAAAGTACAATTCAAAGTATATTTTAAGTAAGAAAATTAGTATCTTTTAAGTACAAATGAAGTACTTAATAAATTCATCATATACTTTAAAGTGCAAAAATAATATTTAAGTAGTAAACTAAAGGTATTATGTAAAAGAAAACAATAAGTATAAAAACTACTAACTAAGCTTACTTCACTGAGAGTGCAGAGTACACTGAGAGTACAGAGTACACTGAGAGTACTGAGGTCACTGAGAGTACAGAGTACACTGAGAATGCAGAGTACACTGAGAGTGCAGAGTACACTAAGAGTACAGAGTACACTGAGAGTACTGAGTTCACTGAGCTTACTTCACTGAGAGTACAGAGTACACTGAGAGTGCAGAGTACACTGAGAGTACAGAGTTCACTGAGAGTACAGAGTACACTGAGAATGCAGAGTACACTGAGAGTATAGAGTACACCGAGAATACTGAGTTAACTGAGAGTACTGAGTACACGGAGAGTACTGGGTTCACTGAGAATGCAGAGTACACTGAGAGTACTGACTACACTGAGAGTACAGAGTACACAGAGAATACTGAGTTCACTGAGAGTACTGAGTACACGGAGAGTACTGAGTTCACTGAGAGTACAGAGTACCCTGAGAGTACAGAGTACCCTGAGAGTACAGAGTACCCTAAGAGTACTGAGTACACAGAGAGTACAGAGTACATTGAAAGTACTGAGTTCACTGGGAGTACAGAGTACACTGGGAGTACAGAGTACACTCAGGGGGACAGAATACAGACTTTAAAGTAAACTGCAGTATAATAAACTAGAAAGTGGGATAGATGTATATAACTTGTAACTATATACTTATAGATAAGGCCACTTTTAGCATAGTTGCAGTATAAAGTAAAACTTGTTTACTACTCTTAAGCATAATATATACTAAAAATGTACTTTCATAGACAAAAAGTTGCCAATTTACTCCCAAGAAGTATAAAAGTTTTAAATTAGTATTAAAGTATTAAAATGAACTGCAAGTATAGTTTTTTGTAAGGGATTCCATAAGCCAGTTTACTTATGAAGTTATGAAGTGTTTATCTTTATCCAATAAAACAATCTTTATAAAAGAATGACTCTGGGAAAGAAGGGGTTTCAAAGCTGTTTCGTTATACTGTACGACTCTGTATTGATACAATGCCAATAAAGTTAAATTAAATTAAATTGAATCGAATCGAATCGAGATTACGATTTCGCTGGACTGCATTAAAAGTCAGGCGTTTACTCCCAGGGTGCTGTGGGAGATCCTGAGATCCTGATCGATTCATTCAGACCACATTTGGTATAAGTGTAAATGGAATGCATTCGTGTACAATTACACAACTAGCTCTGTGTACAATGACATAAGCGGAAATGCGTCTGCCAAGTGCGGACTAGCCAGTGAGAGGATAAACAAGGGCATGGACGACGGAGGATACACGATGCTGAGAAACTAGAGACTTCCAGCTATCAGGGTTAACGAAGGTGTCCAAGTCATGCCCACCAGTTTAACTTTAACTGAAGTTAATCAAAGCAACACAGGACACCGAACTTCAGCTGAACCTCATTCACCGTGATGGGGAAACTGTGTAAATGAGCTTTTGGGCCAAACTACTCCTCCGAGCTCTGGAAGCCACAGTACAATAAAGTTGCATCGTAGCGGCTTGGGGATCCGATGACAAATCCGAAATGGAAGCTAAACAAATGCTTAATGGCCCCAAACAAGGAAAGTGATATCCTGTTCTACCCGAAGAGAGCAAAAGCAATTAGGGCGGTAAAAAATGGTATCGGGAGACCGGGACGTCTTTCAGCAGGGGGATGAAAAAACAGATGTCCTGTCTTCCTTGCAATTCATAAATCTTTTGTGCAGGAATGTGCCGTCTGGTTCTGCGGGATCCGCTACGCGCCGTGTGTGTGCGAGCTCGTGCTTCGGGCTTATTGTTAGCGGCTAGGATGGTGCGAAGCCAGCCAAAGGATAGCATGAGTGCGCTAGGAGATGTCTGGGCAGAGGGAGGGGATGTGGAATAAACATGGCGCCTCAGCGTGGCAGCTGTAATGGAGACCGAAGAAGACGGTGGACTTGGCTTGTTCTTGACTACAGGCTGCTTCTCGCTGATGCGTTTCCTCGGACTTCATCATGTTCTGCATTTGTCTTCATTAAGGAAAGATCTCATCAGAGGAGCGTGGGGTTTGCTTGGGCAGCGCTAATTGCGAGCATGCTGGAATGAAAGATGATGGGCTGTTTTGCTCCTCGTTTAGCTCACATCTGTGCATGGCTCCGAGTTCCGCTCATCAGTCTTCAAATTCGAGTTAATGTGCTTCAGATGATGCTCTGTATCTTGCCTTCCTTAACACTCAGTCCATTTTCTTCCACGCTTTGTAGCATCTCAGTGTAGCTCCATGGATCTCCTCCATGGATCTCCTCATTTGAGACCCAGCATAACTGTGGAAACGGAAAGAGCTGCAATGGATGTAAACTTGGACATTGAGGATATGATGCCACCTCACTTACAGGGATCCTACTGTACCCAATAGCGTGTAACACCTCCACCAGCACCAATAACAGCTGGGATTGGATTTGGCACGGACTGGACAAGTCTCTGGATGCTGCCACGTCAATGTTCAGACACACCTACATCAAGGAATTGAGCAGTTGCCTTCCCTGGCACAGTTCCGAGGAGAGTTCCCTGTAGACTGGGATTTTAGCCACTGCTGGTAGACCCGTATGACCGTACGCTTCCATACACCTGCAGATTCAGCTACTTCCTTCAAACTATGGTCTTTGGCCACGCCCACATACTCAGTCAATCCTTTTAGCCAATCATTAACATCTGCGTTTTCCACTCATGGTACGGGACTTTCAGTGCACTGTAGCACCTCTTCTCAATCTATGAATCCCATCACTCACTAACCCCACAGATATTTATAGCCCCATCATCCTCGTGCAGCGCCATCTGCAGGAGCATGTAGGTACTACCACCTTACTACTAAGATGGACAACAAGACAATAACCAGAAACATACAGCCAAAAATAACTAAGGATTTTGAAACTGATTGATTGCATTGATGGGACCCTCCAAACTTGGGGGGAACTGAAAATGACTGGGCAAGAGGAATGGGTCAAAACTGACATACAGGTCCATAAAGGCTTCATCTTATTGGATACTCCTCCAAGCTGTAGGTGTCGAAGTACCAGTGTCATCAGATCACAATGTCTGAATACCCTTCTGTAAAGACACCTGATCCTAAAGTATAGATCAATACGGAGGACTGATAGCAGGTATTTACAGCACCACCGTCCTCGTGCGGCGCCATCTGCAGGACCCTGAAGTTACTACCACCTTAAACACACAAGGTGACCCCTTTTTTGTCCGGTGAGTTTAGCTTCAGGCCTGCTCCTGTGAGAACGGAATATGTTCCATATTGTTCCATGGACTATATATTCCGAAATCCAAAGTGGCAGACAGAGTTTTGCGATACTTGATTGGACATATGTTTTCCTTAATCTTAAAGACATCTACAGGCTTATGCTGAAATGCCTGACATGTTATCTAAACAGATATAAGTAGTGCAGGTCATGCCTATGTATGAGTTCATTTCCAAAATGAAAGCTTTGATGAAAACTTTGAACGGTAATGAAAACCAGCCTTATGCAGAGCGTCTTCAGGTCCTGTAGGAAAAGCATTCCAGGTGGCTGAATCCCAGCAAGACCAAGCAGCTGTACATCCCTGGAGTTGCAAGTCCTGACCACGATCCTGCTATCTCATTCGATTACCCCGTTTGGAGGATGCATGAAGCTTTGGTGTTATGGTCATCAGCTGTCTGGGGAGACCACCCATGTCTGGTCATGGTGAGGATTGACCACTGCTGATCATCAGGCCTTTTACAAAAACTGACCCAGAATGCAGCAGCAGAGTATGGCTGTGTCCACTTAGACAGCCTGTACTACTGTAGGTTGGACCCAGTGCCCTCTGCTGCCCGGTACAGTAGTTGACCACCATCCAGTGGTGGATGAAGTACACACACCGCATAGTCGAGATCCCCAATGTAAAATACTCCTCCAGTGTCAGTAGATGTTCCTCCCCTTTAGACCTCCACTGGAGTAACAATACTAAAGTATGTACCTTCAGATGTACTGAAGTATGGAGAGTAACAGGAGTATGATTTATTAGGGCTCTAATGTCCTATTATCATTTCTGGAACAGGACTCTTCATCAGCTCAGTGTAGGTGAAGAGACTCTAGTGTGTCTCAGTCCACCAGTCTTTAATAGAAGCTCATTCATTAGTCCGACACTGACGTCTATTCACATCATCATCAGCACAGAACACTGAAGGAGAACAGGTTCCGTTAGCTAGAACCGAGCTCTGTCCAACAGGTCAAAACAAGCTCCGAACAAAGTGACAGCTGTTCCTGATTGGTGGGCTTGCTTCACCAACACACTACTTACAGTACACTAACACATTACACTTACTGAGTTACTGTACACCGACACACTACTTACAGCACACTAACACATTACACTTACTGAGTTACTGTACACCGACACACTACTTACAGTACACTAACGCATTACACTTACTGAGTTGCTGTACACCAACACACTACTTACAGTACACTAACACATTACACTTACTGAGTTGCTGTACACCAACACACTACCTACAGCACACTAACACATTACACTTACTGAGTTACTGTACACCGACACACTACTTACAGCACACTAACACATTACACTTACTGAGTTACTGTACACCGACACACTACTTACAGTACACTAACACATTACACTTACTGAGTTGCTGTACACCAACACACTACCTACAGCACACTAACACATTACACTTACTGAGTTGCTGTACACCAACACACTACTTACAGTACACCAACACATTACACTTACTGAGTTACTGTACACCAACACACTACTTACAGTACACCAACACATTACACTAACTGAGTTACTGTACACCAACACGCTACTTACAGTACACTAACACATTACACTTACTGAGTTACTGTACACTAACACACTACTTACAGTACACTAACACATTACACTTACTGAGTTACTGTACACCAACACACTACTTACAGCACACTAACACATCACACTTACTGAGTTACTGTACACCAACACACTACTTACAGCACACTAACACATCACACTTACTGAGTTACTGTACACCAACACGCTACTTACAGCACACTAACACATTACACTTACTGAGTTACTGTACACCAACACGCTACTTACAGTACACTAACACATAACACTAACTGAGTTACTGTACACCAACACACTACTTACAGTACACTAACACATTACACTTACTGAGTTACTGTACACCAACACACTACTTACAGTACACTAACACATTACACTTACTGAGTTGCTGTACACCAACACACTACTTACAGTACACTAACACATTACACTTACTGAGTTACTGTACACCAACACACTACTTACAGCACACTAACACATTGCACTTACTGAGTTACTGTACACTAACACACTACTTGCAGTACACTAACACATTACACTTACTGAGTTACTGCACACCAACACACTACTTACAGTACACCAACACATTACACTTACTGAGTTACTGTACACCAACACACTACTTACAGCACACTACCGCATTACACTTACTGAGTTACTGTACACCAACACGCTACTTACAGCACACTAACACATTACACTTACTGAGTTACTGTACACCAACACGCTACTTACAGTACACTAACACATAACACTAACTGAGTTACTGTACACCGACACGCTACTTACAGTACACTAACACATTACACTTACTGAGTTACTGTACACCAACACACTACCTACAGTACACTAACACATTACACTTACTGAGTTACTGTACACCAACACGCTACTTACAGCACACTAACACATTACACTTACTGAGTTACTGCACACCAACACACTACTTACAGCACACTAACGCATTACACTTACTGAGTTACTGCACACCAACACACTACTTACAGCACACTAACGCATTACACTTACTGAGTTACTGTACACCAACACACTACTTACAGCACACTAACACATTACACCTACTGAGTTACTGTACACCAACACACTACTTACAGCACACTAACACATTACACTTACTGAGTTACTGTACACCAACACGCTACTTACAGCACACTAACGCATTACACTTACTGAGTTACTGTACACCAGCACAGAACTTACAGCACACTAACACATCGAGGTACTCTCCACAATGAAAGTCTGACTATATGTATAAACTAAAGACAGATTCTTTGAGCAGGAAACTTGTATAAGAAAGAACTTGTGTAAGTCACGTGTGGATAAGTGTGTCTGTGAAATGTCCAGCTTGGTACCTATTTATTTCGGTAGGGCCCAGAATTGTGAATGGCTCAAAAACCCAAGACTTTAGAAAGGCTACTTTTAGCTGAGCCACTTCTGCCCACATAAACAATTTAACATCACCCTTCAAACTTTACACAGGTCATTCTGAAAGCCTAAGGTTTCATGGCAAGGGCTAGTCGCCTTCCCGGGCAGTTTACAGCAATTCCAGACATTTTTGCCAGGCAGGCCTTTATTGCTTGGTGAAGAAGCGAGGGATTCATTGGAGAGGAAGGAAATGCTCTGTGACCAATCTGCAACAGTGAACTCTCTTTAGTAATCAATCACCATTTCTCAGATTTTACTATCTGGAGACGGCTCATGTTCACTTACAGCAGAATGATATAATACTGGAGAGTTAACAGAACACAGTACTCAAAAACACTCCTATACCACAAAAGACATGAAGGTAAGTACCTTTCCAAGCACAGTGGACAACAACCTTTCAAATGTCTGTACAGCTTAAATCAAGACAACCACAAATAGCCTTTCCTCAGTAAGTGTAATGTGTTAGTGTGCTGTAAGTAGTGTGTTGGTGTACAGTAACTCAGTAAGTGTAATGTGTTAGTGTGCTGTAAGTAGTGTGTTGGTGTACAGTAACTCAGTAAGTGTAATGTGTTAGTGTACTGTAAGTAGTGTGTTGGTGTACAGTAACTCAGTAAGTGTAATGTGTTAGTGTACTGTAAGTAGTGTGTTGGTGTACAGTAACTCAGTAAGTGTAACGTGTTAGTGTACTGCAAGTAGTGTGTTGGTGTTCAGTAACTCGGTAAGTGTAATGTGTTATTGTGCTGTAAGTAGTGTGTTGGTGTTCAGTAACTCAGAGAGTGTAATGCGTTAGTGTACTGCAATTAGTGTGTTGGTGTACAGTAACTCAGTAAGTTTAATGCGTTAGTGTGCTGTAAGTAGTGTGTTAGTGTACAGTAACTCAGTAAGTGTGATGTGTTAGTGTGCTGTAAGTAGTGTGTTGGTGTACAATAACTCAGTAAGTGTAATGTGTTAGTGTGCTGTAAGTAGCGTGTTGGTGTACAGTAACTCAGTAAGTGTAATGTGTTAGTGTACTGTAAGTAGTGTGTTGGTGTACAGTAACTCAGTAAGTGTAATGTGTTAGTGTACTGCAAGTAGTGTGTTGGTGTTCAGTAACTCAGAGAGTGTAATGCGTTAGTGTGCTGTAAGTAGTGCGTTGGTGTACAGTAACTCAGTTGGTGAAATGTGTTAGTGTGCTGTAAGTAGCGTGTTGGTGTACAGTAACTCAGTAAGTGTAATGTGTTAGTGTGCTGTAAGTAGTGTGTTAGTGTACAGTAACTCAGTAAGTGTGATGTGTTAGTGTGCTGTAAGTAGCGTGTTGGTGTACAGTAACTCAGTAAGTGTAATGTGTTAGTGTACTGTAAGTAGCGTGTTGGTGTACAGTAACTCAGTAAGTGTAATGTGTTAGTGTACTGTAAGTAGTGTGTTAGTGTACAGTAACTCAGTAAGTGTGATGTGTTAGTGTACTGTAAGTAGTGTGTTAGTGTACAGTAACTCAGTAAGTGTGATGTGTTAGTGTGCTGTAAGTAGTGTGTTGGTGTACAGTAACTCAGTAAGTGTAATGTGTTAGTGTACTGTAAGTAGTGTGTTAGTGTACAGTAACTCAGTAAGTGTAATGTGTTAGTGTACTGTAAGTAGTGTGTTGGTGTACAGTAACTCAGTAAGTGTAATGTGTTAATGTACTGTAAGTAGCGTGTTGGTGTACAGTAACTCAGTAAGTGTAATGTGTTAGTGTACTGTAAGTAGCGTGTTAGTGTACAGTAACTCAGTAAGTGTGATGTGTTAGTGTGCTGTAAGTAGCGTGTTGGTGTACAGTAACTCAGAAAGTGTAATGTGTTAGTGTGCTGTAAGTAGCGTGTTAGTGTACAGTAACTTAGTAAGTGTGATGTGTTAGTGTGCTGTAAGTAGTGTGTTGGTGTACAGTAACTCAGTAAGTTTAATGTGTTAGTGTACTGTAAGTAGTGTGTTGGTGTACAGTAACTCAGTAAGTTTAATGCGTTAGTGTACTGTAAGTAGTGTGTTGGTGTACAGTAACTCAGTAAGTTTAATGCGTTAGTGTGCTGTAAGTAGTGTGTTGGTGTACAGTAACTCAGTAAGTTTAATGCGTTAGTGTACTGTAAGTAGTGTGTTGGTGTACAGTAACTCAGTAAGTTTAATGTGTTAGTGTACTGTAAGTAGTGTGTTGGTGTACAGTAACTCAGTAAGTGTAATGTGTTAGTGTGCTGTAAGTAGTGTGTTGGTGTACAGTAACTCAGTAAGTGTAATGTGTTAGTGTGCTGTAAGTAGTGTGTTGGTGTACAGTAACTCAGTAAGTTTAATGCGTTAGTGTGCTGTAAGTAGTGTGTTGGTGTACAGTAACTCAGTAAGTTTAATGCGTTAGTGTGCTGTAAGTAGTGTGTTGGTTTACAGTAACAGTACAGTTTATAGCTGAGACAGGATCAGATTTCTCTCAGTGTGTCTTAGTGTGAGGGAGTATACACTCGCTATTCCGTTTTTTTTTTTGTTTTTTTTTATATTTAACAAAATAATTAAACATGTCATATGTGGCATCTATATGCCTGAATGACACACATACACATGGGGGCATTGGAAAGGGTAGCTGGATCCTGCTGGGGGAGTTAACTCGGCACTAAACCGGCATAAACAACATCAGAACGGAAAGAACCATGTCTGCCTATAAGGAATAGAGCATTTCACTACAGGAGGTTAAAACTTTCAAGCACTGTAACGTTGATGAAGGCTGAACCACTTTCTGGCATGAGATGAATCTATCAGTTTGCATGCAGCCTGAAAAGGGGCTGAGGTTGGGTGGCACACAGAGATTTATTCTGGTCTCTTACTCGGCCACTCTCAAGTTTTCTGTTCCTCATTTCCTCCAACAACAGCTTCCCTTTGCAGCCTCTGCTGTGATGTCCATGTTGGGAACACTGCGTTAGCTTTCCCTTACAGCTAGCTAAAGACTCCTAGCTGTCGTTGTGTGATGTGGTGCCATGAAGTGTTCTTGTGAAAGGTCTTGTGTCCGCTCCTCCAGAGTTACACAGCGCTTTAGCAGGCGTTCCGTAAATGGCAATGACGGTGCCAGTGGCAAAGCCATAGATCCTATTTATAAGTCAGCGTACCATCAAAACGGGTTTGAAGGTTTGAAGCTAGTGTGAAGTACGAAAATACACTTGTACGTTTAATCAGTGGATAGAAGTGGAGGAACCATCCAGCCATATTACGAATCATTCCTCCCTTTTATGGCTTCTTTTCCCCCCATATATCCTGTCAGCTTTATACCAAGAGCCTGAAGACTGTTTCAGTTTAACACATACATTTAACCACAATGACTAGAACTTTGTACCTGAGTTTACACCTCACACTTACCCTGTTAAACCCCCCGCTTGACCTGACCCGGACGACTTCAGGGTCTTAAGGATTGTTCTATTACTGCATTAGCTCAAGTGACACATATCAGATTCATTTGTTGGGCTTTAGGTTTCAAATGACTCAGTCTATTAATCACGGCTTTCCTCTGCTAGCATGCTAGTTAGAAAGCTAAAGGCTAAAGACGACGACAGAAAGGAAACACATCACGCTCCTGCACCAAGTTCATAGCTCCATACAGCAGTTCTCAAAACCAACACAAACACGTGTATGGCTAGTGGATTAGCTTGCTAATGCTAACCTGCTATACGGGAATACACTGTGGTTGAGTAATGCAGTTGAAGTGGGTTAGCGTTTGCTGAAAGAATTTGAAAAAGGCCCATAGAAGCTTTTTCAGAAAAGAAGTGACCGTCTCGGTCTTTAGTCTATGTTAAGATGCCTGATGTTGACCATGGACAACCACACTCCATTTGTTTACACCCTACATCTCCTTTCATGTCTTCATCTTCATCCCCCACTTACCTCTCCTCTTCCTCCACCCTCTTCCTCTCCCTCCTCAAACGTAAGGAGTGTCCAAAACATTTCCTGTCAAATTGGACTCCAAGCTGTCCCTGTGCAAGATTCTACATGCACGTGAGTAAGACTGTTGTAGACTGGACTGGACGAGACTAGACTGACTGTTGATAGAGCGAGCTGTACCTATACAACTCTGTATGTACAAATAAACTAAGGACAGTGCTAAACTCCAGTCTCCTGAATGTTCCTGAAAACCCAAATTGTTTAGCCACTCTTAACCACCAGGGGGCCACACTGGACGGAATGGCAGTGGACCACCAGCTTTGCCTTCAACGAGCCAACAGCAGGCTGCTATCCTCTTGCTAACAGGGTTGCTACCGTGCTAATAGCTTTTAGCTTGTTTTCCTATTGTGTCATTTTCAGTCTTAGAGTAAAACCTGCTCTCTGCTGTTGTATGTTTACACTCCACATCTCCTTTCATGTCTTCATCTTCTTCCCCCACCTACTCCTCTATAACCTTCTTTTTTTCCTCCACCTTGATCTTGTTCTTTATCCTTCTCCTCCTTCTCTTAACCATTCTTAACCACCAGGGGGCCACCTAGAAAACGCTGGGCAGAACGCTGGTGGACTGCCAGCTTTGGCTTCAATGAGCCAACAGTGTTCAGCTATCCTCTTGCTGTCAGGGGTGCTAACGTGCTAATAGCTTTTAGCTTGTTGTCCTGATGGGTCATTTTCACCATTAGCTTACAGTTCTTTCTGCTGTAATGATGATTTCTAGGTGTAGTATCAGCTATCTGACCTCCGTCTGCATTAGCCAGCTAGCAAAACACCATCCAACGAATCCACACCCAAGCAATCGTTTTTCGAAAGGGTTAAGGGTTCAGGGTTAACTGTTTTCCTAGCCTCTAAACAGGGAACTCTGAGGCTACACCGCAATAGGACGTGAATAAGCAGCTGACAGCAGCAGAGGTTCGGTTTGGTAACCCAGCTAGCGCGTGCCTCAACCGCCTCAAATTCCTCCGTTGGAGCCCACAAACTGAGCTGTTGTTTAGTGACAGTTTAAGCTCTACAGAGAAGCTTTAGCTTTACCTCAACCAAATCCGACATCATGCTCTCCTTCTCTTTCCGGGTGTCAGGTTCTGGAGGCGCGCCCTGATTGCCACAGATAGGCCTTCCTCCCCGTTCTGTAATTGACCAGGACTTCGACAAACACGTGCTTTAAATCAGTGCAGAGGAATCAAGGAGGATTATATAGGAGTATCTGACACCTTCATTTACAGCCCTAGCCCTGCCTCACTTGTAGAGTACACAGACACACACACGCGCACATGGTGTTCTGATCCGCTGCGGCCCGCGCTCCTGCTCTGCTAGCCAACAGGCTATTTCTTAAAGTTAATACTGGCTAAATGACACGTACGGCTGAGCGGAGGAAAATAAGGGCGTATTTGAAGAACACTGCTGGCTCAGCGCGCTCCAGCCTCTCAGGTGGAGCATTTTGGGCTGATTTTCACAGTCATTACTTCTGCTCACCTCTGGCGCCGAGCCATCATGGCTGCCGTTGCCGTTTCCTGCCCTTGGCCCGCACATGCTCACGTCCGGCCAAACCACATGGCTGCGTCCAGCCAATGAGCGGGCGACTCTTATCCGCGGGCATGCAGGAGTGGGTTTCGCCTGAACGGAAGGTGCTGGACTACCAAGAGAGGAGCTGTAATCTTGTTAGAGAACGCTTTTTCAACTGAGCTCTGAAAATGAGGCAGATATGAATCACTCCATCCCGGCCTGTCGGCCTACCTGTGTTGTACTATTCAGCGTTTTCCATGAATCTGACTCAGATCATTAGTTTAGGGTGGCCCAGCCTTACCCCTGGAGATCTACCCTACTGTACATACTTACCAGACCTGCCTCTGAAGTTCGAGAGCTCCTGACTTTGATGAGGCGGAGCTAATGAATTGGAAAGGGGCAGGAACTAAACTCTGCAGGGTGAGTAGATCAGCAGGAGCAGGATTGGAGACTATTATAGAGAACTAGGTGTCCAGCTCTGATCCTGGAGATCTACCACCTTCCAGTTAGTTCTAAAACATCTGGATCTCGCAGTAACATGTTCGCATAGGCCTTCACTTAGTCTGGGAGCTGTCAGAATCTTGGTTGGATGTATGGAGGCCTACCACTTTGCCAAAAATGACAAAGATGTTCCTCCAAAGCAGTGGCAAGACTTGTAGGTGTTTCGCTCGCTATGGTTTAGGAGATCTGGAAAGATCGCTGTGCATAAAGGGCAAGGCCAAAAACCGCACCTGAATGCTTGTGGCCTTCGATCCCAGCATGCCTCTACATATCACCATACTTCACCCGCTTATTCTCCCAGTTAGGTCTGTAACCCTTTCACTCTCGGCTCCCTAGCCAGGCTCTGCATTGTGTTTGATGTTAATAAAGGGACCAGGAAGAGCAGAAATGCGGTGTTGTCAGCCGGTGGCGCTGTTTTTATTTTCACTCACACAGACAGCAGACTGAAGACCCATCTCTTCGTAATGCACTTAAGTGAGTGATCTCTAGTAGAGGTGTAAGTTGTGTGTATCGTGTTGCACTTATAATGACCTTTTCTCCTCTATAGGAATGAGCGCTGGGCTGGGGTTGGCAGGTAATGGTTTACTTGCTCTAGGTCTGTGTATTAATCTCTAGGTACCAGCACTGGCCCCGTGTTCGGGCAGTGTCTGAGCTCATGGTGAGTTTTAGGCTCTTCCTGTACTAGCTGGAATATTATCCAACGGAACACTAAGCACGGTTGTAAGTCGCTCCGGATAAGAGCGTCTGCTAAATACCTTAAATATAATGGTAATTATAATACGATAACGGAGAAATATAGTTTAATATGTTTAACTAACTGAACATACCCTGTCCTCTATCCATAATCTGTACACAGTAATGATGGATGTTAGATATTTTTTAAGGATTTACTATGATTACTCTCAGAGCAACGCTCAACATGTCTTACCTTCAGGGAAGCACACAACATTGTGCCTTCCTGAGTGAGCAGTAGAGAAAACAACAACGCGTAGCGCGTCTATTGCCATCTAAATACCTTAAATGTAAATGTAAATAATATGATAACGGAGAAATATAGTTTAATATGTATAACTAACTGAACATACCCTGCCCTCCATCCATAATCTGTACACAGTAATGATGGATGTTAGATATTTTTTAAGGATTTACTACGATTACTCTCAGAGCAACGCTCAACATGTCTTACCTTCAGTGAGCAGTAGAGAAAACAACAACGCGTAGCGCGTCTATTGCCATCTAGAGGCCACAACTAGTAACACCACCTTACAGGTCAATTAGGAACATCTTTTGGTGATGTATGTCGAAGGCGGGGCTAACGGTATTGACCTTGACCTTGATCATATACTGTCTTTTTTGGAATTATCTGCAAGGCCTCTAAGAAAGTCCTAGTCCTGTATTAGCAAGGATGGGTTGAGACCCTCTTGACCTCAGGAAATCTCGAAAGATTTCCAAAATCCAATGCATTATATATCATATACCGTCTTTTCTGGAATTCTGGGCCAGATGTTTTGGCTACAGATCTTACAAACTAGCATCTGAGCACAGCAACAAATAATCCCAGGTTTATTTTCTGTCTGTTTATTGGATTAGGGCTGGACCTAAACTCTCCAGTGTGGTAGATCACCAGGGATTTGGTATAGCATAGCAGATAACACCTGTGCTTCCCACAGTGTGGACCAGGGTTTGATCCCCTACCTGGGCAAGCACCCTACACTATACCAATAAGGGACCCTTGTCTACCAACATACCTCTCTGTATAAGAGCATCTGCCCACCGTTGACGTGGCTCAACCTACTGAACGTTCCAGGGTCCATGACACTGTCTAAACAACAGATTGCTACATTAAGCATACAGGTCTGCTACTGCTGTAGGTGCCAATCACAGAGCCGCAGTCCCTGGGAGCAGGAGGCCGAATGCGAGAGATGGTGGCGTGGATGGTCACTCTTCCTGCTCTTCATTAGCCTGAATCAATATGCTGTGATGTTTTGGGGGGAAACCAGCCATCCAATGAAAGGAGGGTAGAGCATTAGCGAATTCCAAGCTGTTTACAAACATGGGGCCTCTTCTCATCTCTCTCTCTCTGGGCTAGAATGCGGTTCCCTTGGCTTGATTGACCAGGGGCCAGCCGTGGGGCCCTGGCTGTATGGCAGAAAGCAACAGCGGGAGTTTTGTTCCCTCCTCCAGCCAGCGCGTGTGAAATCAGATGCCGTAATTTTATTTGGATTAGCAGAATATTGTGTTCACGCAACACTCCCAAACACACATGAAAGCATTTAACTTCTCCCTCTCTCTCTCTCCCTCTCTCCCTCTCTCCCTCGTTCTCTCTCGTTCGCTGTAGATGACGTATATGTTTCCATAGGTTGTTGCGTGTTTGCTGGCGAGGACTAACAGTCTATAGTTTAAACAAAGGAGGAAGGAGGCATGTTGGTGTGTAAACCTTAGAGAGGCAGAGGAGAAGCACAACAACACAGTTCAGCCCCAGTTTGTCATCTTCACAATAAACACATGTACATCACGCTCATGGAAACATGTGGCGACTGTTCAGACCCCCCGAAAAAAAGGAGTGTTGGGGGGTGGGGGGCGAAGGGGAAGCTGGGGGGCGAGGGCTGGTATGTGGTCGTGCTTGGAAGGCGAGGAGAAAGAGAAAAAGCAGCTCCAGAGGAGCTGAGTGAGTCCTGTGTAAGCATTACGAGAAACCCCGGCCTTGGCCCGCGCTCCACAATCACTGGAGCCGAAATGTAAATAACGGTTTGGTTTACCAGCGCAGCAAAATAAATGATGCGAGAGGAAATCAAAGTAAACAACGTCAGTCGGCGTAATCATGCTCGTGCTGCTCGGGCCCCGCGTTCCCGTGCCTCGCTTGCGCGTCTACGCACCAAAATATTTAGCCCGTCTTATAACAGCGTGATGTGCTGAGGCCGTTTTCTCGATTAGCTGGTGTCTTTGTTCCCCAGACTGCCGATGGGAAGTCTGCAGAGCTCAGCAAACATGGCCATGTTGTGTACGCGTGTGATCATTCGCAGATTGTCCAGATCTTCATCTTGTAATGGGACATCATGGACATCAACGGTCATTAACACACATAGAGCTCTTTACATGGTTCGGGCGGCATGGCGGGGCACTGTTGCCTTCCAACGAGAAGGGCCTGGGTTTGATTCCCCGGCCTGACGTCCTGCCTTTTGCCCAGTGAGCACCGGAATAGGTTCCAGCACCTACTGTGATCCAGGAGGACGAGAGGTTTAGAGGCTGGATGGGGTGGCATGGTGGTGCAGAGGGTGGCGGTGTTGCCTCACAGCAGGAACGAGGGATGAATATATCACACATAGAGGAGTGCAGGTCACTGTGGCTGTGGATTCGAGTTTGGGGATCTGTCCTGAGTGAGTTCATGCAGTTTGGTGTCTGTAGGTTCAAGGAAACAGTAGGGATTGAATGGGGCTGGAAAATGAATGGGACTCCAAGGGGGAAACGAGTGATGGAGAAAAAAGAAAAACAGACGAGTGCGGGTCAGACCAACACTGAATTTGTGCTCGGGGGTCTGTCCTGAGATAGTGTATGTGAATCGGTGTCTGTCAGGCGAACAGAAGTACTGTAGATGGGCGTGTACTTCTCCACCACATTCCTTCTTAATGGGAAATAATTCGGTTTTTATAGAAACCGGGAAAGTCGGATCCAACAGCTCAGCATTCCCGATCAGACGATGCTGATATTTCAAAAACTGCAGATGAGTACCAAGTTTATTTGCCCTTGCCAATAAGTAAATGAGATTTACTCTCATCCAGCCTCTTGCTCTGTGACTCTCTCTTCTTCCTTTCTTCTGGAAACATCTCTTTGTTCTTCTCTCACTTATTGCCCGGATGTTCAGACTGGAAATACTGAGCTAGCTTCTTCATACAGCTAGCTGGAGACTCATAGTTAATGGCATGTGACGTTAGGGTTGCCGCCCGTCCCGTAAAGCGGAATCGTCCTTTATATGGCAATTAAATGTTGCGTCCCCTTTAAACCAATACGGGACGCGATTTGTTCTGTATTTCCGTAAATGTCCGTAAATTTGTTCCGTATTTCCGTAAATGTCTGTAAATTCGTTCTGTATTTCCGTAAACGTCCGTTAATTCGTTCCATATTTCCGTAAACGTCCGTAAATTTGTTCCGTATTTCTGTAAACGTCCGTAAATTTGTTCTGTATTTCCGTAAATGTCTGTAAATTTGTTTCGTATTTCCGTAAATGTCCGTAAATTTGTTCCGTATTTCCGTAAATGTCCGTAAATTCGTTCCGTATTTCCGTAAATGTCTGTAAATTTGTTCTGTATTTCCGTTAACGTCCGTAATTTTTTTCTGTATTTCCGTAAATGTCCGTAAATTTGTTCGTATTTCCGTAAATGTCTGTAAATTTGTTCTGCATTTCCGTAAATACACGTCTGTCACACACACATTATCACAATCTCTCTTAAACCCATCCCCCGCAATACCCCGCCACTGGACTGGGTTCAAATACGGAACGTGCTTTATTCCGTACTGCCGAGCATGTCCGATAACAACTGTTGAGATTTTCCCATAATGGCTTGTGGGGGCCCCCTAGTGGCTCGGACCACTTGGATGAGTGTGGGACACATTCCCAGCAGTGGAAATGACGACGAATTGCATGGCCACGGATTTGTGAATGTACTGTACAACACCGCCCAGTGGAAAACAACACAAGGGTGCCCCCACATATTCATAGGTGCCATGACACCGAGTGCGAGACCACCCGTTTACCACATACTGCATCAAAGCAAATTCGGTTAGGTACATATTGGTACATATCTGACAGTGGGAAGCAGTTACACGTCAGACGGATTGTGTCAGGAACGTCGTAGGGAAGCAAGTTCACATCCATGTATCCACGCATATACACACGTATCCCAGGACTTCACAAAGTGCTCGCATACTTTTCATAAATCTGGAGTTACATCACGTTAGTGTGCACTTCAGCAAAGCCACAAACCGCAAGTGTTGACTTTGGGACAGGCCGCTTGTCTCTCATTAGTCCGCAGCACTTCCGGGGCCCACAAGGGACGTCCGCAGTTGGAACCTCCTTGAGGCCACTGCCAGAGCTACAGCAAATTGAATGATTGCTTGTTGCTGCTAAACGCGCCGGTGAGCGCTCCGTGTACCACTAATACGTCATACCATACTAACAAAGCCTCTTTGTCCCTCACGCATTACGTCTCTCTTAGTCTAGCGAAGGGGATGCATGTCATACCATCACTTTCTGGCAGCGGGGTTTGGCTCTGAAGCCTTCAGGCGGCGACTTGACTTCACTCGCTGGCCGATGGCGGCGGTGGCTGTAATGCTCCTCTGGGCGTTCCTATTCAAATCTTGGCCAGCCGCTGCCAAACAGCTGGACGGCAGCTTCCAACGCTGAAAAATAAACACCTTCTCCTTCTTCTTCCGCTGTCTGTTCTCCTCGCGCGCTCTCTCTCTCACTTTCTCTCTCTTTCTCTGAGTGATGAGAAGTGTGATTTCAGGGCCTCTGAATTCCTCCATTAATGGTTCCCAGCTTTGTGCCGGGAGGCTGGCGAGAGGGAGCCTCCGAGCTCATTCTGCACAGCTGTCTAGCACAGAGATAGACGCGCTGCTGGAGCCTGGAAGCTACCAGGAGCTCGATCCATTTTCGGGAGATGTGTACGGCATTACCTTTTTATAAGAGGAATTAGCAGAGAGCACATCTGCAGCTGTCACAGTTTTCCCCCAGAGCCCAGAAGTGGTAGATGGGCCAAGGTTTGCTTCCTCAGCTTTGCAGTGAAGCTACGAGGCTAAGATGATAGAAGTGTGTCTCTAAAAGAGATTCCCGGTGACATAATCAAACTGCATTACCCATTAGCCGCATTAGCATCACAGTAGCATTTTACACTCATCGTCAGGCGAGTAGCTGCACCCAGAAGGAGGTGTGGGAGTGCGGTGCTGTTGGGAAGGAGGATAAAGGTGACCAGGATCAATAACTGATGATAAGTTTAGACTGATATGATCAATATTTATTGAGCTACACATACAGAAGTCTGTCTCTCAGTATGGCATTGGGCCGCCGTGTTTGCTAACCCAACATTCCAGACGTCTCGGTATGGAGTTGCAGTGGTCCCTAATGGTGTCCTGTGATAATCCATCCCATGCAGCTTGAATATCCTCACACAGTTCCTGCAGATGGTGCGGTAGGGGTGGAGGTGGAGTGACACCAGGCCTTCTGGATGTGTGACAACAAACCGTTCATCTTGGTGCTGACCACGGTGCCTCCACACACGGATTCGTTGGGCGTCTCCACCAAGACTAAAGCGGGACTCGTCACTGAAGATGACCCGCTGCCATTCTGAGTCACTCCATGACAGTCTGGCACGACACCACTGCAGTCTTTGGTGACGTGGTTGTGACGGTGAGCATGTAGTCCTGTGTGGTGCAGCCACACAGGTTGTTGCCGACAGCAACATCTCTGTCAGATTAGCCAATCACAGTGCCCTAAATTGGTCAGGAGTCTGGGAACACTATCATTCACACCCCTGGGTTAGTTCATAGGTTGTCAAAGAGGAGGGTCTAGGGTGTGCCCCGGCGCTGGCGTCCGTACCTTCATAAAAGCTATAGTCTGGAATGTTTGGATGTCGCTGCGTTGGGAACGCGGTGGTGTTGAGGCTGAGTATTTGATGTGCCCTGTGAGGCTGGAAGTGATGTGATGCTGCACGTGCCAAAACGACGCATTCTCGGCGTCTCTGACTCCCCAGCGCGTCAGAGCATGTCCACGTTTACTCACCATGTGTGCCGCTTCGTTCAAAGCGAGGGATTTTCAGGGAGGCTTGCTGAGCTGGTGCACCGCTACAGGGACGATACAGGGGCCTTCATCCTGTAATCACTGAGAATCACTGGAACTTGTTTGGGGTGGGTGGAGTTAGGCCGCTGGGGGTAAACCACCATACTAATTATTAATAATTATAAATACTATAATTAATGAATGACTAGTCATAAAAAAATCAAAATAATCATCATCCTTTTTAAATGTGTGGCTTTACAAAGATAGGCTACACTCAAAAGAGAAACCCCCTCATCCACAGAAACCCACCCAGACCCAAAATAACCCGTTCCTCCTCGGGTCAACACCCAACCGACAGGAATAACACTCAGATGCACATGTGACGTAGACAAGGACGGGCCTTATCTCTGTACCTGGCTGACCCAACACCCACGATTACAGACACTCAGCGAGCAGTGGCACTGGCAGGACTACATGCACACAGACTGTTATAACGACTGTCCTTAACACCAGTGTCCCACCTGTGTCACAGCAGACATTAGGCAGTGATGTCGTGCCAATCACAGACGGTCCCTATGGACCTGTGGAGGCCTCAGAATGGCATGCGGATTCATCTCCAGTGACCGAGTCAGCTGCCCCCCGCTTTAGTCTTAAATGTGCAGAGACGACCAACGAATCCGTGTGTACAGGAGGCATGTCCTCCCGTCATCTGTGGAGTCAGCACCCAGATGCAACGGTTTGCTGTCACCACGCCCAAGAGGCCGTGGTGTCTCTGGCAGCGGGTCATCTCCACCCCTACCGCACCATCTGCACCGTGGTCAGCACCCGAGTGATGAAACGGTTTGCTGTCACACGAACTATGTCCACCTCCACCCCTACCGCACCATCTGCAGGAACTATGTGAGGATATTCAAGCTGCATGGGATGGATTATCACAGGACTCCATTAGGAACCTCTACAGCTCCATACCGAGACGTCTGGCCTGTTGGGTTAGCAAACATGGCGGACGACACCATACTGAGAGACAGACGTCTGTATGTGTAGCTCAATAAATATTGATCATATCAGTTTAAATTTATCATCAGTTATTGATCCTGGTCACCTTTATCCTCCTTTCCAACAGCATCGCAATCCCACACCTCCTTCCGGGTGCAGCTGTTCTTTTAATGAGTGTATACTGATAGCAATTCTACCAGGTACATACAACTTACGCCACACACCTGTTTGTCAGCACCAACCGCCTACCAGCCCATAGCCCAAGTGCTTATTGGCCATTAAGACCAATTACGTCGGCCGCAGCCCATTCTAAGCGCAGACTGTACAGTAGGGAGAGGAACAAACCTGAGCGATCGCTGGTGTATGAATAATAAATGGCCACCACCCATGCAGCCGAGTTACGAGGGGTCAGCCTGAATCAGTTTCCATCACCGTGTTTTTCGAGGCCATATGCCCCTTTTCATTACCGAGAGCACACCAGCTGTATTGTAACTACAACCAATTTCCTTGCAGTCTATAAAACTGTCAATCAGAATCATAAAGGAGAGGGGAGCGCAGGAGCGACCCGCTGCTAGGAGGCTGGGGGGTGGGGGGAGGAACGGCCGGGTTTGTGGCCAGATGTCAGCGAGAGGAGGAAGATAATGCCGAGGACCTCGCTTTTAATCTTCATCTCACGCAAAAGGAACAGGACCTTTATGGTTTTCAGAGGCCGGCATGTTTGCAATTTGTGTGCTGGGCGATGAAAACACTTAGGGGCTCGTGACTTATGAGCGGGGAGGGCCGGTCCCAGACTCCACAGGTAGCTTACTGTACGGCTGTGGGGTCCGGTTGGTTAAGGAGTGAGAGACGCAGACGGGCATGTAAGTTATAATATTTTTTATTTGTTAGAATTCTATCAGTGTTTGAACATTATTATCTCGAGAGCTAGTACATTTTCCTTTGTCTACTTTCATGGCTAGCTTTTCACAAAACCCGGAACACAGCCTTTTCAGAGTTCGCTCACTCT
>JAMWET010000894.1:47500-52500 GCA_024036415.1 Prochilodus magdalenae
ACACACACATATACAAACACATACACACACATGCATACATACACACACACACACCATACACACACACACACACACATACACACACACATATACAAACACATACACACACATGCATACATACACACCATACACACACACACACACACACACACATATACAAACACATACACACACGTGCATACATACACATACACACACACACACACACACACACACACCTACACACTCTCACACCCACACACACACACTCACACATACACACACACGGCGCTGATCTGCAGTATCCAATGCACGCCGGTGCATGGAAAGACCTGACTTTGTCTTCTGAGGTTGTACCATGAACAAAACAAGAAACTAAAAAAATCAGTGAAAATGTTCCATATAACCACAACACACTGATCCAATTAGAGCCTGACCGATACCGACACCCCACCGGACTATCAGCACTGACCAGTAACGTTGCCTAAGAGCCCGTCTCTGATTAGCTACAGGATATAAATACAGGCTGGTGAACTGGTGAAAAGGATGGACTGTGCAACCAAAGCTAAGCTTTAGCACCCGGACAGCACAACTAATGGACAATAAGGGAGGTGATGAGCAGTAACCAGAAGCATTCTGGGTAGCTCTGCGCCAGGGATACAATATACCAAAGATTCCCAAGATTATGCTTCTGCTGGTTAAACCTGTTTAAGAAGATTGGCGATCATATCTGTTAATGTATTACGAAATCGAAACCTCATCATCGCTGTCCAGAGAAAAACAAGGATCTCCAAAAGGCCAAAACCCCAGTACTTTTACTGGAAGTCAATGGAACCAGACGTCTTTCCAAGCCATGATGGGCCATTTCTGTTGGTCCTTTCATCAGGGAATTCTCACCCAGTGTAAACAGCAGCTGGTGTGTTCAAATGATGCATAAAAGTCAAAATCCAAAAATGCAGATTCTTGTTTTTCATTAGACAGATGGAAGTCAATGGAACCAGACAACAGCTGCTATATTCACATGACGCATAAAAATAAAAATAAGCAAAAATGGAGATCCATGTTTTTCAATGAACAGCGACTATGCATAATGACTGGTGGCCTGTCTAGGGCGATTAGCCCTTTGCCCATTGAGCACTGGGATAGGCTCCAGACGGAGAACGAGCGGTGTAGATGATGCATGAGAGAGAGATACATCTAAAATTCTACCACCTGATATTATCACTTATCTGTCTGATATCGGTATCGGTATCAAAATATCGATATCGGCCAGGCCCTGATTAGAACGCATGCTTATAAAGCTCCTACAGAAAAGCACAATTCACGCTAACACATGAAGGATCCAAATGCAGATGACAAAGAATCATTCTGATGATGAGGTGAAGGATAAAACCAGCTGGGTTTGCTGGGTCTACCTTCAGCTTCAATGGATTTGACATGACGTGAGTCTGTGGGGCTTCAACATGTTTGTACAGGGTGCACACACACACACACACACACACACACACACACACACACACACACACACACATACACACACACACACGCTCATATCTATGTACACTCCCTCTCTCATACTCCCGCACACACACACAAACATCAAAATAATAATTGCATAGAATTATACAAGTACATTACAACATCTTAAGCAGCAACATCTGTATGCTGATAAGTATGTTTAAGATGAAGCTTCCTCATGGCACAGATACACAGATGATGGGTGGACAGTAATCACAACAACACCGTCCAGTCTGACGAGCCCCAGACTGGTCCAATTATAGCTACTCTCGTTCGTATTTACACATGTGTACACGTTTCTTTTTAAATACTTATAGAAATATCTAAGACAGACATACAATAGAGCTATACAGTAAGAGAGTCAAGCACCACGGAGGCGCTGCTGGTCCAAGTGCCCCCGCCCTGCAGCACCATGTCTCTTCCACACTAGCAGACGGTGATGTCCCATCTTTGGCCATTTGTGCTTCAACATTCAACCACTGCAGGGAAGAAAGAGGGAAGGCACAGTTAGCTACAGCATCAGCAGCGCGGGACATAGGCTATAACTCTACTAGGGGTGGGCCAAAAACTGATAATTCACAGTATCGCAATACGTTGCGTGGCGATATCATATCGATAAAAGGAGGTCAGGTTTATGACTGAAGTGAGAGGAGCAGACTGAAAACCCGTGTTAGATAAGACTTAAGATCTGATTTAATTAGAGCGAGGCAGCCCTATCCAAGGCCCCCTGGGAGCTGTTGGGGGTTAGGTGCCTTGCTCAAGGGCACCTCAGACGTTACTGTCAGTTCAGGGAATCAAACCGGCGACCCTCCGGTCACAAGGCTGGTTCTCTAACCTCCAGCCCACGACTGCCCACATTAAGAGCTCTGCATTCTCCCTGTCGGAAAATCAGACCCCGGTCTCAAGCGTGATGCTAGCCACTATACTAACGAGGACTGTCTGAATCGCATATATGTCACCACAGTAATCAGCATATCACAATATATTTATTTTTATATATTTTTAAAAATTGCAGTAATATTATACTGTGACTTAAGTATCGTGATAAGATGGTATCGCGATAATATGGTATCGGGGACCCTTTGGTGATTCCCACCACAACTAACATTTAAAAGTCATCAGTGACTCAAAAAGCAAACATCATGTAATATTTTTATATATTTCATGCTTATGGAATATGGACAGATTAAAATGTAGCCTAATTAATGACACATCCTTTACAAATTCCATATTTGATATTATATGTTTTTTCAAGATTTTAAACTCATAAATGTATAATAATAAAGTATAATAAGTATATATAATAATAAAGTATATATATATATAAATAAAGTATAATAATTAAGCGTATAATAAAACTAGCACAAAACTGAACAACACTGGGACTGTGAATGTAGCGTAACTATGTACTATATAACTGATTATATAACTGATTATATAACTGCGTTTAAAAAGACCAAAATAATATTAAAACAATAATCTTTTTTTTTTCATGTGTAAAATAACTTAACCCTAAGGGTCGAAAACCCACCTCAGCTGGAGGATCTTCTGTGGCAGTCGCTTGGAGAGTGGAACTCTAGGTCCTGTAGCTCCATACCCTCCGGCTTGGAGTCTGCGCCGTGGCAGCTCTCGTCGAAGGGCACGTGCGGGTCGGGGAAGTGGGCGTCGGGGTAGACTTCTTCTGAAGTGCGATAGCTGTCATTGGAGGGGTAGCAGGGATAGGCGGGGCTCTGGCCGGCCATCCCTGAATGAACGGCCACCGTCACGGAGGCTGAGGCCGTCACCGTGGTGATGGGCTGGCAGTAGGGGGGGCCTGAGGCAGCATGGGTGGGGTGTGGGTAAGGGTTGTAGGAGCGGGGCCGGCGCCCCGCCAAACGTTCTCTAGGGCCGAAGTGGCCACCCGCCTCATTAGCGGTTTCAAAAGCGTCCGTGCGCGGCCTCTGAGGTGGAGGGGGGTGTCCACTTCCCGCTTCCCTCTTGGGGTCCCTGTTGCTGTGTCGGCGGGACGACTGAGGTCCTACATCCTGAGAGCGAGGAGGTTGACCGGAGCGATAATGATGCTGCTGCTGACGTTGCTGCTGCTGCTGCTGCTGCCTGGGGTCAGCCGGCCCAGTCTGGGAAAGAAGTTACACAAATGAACCTCGTGCCTAACGGTCAGCAGGCCTAAGCCTCATTATTCAGTGACCTATGTGGTAACCGTGATGCTCTGGAACTAAGGTGTGCCCACATATGGATCCAAATAAGGCTAACAATAAACAATAATGACACTCTGCACCCTTTCCATGTCGTGATATTTAAATTATTCATTTATATCATCAAATATTATTTTTAATTAATTAAAAAAGATTTTTTTTTTTTTAAAAAAGGGAAAAAAATAGATCTGCTTACTGTGTAACCGGGAGGCTCCACATGACGGCCACCTTGTCTCGGCCCAGTGGAGATCCGCACCTCTTCAGGCCGGGCGGGTCGCCCCCTGCTGGCCTGGAGGTCGTAGTGCTGGAGCTCCTGGCTGATGCCAGAGAATGTGGAGTTTGAGCTGTACTCTGAGTCTGAGGAGTCCGAGCCTGTCGTGGTGGTGTGGCTGGGCCGCATGGTGAAGTGCACCACTGGTGGAAAAGGCTCTGGAGACGGTGTGGGCAGTCGGCTACGCCCGTCCACTGGAGACACCTTAAAACGGGAGGAACACGTGTCATTCATTCATCCATCCATCTATCCATCCATCTAGCCTCCACAACAGCATGCTATTATTCCAGGTGCGGGTCAGGGAAGAGGGCATCGGGGTAGACTTCATTGGAGGGATACCAGGGATAGGCGGGGCTTTAGCTGACCATCTGCGAATGAACAGCCACTTTCACAGAGGCTGAGGCCGGCACCGTGGTGACACCGTGGCTGGCAGTAGGTGGGGTCTGAGGCGGCATGGGTGGGGTGTGAGTAAGGGCTGTTATTATTTGGCTATTTATAGGCACACTACTCATACTCTATACCCGCTATGAAACATGCAAGCATATACGGCAGCATATGAGTGAGGAACTGAAAAGCGGGCCAGTGCAGTTTAATGGGCAACAACGGAGAACATGACGAACTTCAGATTTCTCCGGCAGATATGAGGAAGCTGGATAGGTTGCTAGGGGTAGGGGGCATGGGCCGATCTGGGAAGAGGCCCGAGTCTTTGAGACGGGGATGAGCTCTGTTTCCTGAGGACGTCTCTGTCTGCTAGCCATGCATAGTTGTGTCTGTGGTATGCGGTGGTGCCACAGAAGATGACTCAACAGGAACAATCCTCTTACCTCGGGATAAGGGCCGAAGTAGGACAATAACACCGGGAGCAGCACTAGGCCGTTCAGGACCCCCAACACGGTGAGGATGGCCAATACAGCAAAGAAATACCTGGAAAAATAAACGAATAAACTGTTAGAAAATCAACACGCAGTGTTCAGCAGTTAGGAAAAACTTTCAGGAGAGGGGCTAGCTAAACACACACCTGAGCACCTGCACTCTACACA
>JAMWET010000894.1:57500-72500 GCA_024036415.1 Prochilodus magdalenae
CACTACGCTGCACCACATCACTCTGCAGCTCTGCCAAAATACAATCTTGGTCAAAGCTATGGATAAACATCAGCACCAAGAATGCAACAGCTTGAACGCCTCTGATATTTTGGTTTTTGACAACGTGAAGTGATAATAAGTTAACACAGCCGCAGAGCACACACTCGAATAACCATATAATAAAATTCTTATTATTAATAATAATTAAAAAATATATAGTAATAATAAAAAAAATATTAAGGCAATAATAAAAAATAACAGTGATAATAATAATAATAATAATAATATTAATAATAATAATATGAAGAAGAAGAAGAATATAATAATTTTATAATTTTATTTTAATGTATATGTTAAAAATATTGGAAAAAATTAAACTTCATGCCATAATATTTACAGAAGTCACATGTTGTGCTTTTTATATACTTAAATTCAGCATTTTAACAAATATTTTCACTTAGCTGGACCCAGGGTGCCTAAACCTTTGCATCCCACCGTTTCCATACACTACCTCAAGGCAGACCCCTGCCTCATTTTTGGCTTTATCGTTTTGGCCCAATGTAGGAGTCTATTGTCTCCACCAAACTGCATGTACTCACTCAGATCCGCAAACCCGAATCCACAGCCATACTGACCCGCACTGACCTGCACTACGGCATGTGTCGTTTATTCATCGCTCGATCCTCCTATAGAGCCCCATTCACTTTCACCCCCCCATTCAAACCCTATAGTTTCCTTTACCCATCATCCATCAAACTGCACCTACGTACTCAGGGTAGATCCCCAAACTCTAATCCACAGCCATACTAATTTACACTCCTCTATGTGTGTTTAGTCATCCCTTGTTGTTCCCATACACTCTTATTTGTTTTAGCAACACCTTAGCTACTGGCTAGCTACAAGCTTCAGCTACGCTACAACTCTGTTTTGGTTTTCCTCGGGAAATCCATTTTTACTAATTGTGATGTAAAACAGAACGATGATGAAAAGAGTGAGTCATTACTGAACGTGATTAAAGACTAAAGGAGCAAAGAGCACATGCACACACGAACACATGCTGATGACACCTTGCATATCAGGTGGGGATGATGAAGAAATAGTTGAGGAAGAGAAGAACAGGTTTCTTTCCTCAGAGAGCAAGCAGACTCATTTCTAGCTCCAATACCGTAACCAGTAGAAGTCCCAGCAGTCATCCACTCATACTTATGCAAACTGGGAATGAATTTCTCACCTTCTGCTCCAACATTCCAATCATAAACATCCAGTGAGGAGTATTAGTGTTTGTATGTAGAATAGCAGACGTATAGATATATATGGACATATAGATATAGAATGATGTTTCATCATTCCTCTGCATCGAAATATACAGAACCTGAACCGCACAATCCCAATTTCATTCCTCACCTAAAGTGGCATTTCATTACAGAGTCTTATTTAAGCCTGACTGAGCAATCGTGGCGACCACTGCGACTTCTACGGGTTCATTCATCGCAAAGGAACCGCTCAGAGTCCAAGCACACATTCTGATACTTGTGTTCGGGAACAATCCTGCTCGTCTGTTCTTACCTAACTATGAAGTCGAACTCGGAGCCTGCCAGCATCAGCACTCCCAGCAGGGTGGAGAAGGCTCCGTCCAGCACTGGAGCAAACATGTGCTCCAGGGCCAGCACAGCTCGCTTGTTCCTGTCCCCTATAGCAGTGAGGAAGGCCTGCAGGGAGAACACAGCCGTTAGAATGCATTCAGCCCCGCACCAATCAACTGCTCTAATGAACTGCAAGTGGGAGAGTGAGAAATGGGAAGGGGAGGGACTCACCAGGGCCACGTGGACAGTGAACTCCACACCAATACCCACAGAGGCGATGAGGATGACCACAGGCACGGCGCTCAGCTTGATTCCAATCAGTCCCATCATACCAAACAGCTCTACAGTCATCAGAGACAGCACCAGCACCTGCAGGGTCGAGACAAAGTTCAAAAAATTATTTAGTGTACTAAAATTATTTACACATTATTTAACATGAATATTATGGTCTATACCCCATGGTAGATATACACTCGAAAAAGGCTTATATATCATACATACATACATACATACACACACACAAACAAACATACACACACACACACACACACACTCACACATATACATACACACACTCACACATACATACACACACACACATACACACACACACATACATACACACATGTACACACACACAAACAAAAACATACACACACACACACACGCACTCACACACATACATACATACATACATATACACACATACACATACATACATACACACACACACACGCACTCACACATACATACATACACACACACATATATACACACACATACATACAGACGCACACACACACACACACACATATATACATACACACACATACATACATACACACGCACGCACTCACACATACATACATACACATATATACACACACATACATACATACATACATACACACACACACACATATATACACACACATACATACATACATACACACACACACACATATATACACACACATACATACATACATACACACACACACACACATATATACACACACATACATACATACATACATACATACACACACACACACATATATACACACACATACATACATACACACACACATATATACACACTTTTAAAGACATAAAGATTGAATATTAAAGATGTGTAGTTTAGTGAAATGAAGGATTAGAAGGTTTACGCCTGAACTGCCGTTTTTAGGTCTTTCTGTGTTCTGGTATGAAACTGTATCAGTGTTTCTCAGGCTGAAGATCCCCACTTTCATTCCAGCGTAGGATGAGGAGAGCTTTTTGGAATGCTGGAAAACTTATAGACCTTAAAAGTGGGCTGGCTCCGTACGTACGCTACGTAGCTTCAGCTGTACTTAGAAAGAGGAGAGTAGACGCCATAATCAGCTGATGAGGCTCAGGTTACTAGGGGGCCCTGCTGCCTTTGAAGGAGGACTTGGGGGGGGTGGGGTGCAAATAGAGGAGAGAGAGAGAGAGAGAGAGAGAGAAACAGAGAGAGAGAGAGAGATTGTGAGAGAGAGATTGTGAGAGAGAGAAGGGGCCGGAAGCAGGGGACATATAGTGGGGGGAGGGATAGGGTTAAAGGGGCCACTGGTGGCCCGGGACAAAAGCGAGCCAGTAAAAGTGGAAGCGGTGCAGTAACTTTCTCTTTCATCTGCCCTTTAAAGCGGGAGGATGAAGCGGCTGTCCTGTCGCACACGTCCACGGGGCCTAGATGGCTAAAACACAAGCTGTAGTAAAACGGCGGCCAGCGAGGGGATGTGGGAAAGACAGGGACGCTCGGCCCCCCTTTTCCCGACGCACAGCGGAGAAGGAGAAGCACGCACAAGGTCTATTTTATATATAGAGTGTTGCGGTTGCTGTGGTAACCTCTGTCCCACACTCATTTATTACAGAGAAATGTCCCAAAAAGCTCCACATAGACTAAACAAACCGGCTCTGACAGTATAAGATAAACACAGAGGAGGGCTGTAAAAACACAGGTTCTGTTGGACCGAGCCTCGCTCCCCTCCTCGCTTCGCCTTGCCTTAGAAATGCACTTAATTACTCCTCTGCTCTTATCCATGCCATTCCCTCACGGAAGAACAACAGGGAAACGGAGGAAACACAGCTTCGGTGCATTCTGGTGAAACAACAGGCCGACGTCTACATACAGGTCTTCATAGACCTGAAGCAGGAGCTGCACACTGAGGCCTGAACACAGACTGCTACCAAACGTTCTGCTTCATCTGTCAGGAGTTATTAGGGGAGACTCACAGAGTAGGAAAGACGCTTGATGCTTGACGCTTGACCACTCAATGTAAGGTGTGCAGACAGCCGGTGAGCAGTTTGAGGGCAGCCATGGGCTGGAGGGTAGGGTACCATCCTTATATGGTTTGATTTCCTGACCCCACAGGACATGACTGAAGTGCCCTTGAGAAAGGTATCTAACCAACTGCTCCCAGGGTGCCGTGGATAGGGCTGCCCACCGCTCCGAATGGGTGTGCTTACTGCCCCTTAGTGTGTGTGTCCACTAGTGTGTGGGTGTTTCGCTTTACAGACGGGTTCAGTGCAGTAGACAAATTCCTCTGTGTGCAAACACGGCTGGCACAGGATTCTAACGTCTAATCTAGGTTGCCTGTGATTGGCCTAGCTCATCTACATGCGGTTTGGTATTATGCCGTGGGATATTCGGTCAGATTTCCCAACTGAAAACCCAAAACGAGATTTTTAATAATAAAGGCTCAAATAAGAAGTTCCATAAATTCCATAAAAGTCAAAATCAACAAAAACGGAGATGCATGTTTTTCTTTGGACGATATTGTGTGCATATAGATATAAAGATGTAATAAAGCAGTGCGACCAAGTGAAGACGAAGCAAATCAAAATAAGGAGTTGTAAAAAGATGCAATTAACACCTGTAACGCAGTGTAAAGATGCTAATGTGTAAAGGAAAAGAATGTAAAATGATGTAAAGAAGTTTTGTAAAAACTCAAAAGTAGAAAATTAAATATAACATAACTTAAGTGGTATTTTACGGTTTTTAAATATGTAAATATATAAATATCACCTCCAAACATCAAAGTAAAGCACTGTAAAGCAGTGTAAAGATGCTAATGCGTAAACAAAAAGAATGTAAAACAATGTAAAGAAGTTTTATAAAAAACATAGTCAAAGTGGAAATTAAATATAACAGGACTTAAGAGTTTTTAAACTTTTTACAGTTTTTAAATATGTAAATATGACCTAACACTGAGATAAAGCAATGTAAAGCAGTGTGAGGCAGTATAAAGCACTGTAAAGCACTGTAAAGCAGTGTGAAGCACTGTAAAGCACTGTAAAGCAGTGTAAAGCACTGTAAAGCAGTGTGAAGCAGTGTAAAGCACTGTAAAGCTGTGTAAAGCACTGTAAAGCAGTGTGAAGCAGTGTAAAGCACTGTAAAGCTGTGTAAAGCACTGTAAAGCACTGTAAAGCAGTGTGAAGCAGTGTAAAGCACTGTAAAGCTGTGTGAAGCAGTGTAAAGCACTGTAAAGCTGTGTAAAGCAGTGTAAAGCACTGTAAAGCAGTGTGAAGCAGTGTAAAGCACTGTAAAGCAGTGTAAAGCACTGTAAAGTACTGTAAAGCTGTGTAAAGCAGTGTAAAGCTGTGTAAAGCACTGTAAAGCAGTGTAAAGATGTGTAAAGCAGTGTAAAGCAGTGTAAAGCACTGTAAAGCAGTGTAAAGATGTGTAAAGATGTGTAAAGATGTAAAGCACATAAAAGGGCCACTCACGATGATCCCGGCAGTCCAGGGATTGAGCAGGAACATGGCGCACACCAGGAAGGTGCAGGCTAGGGCCACGCTGATGAAGAGCAGCAGCCAGTGGCGCAGGCCCACGTACTGCTCCCAGAAGAGGAACGGGTAGCCGTTGGGGTAGCTAGGCAGACCCTGCCGGCTGTAGTTGCTGCAGATGGAGCGCACGCTCTCAATGGCCTCCACAAACTGGGGGGTCTCGCGCAGCCCATTGAGGTAGAAGGGAAACTGTGCGTATTCGATGGGCTCTGTGGCAGGAACTGCAGGGGGGAACAACAGCAGGACCGTTAGTCACCGACACCACCCACCCTCACCTGGGAATACGTTCAGAGGTTATTTCTTATGATCTTAAAGTTTTAGAATTCACAAAAAGCCTCTATAGAAGCACACTGAAGCATTATCCCTTCACGTCAGCCCCTCATGCTTCCCGCCGGATGTATGTTTAACTGTATATTAAAACGAAAGTATGAGGAAAGTGTTTTTATGGGGACTCAGAAACGATGGGCACTGGACAACTCTCCGCGCTAGAAAAGAGAAAGTAGCACGAGGAGCTTTGTTGCTTCAATCGGAAGCTGGAACTCTGAGTGCTTCCACATCCCGGTTATCTCAATGTTTGCAGCCCAAGCTGCTGTTAGAGATACTGATCCTTTTGTCATGTTCCAGTTCCAGCCCATTCACATCTTGGTTGTCATAATGGAAATGATAGCGGTTGGTCAGCGAGTTCATGCCGCTGGAGGAAGTCGGAAAAATCAGAGTGCTAAAAAATTCATGTGGCATTTTCACCATCTGAAAAAAAAAACGAGTTTGGTGCGCAGGACATCATCAGTCACACACATGCTGGAAGACTTTTACTGTCGTCTGTATAGAGACTACAATACATTCACCCTGTTCCCTCTTTTCCACCAACACAGTGCCAGGGCTCGTGCCGGAGCGGGTGCCGTTTCCCAGGATCTATCCAACCTGTTAAAACGGGCCCCCTTTTCTGCTGGTTGGCGAGCTGAGCGAATATGTATCTGGATATGGGCGGAGCTTAATCCGGAAGCGGAATGCACAAAGCAACATGGGGGAACAGCTCTTTCTGCAGTAGACCACTGATGGGTCTTAGGAAAATGGTGGCCTCACCAACTTTGCGTGCATGGTAGCACCACGGCCTTTTGCTGCTTGAACACGGGTTCCACAGTTCCAGACCACCTCATGGGGATGGGCGGGCACTAGTGGAAAAGTGTTGGTTTGAGATTTTCTAAGCCCCACTGGCACAATGTCAGGTGAAAGGGTCATGTGTGTACAAGGCCTTCAAACCAGTGGCCACCAATCTACCATTCTCCAGGTTTAGTCTGCTGCACTTGGTCCTGCTCTCTAAAGAAGTCCTTCACCAGCTGGACCCCATGTATTACTGACGAGTAACGAGGGGGGCCGGATGTCAGATCAAGATGGTTGGTGTACCTCAGCGGATAACACCGCTACCCACCAAGGAGCCACCACCACATGTGGGAGACTGGGGTTCGATTCCCGGTCTGGGTAACTATGCTGTGCTACACCAATAAGAGTCCCTGGGCCAGACTCCTAACACTACACTGGCCCACCTGTAATACGAATACCCTTGTAAGTCGCTCTGGATAAGAGCCTCAGCTAAATGCCGTAAAGAGGACCACTCAATAACCAAACACCCAACACAGCCACAACGAACTGGCAGCCACTGGCAGCATGCAGAGCTAACTCAGAGACAGTGGCTATTCTAATCCTCCAGAAAACAATCCCAACCACAACATCAGCCGGAACCATCACATTCCAATACTCAACTCCACTCAACACGGCACAAATATGACTGGCTAATAATCTTCCTGACCAGAACCTGACCAGCTTCCAACAGCATGCACCATGTCTGCAGAGATGAGCTCCACCCCTAATCTAACACGCCTGATATCCAGGTAATGGAGGAGCATCTGAGCATTAGAGCCAGGTGTGCTGGATCTCCAGGGGTTATTTCCCATAAGCCTTAAGTTTCAGAACTCACGAAGCCTCTACGCAATCAAAGCGTTATCCTTTAACGTCAGTACCCAACCTTAAAGGTGGACACTGGACAACCGTCCACTCTGGAAAGGTGAAAGGAGCATGAGGAGCTTCGTTGCCTCAAACGGAAGTGCTTCCATGTCCTGGTTATTAGGGAAGGAAGTGAATTACTTCGGCACTTGAGCTGTAAATTTACACCAGCTCTTCAGAGTGTACCATGCTCAGTCAGTAACGGTTCAGGGGTGACAGCTTTTCCCTCGCTGCCTCGGGGGGGAAAAGGGGGGCAAATTAGCAGCTATCAAATCTCAACATGCAGCTGACTGTCATCCCTGTCAATGATCTGCTGTAATTACGCTGTCAAAATCTGCCCCCACCCCCCACGCCGCCATGAGTCCTCAGAACACACAGTCATACATCCTGTCAGTCACACACGGCTCGGCTAACCACATCTCAGCATGCCCAACAACGACGGCCCACGCACACATCCCTTAGCGTGATAAACGCTTACTCTCTGATTCCCAGCCAAGGCTGAGGCTCCTCCTACGCGTCTGAAAACACTGAAGAGGATTCGCCCTGACACTTAGGCCTATCACCTGTCACTGGAGCTTCTCTCCACAGCTGAGCTTTCATCAGCTTCCCCACCGATGACTCATCACCGCTACTGCCGGACTCGGATAAGTGGCGGGTTTAAAACCACAAATAAAATCGCAGGAATGTGACCCAGAATAACTACCTCTCACGGAGAAGTGTGTGTGTGTGTGTGTGTGTCTGGGGAGTAGGTTAGTGTGTGTTCCGCGCAGGGTCATGCAGGACCACTTGCTAAAACACGGTTTTGCCCCATTATAATCTCCACTATAAATTTCCATTAAGACGGGAGTTGGACGGCAGCCAGCCGTGCTGCAGGGGCTCCGACATGGAGAAGCCGTCTCGGCTTGTTATCCAATCATGTTCTCCTGAGCACCCCCTGTGCACGGCCCACCCGCTACCCACATCTCCACGCTACTACACTAACATTGCGGCACACGGTGAACCCGGGGAACGTCTCGCGGCCCAGCCAAGTCACTAATAAAGGTGCCAAAAGGGAGTTTCTGGATCGATGCCAACTAGGCCATTTCTGTTAATGGTTATGTACAGATGATATTACATATTGTGGTCGTGAAACATCTAACCATATATACTTATATGTCTATATGAGGTTGGATGTTTCACAATGATCACCTTATGTAACATCATGTATGTATGTATCGTCGCTGTCCAATGAAAAACATGTATCTCCATTTTTGGTGATTTTTACTTTAATGCCTCATTTGATCACATGATATGATGTTTACACTGTGTAGAAATTTCATGAGGTATGGACCAACAGAAATTACACAAAAAGACTTTGAAAGACGTTTGGCCCCATTGATCAAAGTGAATGAGGTTTTTGGCCTCTCCTTAAAAGTTGCCATTTTGGAGATACCTGTTGTTCTTATCTATAAATAAATAAAAAAAATAAATGTAAAGTTGCCATTTTGGAGATACCTGTTTTTCTTATTTATATATAAATAAATATATCTATATATATATATATATATACACCGTATATGTGTATATATTTATATATACACACATATATGGTATATATATTTATATATACATATATATATTTATATATTTATATATACACACATATACGGTATATATATATATATATATATGTATGTATTTATGTGTGTGTATATATATATATATATATATATATATATATATATATATATATATATATATATATATATATACCATATACGTGTATATATATATATAATATATATATAAATGTATATAAAATCATGTACACACACCCACACATATATGTGTGTGTGTGTGTGTGTGTACATGATTTTATATAAATTTTTTATATATAATATATACACATCTATATATACACATTTACACAAGTCAAGAAAATATACGTATAATAATGGCATTATAAAATAATACAATCATAAACCATAAAAATGCATTTGTATCTGTATCCATTTTTTAAAATCTGTTATACTAATGAACCTCTGATGATTCGCGGGTGTCGGTGCATGTAGTACAGAAACATAACGTGTACTGACTGGTGAGCCTGCTGATGGGGATGGAGTCGGTCCGGTCGTGAATCCAATCCGGAGGATGAGGACGGATATTGGCCTGAGAGGCAGCGTAGGCCACCGGGTCATTGCTGACCCAGGCGGTCAGGTAGATGTAGAAGGCGTTGCGGTTGATGATCCCGTCTGCGTCCACCAGCCTGTGTTTGGTGAGCTGTGTGGGTGAACAGGGACTGCATTAGACTTCATTAGTCAGCAGCAGGAACATAAATGAATCCTCAAACCGCATCACTAGACTGAGGGTTCTGATAGAGGTCCAGTATACCCGACCCCTTCTCAAGCAGTATACTGGACTCCTTATTGATTATGGAGGTGGTGAGTTAATCAAGATACATGTTTCGATGTATAATGAAAAAGCATGCACTGAAAATACCACAAAATAATTCAATACAAATAAATAGTCAATAGGATATAAACCTACATAAATAAAAATAAATACTTTAATAAGCTTTAAGGTGAATTAAAAAATACGATAAAGTTTTAGGACACATCTGAAGAAGTTTTGTAAATTTTATCGTATATAAAAGTATATTATATAAAACTATTTCGAAGCAATTTGGTGTATTGTTTTATTCCATGTGCTTGATGTGTATTTTCCATACAGCATAGATGATTTTTCAGTTCCATTAATATATCGCCACTTTCAGAACAAGCCCTTTTTTAAAAACTGCTAACTTTACAGGGCAAAGCTTTATTAACTTGTTATGGATGCTGATATAAAGTTAATATTTCTTATTCTGGACCTTTTCTATCATCTAGTCCATCATTATACTCTGATATTAGGGTAAACTGGAGATTTCAAATGAAGCAAAAAAGCAAAAACGGTCATATATAATAATATACATTGTATTGACTCTGTATTGGACAGACGTAGTCCAATCAAAACAAGGCCTCCCCCAAAGAACTGTAATGAAATGTATAGAGCTAATAATAATACATCACATTTCTATAGCTGACAATAACGCAGTACCACGTACTCTACGACTTTCAGCAGCGCAATAATGTAACGAGAGGCACAGAAACGAATGAGTGTGCTCAGTTTTATATAGGTTAAGAATGCCCAACAGCACCGCACTAATCTCTACTTCTCTTCCTCCCGCCTCACAGGGGGCCCCAGCCAGCCACCTCCCGAGAAGCTAAAACCATTTCGCTATGATGCTCTGTGCCATGCGCACTTTCCAGGACAATAAATCCATGGTTTCTCAGTCAGGAGGTGGGTTGGCTGTGTGTGTGTGTGTGTACATATACGGTGGGTGGGGGTGGAGGGAGAGGGAGAAATTTGCTTGAGTTAGCGTAACAATAAAAAAATTGGCCGAAGTCCCTGGGCGCGCCTGTGTGCAGTTAACCTCGCTGTTAACACAGGAGGAAATGCCACCCAGCAAATGGAGGAGAGCTATAAAAATAACACAACATCTGTACAAATGTTGCTAACACTTGCTTCTCCTGACCCCTATGGATACCTAGAATGCCCGGCGCCACAGACGGTTCCTGCCCAGAGGATGGAAAAAGGAGGCTCTTGATAGCCATTAAAAAAAAAAAGAAAAAAAAAAGAAGAATACAAAAATACTATGATATGCTTTAAGGTGAATTTTAAAACATTATATATGTTTTTAAAATTAGTTAAAATGTTTTAGGACACATTTGATAAAAGGTTTGAAATTTTTCTTTTATTAAAAAAAAGGTTATATAAAACTTTAAATACTTTAAAAACTGAAAAACCAAAAATGTACGCGATCACTGTACGCTTATTAAAGATGAGCCAGGGTGAAATAAAGCCACAAAAAGAGCAACAAGTGCTCTGTCCATTCAGAGAGGACATGGCAGCAGTCCTGAGAGAAGAGGAGAAGAAGAGATGGGGGGAGAAAAAAAAAAGAAAGAAGAAAAAAAAAAAAGTGAACTTGGATTCCAAAGATCTGGATTGAATTAAGCAGCAGGATACGCAACAACTGTATGTCTTCAAGCTGTCACGGGAAGCCCACAGTGCGAGGCCGGCGGCCTTCTGGCCGGCTGCCGCCCCTCTTCCCTCACAAGCACAGGAAATGACATCACGGGGCCGCACACCAACACAGGCCGGCTGCCTTTCGTTTTTTCTCTTCTTTCCTACCCCCTCTGCTTCTCTGGTGAGTGTGTGTTTTGCAGAGGAGTCAACAGACAGACGGGACGGTGTGCGAGTGTGTCTGCTCAACTGCCCCCCCCTTCCCACCTCGTCTCCCCCCCACATTCAGACCCTCCGGCATATCAGGCTCTCTGGACATCTCCTGTTTACATTTCCCTCTCGCCTGCTATTTCATGCTGAGCAGTGACTGGAAGCATTATGAATGTGTTAACCTGTCATATTTAATGCCTCGGTGTGTGTGCGCGCGTGTGTAGGTGTGTGTGAGTGTGTGTGAGTGTGTACATGTGGGAAGGGAAGCGTCCGATGATGTAGGAGCCTGCGCTGCCTCTTATAGGTTGGATTGCATGCCTGCGTGGAGCGAGGGGGACAAAACGGCTTAAATGAAGGGCTAATTGCTTTTTCAGAGGCGGGTTGTGGCCCCATCGAGGGCTTTAAATTCCTGAGCTCGGTAAAGCAATCAGTGTGAAAGAGCGAACGACAAAGAGAGAGAGAGCGAGAGAGAGAAATGAAGATATAGAGAAAGAAGGAAAGAGAGACACATATATCTATATCTATACAGAGAGAGATAGAGAGAGAGAGAGATGCGAACTGAAGACAGAGAGAAAGAGACATATATATATATACACAGAGAGAGTGAGAGAGAGAGAGTGAGAGAGTGAGAAAGAGAGAGAGTGAGAGAGACAGTGAGAGAGAGAGAGGAAGAGAGAGAGGGAGAAAGACAGAGAGAGAGAGAGAGTGAGAGAGAGCGAATGAGAGAGTGAGAGAGTGAGAGAGAGAGAGAGAGTGAGAGAGAGAAAGAGTGAGAGAGAGAGTGTGAGTGAGAGGAAGGGAGAGACAGTGAGTGAGAGGGAGAGAGAAAGAGTGAGAGAGAGTGAGAGTGAGAGAGTGAGAATGAGAATGAGAGTGAGAGAGTAAGTGAGAGACTGAGTGAGAGAGAGAGAGTGAGAGAGAGTGTGAGTGAGAGAGAGAGAGTGAGAGAGTGTGAGTGAGAGAGAGAGAGAGTAAGTGAGAGTGAGAGAGAGAGAGAGTAAGTGAGAGAGTGAGAGAGAGAGAGAGAGTGAGAGAGAGAGAGTGAGAGAGAGAGAGTGAGAGAGAGAGAGTGAGAGAGTGAGAGAGAGAGAGAGAGAGAGAGAGAGAGAGAGAGAGAGAGAGAGAGAGAGAGAGAGAGAGAGAGAGAGAGAGAGAGAGAGAGAGAGAGAGATCCATTAGCCCAACACTCAGGCTGGAAGTAAAAGTATTTGCTTTGCCCATGCAATAATATACGCGACTTCAGCCGCACCTCCTGCACACATGGCTCTAAATCACAGGGACCACAGGGAGAGGGACAGGACATGCTAAACACTATCCAAACAGCTAGTATACAGCCCCCCACGCCGCACGTCCAGACGCAACTCACAGGACGTAAATACCCCACCTGACTCTACTGAGCGCGGTTTAAAGCCTACCGGGTTCCTAGGCTGCGGTCTGACGTGCGAGATCCGCTCAGGGCAGCGGTATGGCCTTACGTTCCTGTAGGGTTGGTCTCGGCGCGGCCACATGCTGCACCATAAAGACAGATATATAGGAGTTTTATTTTCTCTCTAAAGCTCAGTGGGGAGAGATGCTTTTATGCTGTCAGCGCTTCTTGTGGAAAGTAATGCTCCAGTTAAAGAGACACGGATGAATGGGGTTCTAGTCCGGGCGGCTGCCGGAAAAAGTTCCACCTTGTTTTGAAAGCCTGCCGCGTGGCCCCTGGTGATGGCTGGGGGTGGTGCCCTGTTTACTCTATAGGTGGAGCCTCCAGGAGATATAAACCGAAATCAGACCGGCTGACCGCTCACCAGGTTGAGGTTGATGGGCTTGTCTCTGCGGCCGGTCTGCACCAGCAGTTTGTAGGCCAGGACTCCATCCTCGGAGCCGTTCTTGTAGTTCCCCTGAGTGATCCTGCCCGCCTCCCAGTCCTTATCAAACGCCTCCTGCAGACCTGCACAAACAACAACAACCAAAGTTCAGAACACAGATCATATCTATCTTTCTAAAATCCATAACCCACTATCTGAACCCAGCACTGCCTACTGTCAGGTGGGGTTCCTCTAGCTGAGCTTCGCTGCTCGATGCTCGAGGTGGAGTTTGATGGGAATGAGAGGTGAAGTGCATGCGAGCCTTATCACTGAGCCAGACTGACCCAACAGCCACGATTGTGAACATCCAGCGAGCAGTGGTGTCCTCCATGTGCCATCCTGTTAGTGCCAGCATCATCGGCAGACGGCTGCACCGTGCAGGACTACATGCACACAGACCGTTACCAGGCCTGTCCTTAACACCACGTCACCGTCACCAGGCTGCAGTGGTGTCGTACCAGACTGGCATGGAGTGACTCAGAATGGCAGCGGGTCATCTTCAGTGACGAGTCCCGCTTTAGTCTTGGTGGAGACGCCCAACGAACCCGTGTGTGGAGGCACCGTGGTCAGCACCAAGATGAACGGTTTGTTGTCACACGTCCAGAAGACCTGGTGTCCCTCCACTTGTACCCCTACCGCACCATCTGCAGGAACTGTGTGAGGATGTTGAAGCTGCTTGGGATGGATTATCACAGGACACCATTAGGAACCTCTACAGCTCCATACCGAGACGTCTGCCATGTTGCGTTAGCTACACCGAGACGCTACTTCTGTATGTGTAGCTCAGTAAATATTGATCATATCGGTCTAAATGTATCAGTTATTGATCCTGGTCACCTTTATCCTCCTTCCCAACAGCACCGCACTCCCACACCTCCTTCTGGGCGCAGCTATCGAGGATGAGCGGATATGTCGAGCTACTTTCAGCATGCATTAAAATGACTTTTAATAAAACCATAATAGAAATCATAATAAATTACACCACAGTTTGTTCCGGCTTTGCAATACGACTGATTGGAATTCTATGAGTGCTGATATTCGTTAATAACGGTATTCCAAACTAATCTCTATGCCTGTACCACCCGTCAAGGAAAGGAACAGCCACCAGCTCGTTACAAGGGACAAGTCTGCCAAAGGATCTATAACGAGAGCGAGTGAGACAACGACAAACGCCAAGGCCCTCCCTGTAATCAACAGAGGTTTGTGGATGACAGCTTTCGAGGGATTTTGTGTTTGGTCTGCTCATGATGGTCTACCTTAAACACAGCAGTTCAGCCAGGCGCCTTTCATCATAACGTAGTGAGGCTGGCCGGGGCGGATGAGGAGAAACTAACAGACGAGGTGGAGAAAAGTGGCTCTTTCTCAAATCTCCAGCCTGCTGAAAGTTCCAGTTAGTACGATGATGATTTAAAGCCCTTTAAACGTCTTACACACATACGAAGTGTGCGGTTCGCTCTCTCGCGCTCTCGGCCTCAGGCCTACGACCACAGAACACCGGTGCCAATATC
>JAMWET010000894.1:77500-82500 GCA_024036415.1 Prochilodus magdalenae
ATCATATCAGTACTGATTCTGAGTATCATATCAGCGTACCCCTAATTACAACTTGTGATTAGAGACTGAGATGCATGAAAATTTTAGCCAGCAGTCAAATACGTCAGTTTTATGTGACAATTAAATTAAATTATGATGAATACTAAATAATCACTATGTAAATCATAATTATTATGTACACTAACATTTTCCAACTGATGTATTTGAATCACCAAGATCAGGCGGGGGCAATCACAATACATTGATGCGTTGTCGAGAGTGTTAAGGTGCAGGTCAAACCACACAATTTTAGGCTAAGGCTAAGTCCACACACACCTGGACCACTCAGAAAAACTCAAACTGAGTTGCGTGAGCACTACCTTGCAGCCAGTCACGGAAGTAGTGCAGCCACATCAGGGGCAGCTGGCCGTTGTCCTCACGCAGGATGTACTTGACTGTGCCAAAGCGCTGGTGCATCTCATAGAGCAGCTGCTGGGCCTGGGCGTAGTCGGCCTGCTGCGTCACCACGTACATGTTGTAGAAGGAGAAGTACTGGAACTGAGCACCCAGGAAGTCGTACTCGGCCGTCTCTCGCGGCACGATATCCGTCAGCTCCAGACCGTCCCGCACACAGGTGGTCCCGTACAGGCTGACGCCGAGCAGGGCCAAGAACAGGAGGATCACCACCGCCTGGGACCACACACATACAAACACAGAGATGGATGAGTCAGGGTTTGGCTGTAATCAGAGCTGTGGCTCTCACCGCGCCTTTATGACTGGCCCTCTGACTCGGAAGGTGTTTGCGGTTTCTGTAGAAGGGTCTGACTCAGAGAACAGTTGCACAAGCGCTAAAAACCTCAGCTGCTTTTCATTCACCTCTCTCCCTCTGTCCCTCTCTCTGTAGTAGCCCAGATCCAACCTGGCAAAGCAAGCTGAGTCTCAGTGTGTCCATTCCCAACTACGGCCAAGATGGCTCCCTTAGGAGACCCCCAGCCAGTTCACATTTCTGGCCTATTCAGATACTATATTGCATTCTTGGTCCGTTTATTCTACTCCGGCCCACCTGAGTGAGGTAATCAGCGGTTAAGCTGTATTAAGGCCAAGCTATACTGGGTGTTGAGAGGGGGAAATAGGTTCACTGACTGGTGAATGCACACCCCCGTTCAGGAAGCAAAACAATATGGCGCAAGTATGGTGCGATGAAGTCATGTGACCCCTAATGAGTAAGGTAATGTGTATCAGTCTGTAGGAATGACTGCATTAATCATAATCATTAAATGAATTCCAAACCGTGTATGTATCCAAGGTGCTTGTTTTTAATGGCACACCGACAACAAAGATCTGTCACTACGGCATATAGATGTGTATTGGCAATCACCTGGCCATATGATACACACGATGATACACATGGTATTTGACTGCTATATAGTTCAATAATGTAACCATGGTGATATATTGCAATACTTCTGTTTATATTGCAGCTCCATATTTATATTGCACACCCACAAGCATACCACAAGCTAATGCTAATGTTAGCGCCTTTACACTGCTTTAGAGTCTAACGGCTGAGGGCTGATACTGTGATCTAGGGTTAGGGTTAGGGTTAGGGTTCGAGGTTCAAGCACAGCACAGAATGAACAACTGTCTGCCATGAATATTTGCAGGTAAACTATTTATTAAAAACCAATAAAGTGTTTCTGACAATAAATATCAGAAAAAATTATATCGCGATACCCAGGGGAATCGATATTTACATACATCCCTAATAAGGAACAGATGGAGAAACAAACCTGGAAAAATATGTATTAGGCAAACATCCAATCAGCTCCTTTTTAACTTGAGCATCACAACACTGGTTGTCATTCACACTCTTCAGCTTCAGATTTACTAATACATAGCAACACATCATCATACCACCCATCCTCCCCCCAGCCCACGACTCTCTTACCTTCGTAGTGGGCTGCAGCAAGAAAGGCGCGTAGTGCTTCTCGGCAAAGGAGGCGAAGGTCCAGCGGGAGCAGGACGGCTCGGCACAGCCTGGACCTGCCTCCCCGCTATGTGACAGGAGGTCCCGGGTGGAGCTGGTGCCCTCTGTGCTACGGCAGGACGCCGTGTCGGCTGCTGGGTTTACCCGCACGTTCCCAGGCCCGGTGCTGGCCCAGCTGTTGTTGTTGTTGTGGTGGTTGACATTGGTGGTGGTGGTGGTGGTGGTCGGGGGGAAGGGCTGGACGGAGATGCGTGAGCGTGGCTCGGCCGTGGTGTAATAGGCTTGCGTGCGCGGGTCGTACTCGGTGCGTAGCTGCACTGTGGACTGCATGGTGATCTGGGTCTGCTGAGAGAAGCCATGGCTGCTGTAGGACGGAGGGGGGCTGTAGTGGCCTGTCTCGCTTGACGGGTCACCGTAAGGTGCCTGGGGCTCCAGCTGGATCACCCGGTTAGCACACGGACTACAGGGGAGAAAGAGACAGCGATGTTATACGAGGGGACTGGGTCAAAGAGCTTTCATTTAAGACCGGGTACTTTTGTTTACATATGTGGATCTGCCATTGCGTGCATTCGGAGGCGCACAGCTGTGCTTCCCTTATCTGCTCCTGCCTGGATGTTTTCTGTCCGTGGGTTAAATGTTTCCGATTGGTACTTCTGAGCACAAATGTATGCAAAACTGATGGCAATCAAATCCCAGTCTGGAGCAATTAAAAAGCGGAAACCCGCTAACGGTACTGACTGGGAGGCAAGCGTTTCGGCCATGGTGAAAGTTCAGGCTTCAGGTCCAATTTCCTGCATGAATTTGGGACCATGACGAGGAGTGTAAGTCTACGAGTCTCACTCCTTCTCGTTCCCTCCCTCTCCCTCCTCCCCTCACGACGCCCAAAGAATGTTAAAGCGGCATGAAGGAGAAGCCATCAGCATGCCCTCCGTGAGGGCCCCAGACAGAGATAACCACACAAACACACACGTTGAAGATTACGACACCTCGAAATGGCATGTAGCAATAATCCGTAAAATAACCCACACGCATGCTGCACGCCTACACAACCACCTCCACCAAACACACGCAGAGAAACAAAGACGGGGAACAAGGAACAAAATAGGGTTCTGCACGTCACGGCGCCTCCCTATAATGATTTCAGGGTCAGAACATAAACGCATCCATCACGTACCACTGAAATTAGGGGGGTAATGATTTCAGTACATACAACCTCATTTAAACCTACTGAAATAATTAGAACTGTATCACTCATCATCTAAAGGTCTCCTTTATGGCCATATGACAAAACTACCAGTCAAAAGTTTAGACACACCCAACTAAATGGATGTAGTTGGTGGTCTTAAAGACTCTACAGTCTTACACTGAACAGCTCCACCTGCTGAGAGTCTGAACCAGTCCATATCCTGCTACACCACATCTACTCCTGATGTACACAGTATGATACTCCTCCATATCTCCACCTCTAATATATATTTAGTGGTGTAAAAACTTTGATCTCTTTTTCTGCACAGTGTAAAAGCTCTAGGTCTCCTTTCAGGTTAGTGAATATTCATGATGGACCGACCAATAGAATCGCTCCAAACCTGCTTAGTAATAAACCTTGTTCTATCAGCTCCACTGCAGGGTAAGGAAGCTGGTTCACCCTCTGGATTATTGGATTATTCCATTCTGGAGGGGTTTAAGGTGGACTGTATAATTCCATTCTGGAGGGTTTTAAGGTGGACTGTATAATTCCATTCTGGAGGGTTTTAAGGTGGACTGTGTAATTCAATTCTGGAGGGTTTTAAGGTGGACTGTGTAATTCCATTCTGGAGGGTTTTAAGGTGGACTGTATAATTCCATTCTGGAGGGTTTTAAGGTGGACTGTGTAATTCCATTCTGGAGGGGTTTAAGGTGGACTGTACAATTACATTTTGGAGGGGTTTAAGGTGGACTGTATAATTCCATTCTGGAGGGTTTTAAGGTGGACTGTATAATTCCATTCTGGAGGGTTTTAAGGTGGACTGTGTAATTCCATTTTGGAGGGGTTTAAGGTGAACTGTATAATTCCATTCTGGAGGGTTTTAAGGTGGCCTGTATAATTCCATTCTGGAGGGTTTTAAGGTGGCCTGTATAATTCCATTCTGGAGGGATTTAAGGTGGCCTGTATAATTCCATTCTGGAGGGATTTAAGGTGGACTGTATAATTCCATTCTGGAGGGATTTAAGGTGGACTGTATAATTCCATGAGGGGCTAAGTTTATAGTTGGGAGGTGTCTTCGGACTGTTTTATTCTACAGTAAAGCTTTGGAAGATAAAACATAATTCCAAGAGGGTTTTAAACCTGCTATGAGGGTTTTAAGCCGTGTCTAAACGTTTTTTGATTCTGGATTTCGGTATTCAGGGCCGTTTTTAGTTTGTGATAAATGGATTAATAGGAGAACCTGCTATGAGGAGCCGTTTTGTCTAAACTTTTGAGATGAATATTGTGACATATTGTGTTTTGTAAAAACTTGCCTTCCCTGGCACAATTCCGAGGAGAATTCCCTATAGACTGGGATTTGTGCCATTGCTGGTAGATTCAGCTACTTCCTTCACACTATGGCCTTTGCCCATTTTCCACACATGGAACGAGACATCCCTGCACTGTACCACCTCTTCCCAATCTATGGATCCTGTCACTCACACCCCGCAGGTATCTATAGCCCCACCGCCCTCGTGCAGCGCCATCTGCAGGAGCCTGAAGTTACTACCACCTTAAACAGGCAAGGTGAGCTTATCTAACCTGATAACCCGGGCACTGTAAAACCCTTAGTGCTCATGTAAGCTGTGGGCGTGGTTGTGTGCACATTGCGGTATTACGTGGAACAAACTCAGGCATTCTTTAATTTGCTGTCTCAAAATATTATATATATTTATATATAGTCAAAAACCTGAAATCATTTCACCACTTGTGATATATTTACAGAGCGGCTTGTAACTAAACCCTGTAACTTATCACCAGCCCTACTGAAGTTTACAGCTCTGTGTGCTGCTGCATGAGGCTGCGGTG
>JAMWET010000894.1:87500-92500 GCA_024036415.1 Prochilodus magdalenae
TCAACACAAGAACTTGGAAAACCGGAATAGGAACGTTCCGCTCCTCTGTAAGACGATGAGCGAAAGGCCAAACCTGGGTGTTCCAGCAGCTCAGTGTAGACAGTGTGGCTCAAATTTACCTCACCTCAACCAAACAACCCATTTCCACACGGTCACCCACAGAACATCACAGAGGGGACTCAGAGGGGTCTTGTCTGGGGAGCGTACCAGCTACATGTGTACGTATGAACACCGCTGTCAGCAGAGGGGGCACTTCCAAAAGCTAGGCTTCAGCTAAGACACATGGATCCTCAGGTGCACTGTCCCATGCAGGCCTCTCCTGTGTAACTGCATAACATGCCACCCAACCGTATTCCATTCAGAGCCTGTCGAACGGATACGCAACAACGTCCAGTCAAGTCCCGTCAGAACGGAGGTCTATCCGAGACCACCTGTCCGGGTACAGAACTCCGGAATGCAGTCGGATCACCTCTGTTTGAGGTAAGCTACCTTCTGCTGCTCCTCTGCAGTCTGTCTCGATCAGGATGTCCTAAAGCAACTCCGACAGGCCAAGTCATGTGAACAGCACATCTCACTCCTGAGCAAAGCCATCGCACATCGATAGCGCAGGCCCTGGCCGTGCCTTATCTCTCGCCTATCCGGGACAGGAGGAAGCAGATAAGGGGGAGACCGCAGGGTGAGAAAGACAGACAGCAATCAGCTTGTACTTCAGTGGAAGGAAAGAGAAAGGGAGGAAAACACTGCAGGGAGATAGAGACGAGTGTTTTGACTCCAAGTCCATCGTAGCAGTGAGCTAGTACAGGCACTCAGGCGAGCATCTCTAACAACAGTGCATTCTTACATGTCATGTATTGGGTCCTTGGTTCCTCTCCAGCATGCAGGTGAACTGGAGGGGAAAATAAAGGTCTGAATTCCACCTTCTAGTAAGAATGGGAAATCTTTAAATCTTCCCGAGGCTGCTGGAAGCTTTAGGAGACAGGGGAACAGTGTGTTTGTGTGTGTGTGTGTGTGTACGCGCGCTGCCGAATAGATGCCAGTTGGACTGCACTGCAGGCATAAACAGTGTGGAGTTTGACAGACGTTGTGCGATCCATCCATCCACAGATGCTAATACCAGATTTACTCCGTGTGTGCGCGCGTCTCCGCATACGCGGTTGCCAGATCCCACATATTCTAATAACGGCAAGGGCAAGCTCACACACAAACATATAAGCACGCTGAAGGGAACGCAAGGAGGAGGGCCAGAAATCCACCACACGGGCACGACCCGGTTTGGCCGTCCAGCCACTTGGTCTTCATAAGACATGTAACCCATGGACCCGGGATGCACTCGGATGAGAACTAGTGGTTAAGAACACTACCTGTCAGTAAACGCATTCAAACAGGCTGAGCAGCAGCGGAACAACACCGAACACCTCAGAGGTGTGGAACTATGTGTTGGGTTCTGCAAGGGACATTTGACTAGCTATTTATAATCTGTCCATGCAGATAAATAAGAGAAGGTACAACTACTAGTTGCACACATTTCAGTGACTGGACTGACATATATATATATATATATATATATATATATATATATATATAAATAAATATAAATAAATAAATAAATAAATATATATTTTTAAAAAATATATTTTTTTTACATTTTAATATTACATATATATATCAAGAAACCTAATAATAATATTATTATCAATAATAATAATTTAATATTTTTTAATATATATATATATATATATATATATATATATATATATATATATATATATATATATATATATATATATATATGTTGTTTTTTTTTTTTTTATCTATTTTTAATATATTTTAATATTTTATATATATATATATATATATATATATATATATATATATATAACGTGCTGAGTACACACTGCATGGACCACTGTGTTGGAGCAGTGACGGTGAGAACAGTGTAATAATACGATGATTTTATTCATTTTGTGTCTGTTTTCTGTTTTCCAGTGTTTGTTTTTCTGCCTCCCGTGTCCTGAATTTAAGTTCATCCTATGACGCCACTGCTTTTAGCTGAGGAGCAGCTGTAGGCTTATAAGCCTAGAGCATATGATGGTAAGTGCAGCAGCAGGGTGAGCAGGTGGTCCTCACTGTGGGTTAGAGGGGAAGTGCGCCAGGTGTGTTCCTCCAGGTGTGATGCTGATAGCTATATGAAAGCTCTCATTGAACAGAGTGAGGAGGGAGAGCGCTAATCTGTGCCGCACACAGCTGTGCAAACTGACAACAGCGAGGTTCCTTCACCTGAAGGTCGGGGGTTAAGTAGCGTATGTGTGCTTGTAGGGTTGTGAGTCAGTGTGTAGGTTGGGCCCGTATGCAGGATTAATTAGGGAGGTTAGCAAGGCCAGTGTGTGTGTGTGTGTGTGTGTGTGTGTGTGTGTGTGTGTGTGTGTGTGTGTGTGTGTGTGTGTGTGTGTATGTGTGTATGTGTGTGTGTCTGTGTGTCTCATGTCCTTCATTAACCCTAGGAAATCTATAGTTGTTTGTTGTTTTATGGAATTTCTCTTTATTTAATAATTAAAATATATAATTAGATACACAGTGAGTTGCTTAAGTTAAGACACTACAGGTGAACAAAGGTTTGCAAATTGACTGCTGATATTCTTACATTTATATGGTCTAAAATAACCATATTTATACAAGCTAATAATAAAATTAAATTCATTCATTTGCAAAGATTAAAAAGCCAAAACGGTGTTTTTTAATGAAGCTATAATTCAATATTTTATTTCATTATGAAGACCCATTTGGACTACTTAAAACTATTTTATTATTAATTTAAAACAACATGCACTTTTATTTTGAAGCAGGTTGTGAAGGTTTTAGTAAAAAACTTTTGGAAAAAGCAAAAAAAAAATTTTTTTAAGTAAAATAAAACAAACACACAATATTTATTTAGAACAGATAACATTTCTAATAAATAAGTTAATATATTTCACTGTGACTGGACATGAAACAATAAAACACTGTAAAATGAACTTTAAAAACTTAAAATCTGCATGTTTAGACAGAAAAAAAATAAAAAATATTACTGCAATTTGTAAATTAACTTTATCCAGAAACCTGAAAAACAAATGACTGGATTATCTGGATTACAATTGTTTTTGACCAAAATTGTCTTGCCTTCATTAATTAATCATGAATTAATTAAGGCAAGATGATTTTGTTCAATGTTTTTGTCCAAACATGCAGATTTAACATTTTTAAAGTTAATTTTAGGTGTTTTGTTATTTAATGTCGAGTCATGGTGAACATTTTATTTAATTATTTATTAGATTCTGTATTTAAACATATAATATACTTCTATTATTTTTAAACACACTGCATCATTTTATAGATAATAATAACATAAATATTCTGTGCAAATTACAGGGTAATAATAATAATAATAATAATAATAATAAACAAAATCGGGTTACCGTTTTTGTATTATTTCCATCTGCTGTTCTACTTAGATGTTAACATATCACATAAGGTGTCAACGTCCGCTGTTTGTTTCCTCATACTCTCTGTACCTCCAGAGTAAAAAGACGACTGCCCGCTCCATACGGCTCTGTTTATTTACTATTAGAAACGAAACAAGCCTCACTACACACCAGCCATTCATCCCTCCGAACGAACGTCGCTATAAGCTAGCCGCCACTGAACACTGATTCAGGCTGGGTAGTTTCCAGGACAGGACAGGGCAGCCTCACCTCGTTCAATTCAGTAACAGGCTGTGGGCAGCTCCCCTGCTCGGCCCAGATCCTGCCCCACTTCCATGGCCAGGCCCGCACAAATCAACCCCAGCTGTTTGAAAGCATGCGCACGCACATACACACCCTAACCCCTGCCAAGCCCCAGCCTCTAACAACCTCCCACACAGATGCCACAGAGCGCCACCCCCCTCCAAGATTGAGTTACGTGTACTCGGCCAGCAATCTGGACACACGGGGGCCGTACCACTAATCAGGCTCAGTGGGGGGGTTACGGGCCACGCCAACCCTCAACCTGTCACACGCTTGGTTTGATGAATGAAATCAATAAAAGTCACCAGGAGAAATCTGGAGCCAATGAAGGCCTCACAAGCACAGGCACCTACACACACACACCCGCACACACACACACACGAAACACAGGTCTAACAGGGATACGGAAACCTCCGGCAGAACTCACTCCACCTCAGTTAGCATGTGCAGCAGCTGCACGCGTGCTCATACACACTACATACCTGTAGGGAGAAGGCCCGCAGTGCTGGGATCGGGATGAGGGCGGCCATGAAGAAAGCAGTGATGTTACTGATGGAGGTCAAAGCCACGCTGGCCCCGGTTCTCTTCAAACACTCGCCCGTGCGGTCCTGTGGTGGACAGAGACGCAATCAGTACTTAACCTCACACATATAGACTCGCTGCTCTGATAGTGGATGGAGTCCAACATGAGCTTCCCAACACATACTGTCATATAGGAATTTGGATCAACAACAGGTTCTGCTGATAGCAGGTCTGCACTCAACCACACACACACACACCCACACAGACACAATCACACACATACACACACACCCACACAATCACACACACAAACACACACAAAATCACACACATACACACACACAAACACACACACACACACACACAATCACACACACAAACTCAGAAACACACAGACAGACACACACACACACAATAACAACTCACAATCACACACACACACATACACACACAATCACACACACACAGACACACACAATCACACACACACACAATAACAACTCACAATCACACACACAAACACACAATCACACACACACAATCACACACACAAACTCAGAAACACACAGACAGACACACACACACAATAACAACTCACAATCACACACACATATACACACACACACACACACAGACACACACAATCACACACACACACAGACACACACAATCACATACACACACACACACACAATCACATACACACACACACACACA
>JAMWET010000894.1:97500-107500 GCA_024036415.1 Prochilodus magdalenae
CTTGCTGAATTGCTCAACTAAATGGTTGAGATGTAAAAGTCAGTCATTCAGAGTGGTCTGATGTCAAATGCTAGCTATGCCACAAGGGATTCTATAGGATTCCCAAACTAGCTAAATTGCTCAACTAAACGGTTGAGATGTACAAAGTCAGTCAATTCAGGGTGGTCTAGTGTGAAATGCTTTGTTCTAGAGACACCTAGCTATTCGGAAATGATGGAACCAGACGTGTCTAATGCCTCCAAAAGCTCCCTCACTGAGAGTTACTACATGTGCTGGTTATGGATACACTGCCTGAGGCTCTGTTTACACGTGTATATGGGTCTAAAATGAAGTTTTGGACCAAAATGTATATTTTAATCAACTCTTGGCAGCGAGGTACCCAAGGAAAACTTCCCCCGTCTTTTTTAACAGTAGTAATCATAACTCAAAAAGACCGGAGTAGGTTCACCGGTCACTACACAAACAGAAGGCCTATGTTGGCTGCATTAGACGTCACAACTCCTGGTTCCCATCACCACCATTATTAAGAAACCAGAGCCAAACCACTTTGTCTTTATCCCGACATGTATTGAGTGCAAGCAAATGATTGGACTACACCATTCCATTAGACCCCCAGCTATTCCCTAATAATATTCCCGGATGATAAGATACGGAGAGGCGCACGCATAGCCACCAATGCACACACACGCTCATGAACGCCTACCCACACTCTGCTGCAAGTGTGTGTTTGCCATCAACTCCATCCTCTCATACCCACCCCCAAGCTCTTCTGCGCTCGCACACTTCTCTTAGTGGCCCCACAAGAGCCCCCAGGAGCCCCTCTGTGATGCTGCCGCACATCAAAGCTGAGAAGTGGTTGGGGGGGGTGGTTTAAGAGGGGGTTGTTTGAACTTACATCACAGGCCAGGGCAGGTACGCGCACATTCCTTTACGTGAGGGATAGCATGAGGGCAAAGCGCTGCAGCGCGTCTGATACAGCCCTTCCCCCAAGATATCAACCCGGCCTTCTCCCACAGCGGAGCGCGATCTTGTCTCAACACAATCTGTGGTCTGAAAGTTATGTATAGCCAATGATGAAAACCGTTTGAGATTGAGCGAGAGATGTTTAGCCTGTATTTGTGTTGCTTGTTTACTGGGGGGTATGAGGGACTGATAGTGAGCGAGAGAGAGAGAGAGAGAGAGAGAGAGAGAGAGAGAGAGAGAGAGAGAGAGAGGGGTTACTCACCTCAAATGGGATTCTCTTGTTCTGGCCAGTTTCGCTGAAGGCGTGAGCGAGGAGAAAGACATCATCCACTCCCACGCCAAGGGCAAGGAATGGTAGCACCTTTGCGCAGATAAAGGAGTAAACATCAGCCTCTGAAAACAACACCACCGTTCCAGTCTACATACAGAGTCGACAGACGAGGTAATGATCTCGCCACACGTATCCTGTGCCGTTCGTTTGTGCGGTACCTGAGTTGTTGCGGCATTGAAGGAGATGCCGATGAGCGAGCAGAGGCCCAGTCCAGCCGCGACAGACAGAGTGACCAGCAGCACTCCGGCCAGCCCCACTGCCCCCTGGGACTTAGCGCAGTCCCAGCGCAGCATGGTCAGACACGCATAGGCAAGCTGCGCACAAGTGACAGACACAGCAGTGTGAGGGTCAGCGCTACCAGTGACATTCTCTGCTCTCCATAACAATTCAGTAAGACTGACTAAGCCAAGTTCACAATGATTTGATTCGATTCGATTCGATTCAATTCGGTTCGGTTCAGTTCAGTTCAGTTCAGTTCAGTTCAGTTCAGTTCAGTTCAATTCAATTCAATTCAATTCAATTCAATTCAATTCAATTCAATTCAATTCAATTCGGTTCGGTTCGGTTCGGTTCGGTTCAGTTCAGTTCAGTTCAGTTCAGTTCAGTTCAGTTCAATTCAACTCAATTCATCAGGATAACCCCTAGTTCCTAGTTCCATGACCCCAGTTCCCTAATTCCATGACCCCAGTTCCAAACTACAAATCAAAACACAAATATGACCGCACTGCAAAACGTGTTTTATTAGTCCAAACGAAAAATATTAATTCACTTTTTTACATGCAAATGAATTACGTAAAAAATGACTTGGCACAAACTCTACTTGACTTGAGTAAAATTTATTTTCTTAATTTCTTAAAAGTCATGTTTTAGGCAGTTTGGATGAACTATTATCATACTCTCGGCCAAGTTAGACGGCTAGATAACTTTTTTGGCTAAAAAATAAAGTAGTGTTTTATTAATATTATGGTAACAGACCAATCAAGGATTCAAGGAGACTTTATTGTCATTCGCATCACATGTGGTACATGGGGTGGAACGAAATTGTGGATCCTGCTCAAACCAATTGATCCTAATATTCCATAATCAATGGACCATGAATGTGTTTAGTAACTCCGCGGAGTGGTCAGTTTGGTTGTAACAAGACAACAGTTCCAGTATCGACTCTAACACCAGGGTCAGTGTATGTAGTTCTGAACACTCTTTATCAAAAGCTCAGGTTTATGCAGCAGTACCGTTTGTGTGATTTATAGTTATACGTATTTAAAGTTAAATATTTGAGTGTATTTAACTTAATGTAACTCTAAAGCCATAATTTCAGTAAACTTAAAAAAAAAAGTTTTTAAAACTTAATTCATTTGATGCAACAAATTACCCTCGGATGATCTGACCAAGCTCAACTTACTAAAGGTTTACAGTGTACAACACATTCGACAAGACAGACAGGGAAAGCAAGGTGTGTTGGCGAACCATAAGCAAGTAGCCGCTGGCGATCCGGATCCCACTGACGCTGGAGAAGGATTTAAGGATGTCCTCTAGTGTGGTGGTGGTGAATGTCAGCACCTTCTGAGAAGAGTTGATAGACACACTCTGCTGGACCACCTGAAGACAAGATTAGAGCGGGAGGGTTAGAGATCTGTCTTCACTTGCTTAGCCGTCTGAACAATGTCACGGCTACAACCAAACTCATCTGCTCGTGAGGCTGCACTCTATTCTGGCCTATTCTATGAAACCAACAACAGTAGCTTTACTGTATTCTACTAGTCCGTCGCTGTCCAGCGGGAAACAGGCATAAAAGTCAAAATCGACCAAAATGGAGATCCATGCTTTGGACAGCAACGAGAAAAAAAAAAAAAGTTCTTCATTCTCAGTAACAAATATGTGGAAGCACCATCCAACCACATGCACATGCACACACCCCCAACACACACACACAGAAAAACAGGCGCCCACACAGGCGCACAAGGGGTAACCCTATGCCACGCAGAGGTCAGGGCCTAAACAACATTGACCAGATGATGTCACACATAATCCACCAATGGGACGGCAGCTGTGAAAGAGATTGAGCTCTGTGCGGGTTAATGCGTTCCAGACAGGCCCGCATTACGCATACACTGGTAACTTACACACATTGCTGAGCTGGGGCCACCACTCCTCCTTCTTCAGCACCCTTTAGTGTCTGAGAAAACTCAGCTTTCGTGGAACCCACATCGCAATACGGACCCCTAGACTAAACCCAGGCGCAGTATTTACGTTCCGTCTCTACGAAATGCCATATGCACATCACGTCCTCTGAACCATGTACCAGCTATACGTGTATCCAGAGTACAGCGTAATGCTATTCAATCCTATAGAAGGGTGACCTGCCTGGAGCACACGCGCTGGAGCTCTGCAGGATGTAAACGTGACCTTTCCTGGCCTCGCAGATGCACCTCCCCAAGTTCACACATAATTTGGCCGTTTAAATATGGAGGAGAAAAAGGAGGCCGTGTTTCCTTTTGAAGCCCCAAACAGCTGGGTTCTAACCTTCAGAACAGAGAGAGGGAGAGAAGGAGAGAGAGAGAGAGAGAGAAGGGGAGGGTAGAGAGGGGGGTGCAGAGAGAGAGGGAGCAAGAGAGAGGACGGGAGAAAGAGAGGGAGAGAGAAAGAGAGAGAATAAGAATAAGAAAGAGAGATGGAGAATGAAAGAGAGCAAGAGAGAGAATGAAAGAGAGAGGGAGATAGAAGGATAGAGGGAGAGAGCATGAGAGAAAGAAGAGGGAGAGACAGAGAAAGAGAGGAAGAGAGAAAGAGAGGGAGAGAGGGGAAAGAAGACAGAGAGGAAGAGAAAGGGAGAGAGGGAGAGAGAGAAGGATAGAGGGGGAGAGAGAGAGAGGGAGGGAGAGAGAGAGCTAGAGGGAGAGAAAGAGAGGAGAGAGAGAGGGAGAGAATGAAAGAGAGAGAGGGGAATAGAGAAGGATAGAGGGAGAGAGGGATAGAGGAAGAAAGGTAGAGAGAGGTAGAGAGAGAGATAGAGAGAGAGATAGAGAGAGAGAGAGAGAGAGAGAGAGAGAGAGAGAGAGAGAGAGAGAGAGAGAGAGAAAGAGAGAGAGAGAGCAAGAGAGATAGAGGGAGAGAGGGAGAGAGAGAGAGAGAGAGAGAGAGAGAGAGAGAGAGAGAGAGAGAGAGAAAGAGAGAGAGATAGAGGGAGAGGGAGAGAGAGACAGAGAGAGAGAGAGAGAGAGAGAGAGAGACAGATAGAGAGAGCGAGAGAGATAGAGGGAGAGAGGGAGAGAGAGAGAGAGATAGATAGAGTGAGAGGGGGAGAGAGAGAGAGATAGATAGAGAGAGAGAGCGAGAGAGAGAGCGAGAGAGCGCAAGAGAGAGAGAAAGAGAGACAGAGAGAGAGAGAGAGAGAGAGAGAGAGAGAGAGAGAGAGAGAGAGAGAGAGAGAGAAGAGGATAGAGGGAGGTCTGTGGAATGTGTACTGGTGACGGTGGAATGCCTCTGCTCACACGCAGCCTGTAGATGTGTAGGTGTGGGTCCGTATGCCTGTACGTGTCAGGGTACGGAGGGTGGAGCGAGAGGCTTTGATGTAGGCCAAAATGCTATTTGCATATTAGTTCCAGGTGGGGGTGGTGGAGGTGCGGTGTGGTCATGCTTGCTGAAGGCTTCCAAAAGCATTCACGTCAAAGTACGTCAGAATAATTCCAGGGTCGCATGGTAAAGGGTTTTCCTACGTATGGAAACGCATGTGACTGCGACTGAAAAGACCACAGCTACATTCCCGCCGTTCCGCCACCTCATCCGACGTAACCCGATGGGCCCTCTGGTAGAGCTGTGGGGTAAAAGCTAGACTCACCTCGGAGTACTTCCTCTGCCAGGCCTCCAGGATGGCAGCTGCTTTGTCCTCGTTCCAGTTCATGTGAGAGACCTCGTCATACTCCTTCAAGTGCTCGTACATCTGCTTGGGGGTCATGAGTTGGAACATGGTCTGCAGAGCCTGGGCACTGGGAGACAGAAGGACGGTATATGGGTTATAGCACCTGCAGCCACAGTTCAGGACACAGGGGAGCAGGGAAGGCCACGGCATTTCCAGACTCCCTCCTAAAGACCCACTGTGCTAAACCAGCATTCCCCAGTACAACTGGCCCAGTTTCATATCTCCTTTCACCCAACGAAGAGGTCCCGTCCAAACTTGCTAAACAAGACCACCATATCTTGCCATGCCTGGGACTTCACGCACACCCTGTCATAGCTTGGTTCACGTTCTGGCCCACCAGATCACTATGGTTGATGGTGTACTGGCTCTGGTCTTACCTGAGAAGCCTGCCACTGTCGTTCTTCTTGGTCCCTCCGATGATAAGCTCCTCTTGCCAGTGCATGTACTTTTTGGAGACCCCATAGCAGCCGCCGGTAAGGACACGGGCAACGTCCAGCGGCTAGCAGAAACGAGCAGAGACGTCTTAGAACAACATGGCAGCGCCTCAAGAGTACAATCGTGAAACAGCTACATGAAGGGCGAGTCATTTACGAGGTCTAGCACGCGATAGAGGCAATAATGCTTTTGAGGCACTATAGAACACCATCATGTGCAGGACCATCATATAGGACTTCCATACAGGTTTATTGGGATTCCATAAGGGTCCCGAAAAGGTGAGGTGTCGGTCAGGATTACCCGGGTGGAGTTCTTGTTGGGAGCAGACAAAGGACAGTCCGGGTCTGCCGGGTTGATGCAGGGTCGATCCATGTAGCCGTGTCCGACATCAGCCTTCACCAACATCTCCTCCCAGCTGTCCAAGGTGACCAGGTGGGTCATTGCCTTCATCTTGGCGATGAGCTCCAAGGGGTCAAAGTTGACCCACTGCAGAGGGCGTTCACCACTGCGGGAGGCAGGACGAAACAGGTCAAAGTGGGCTCTACCTGGAAAACGTCGGATTATGCAGAGGAAGCTGGGCTTAGCCAGGCTCGGTTACAACCATCTCTGAGACACAGTCAACACAAATGACGGACAGCTGGCGGAATTAGGGGGAGCTGGCTTCTGCCCCACATGGGGATGGCACCGTTAAAGCCGAGATTGGGTTTCAGCCTGCATCCATAATGACAGCCCTGTATCCCAGAACCAGCCCAATCACCTCCCTAATTACACCGTGCCTTTGGTCCAGCTTACGGCCTACCACCTCCCCACAACCGAAAGCCTACTGAGTCATTTCGCAGACCTCCGGTGCTTTTAATGCCATCTTCTCTCTTTCGGTCTTCCAGCTGCCCTCGCCAGATCCCTTCTGTTTCCCCAGTAAATCTGTCCACATGCTATCCTCACACGTCCTCCCTTGCTCCTCACTCCCTCTCTCCTTTCAACCTCGTGCTATCGTTCTTCCACTCCTACCACTCCGCCGCCCGGCGCCCCCACCCCGTCAATCCAGCTGTCCTTCCATCTCGACCGCATCTCTCTCTCTCTCTCTATGTCCGACTCTCCCTCCTTTCAGAGCAGGCTCCTCTGGCTGGCCCTCCATGACTCCGACCACATTGTATGTGCCTAACCAGGCTTGGGTCATTATTCCAAGTCCTCCAACCAGAACACAGTAAAATCCTTATTTACCCATCCGCGATGGAGGGAGAAAGAGAAAGGGAGGGAGAGAGAGAGGGAGAGAGAGAGAAAAAGACCACAACAGAGAGCTCTGCTTTTGCTGGAATGGAGGGAGATCTGCTGAGTGTAACTGTTGCACGGAGCTATTAGAAGCAGAAGGGGAACAATTGCGTGGGGGGCCCAGAGCAGTTTGCCCAGGCCAGAGAGCCATCACAATGGACGCCTTCAGCGAGGACCAGTGCAGGCCTCTCATGCACAAACACCACAAAGCGATCTAGCCAAATCAACGTTTATCCTGCTACAGCCATCGCCGCTCGCTGGTAAGCACGCTCCTGCATTTCAGCTGAAGCCTCTTTCCAGAGATACCGTCGTCACCGCCAGCGCTACAGCAGGTTTCATACCCAGACGTGTCACTTCCTTTACACAGACGGTTATAAAGCAGATGTTTATGAAGGGCTGATGCCACTTACTAGAGATAGGCGATGCCTGAATGTAGCTTAGCACCTTCCCAGAAGCAGTCCAGAGGTGTAATGATGAGACAGGGATGCAGATTTTCAATTATCTGGAAAGATAAGAAGGACATCCCAGTTATTATCATCAGCGCCCGTTCAGCACAGTCCCGTGAGTGTGTGGACAGGTGTCGTTTATACAGGTAACGGGTTCAAACAGGTGCAAATAATACAGGTAATGAGTGCAGAATAGGAGGGCTTCTTAAAAAAGGTCTGTGAGAGCCAGAATTCTCGCTGGTTCGTAAGGGATCAGAGTCTTAATTGATGCAATAAAATGCAAATTAATTATTTAACTAATTTTTTTAAAATTAATTATTTAAAAATCATACGATGGGATTTTCTGATTATTTTTTTTTTATTCCGTCTCCCAGCTGAAGTGTACCTACGATAAGAATTAGAGACCTCTCCATTCTTTGTCGATGGGACAACTCACGAAATTGTCAGTGTATCAGAAACATATTTCCCCACTGTATATACACACGGTGTAAGTGTCTTACCTGAGAAGCTAAATTGTTTTCCGTGATGAGTTCTCCTGATTTATAGCATAAATGTTCTAAATTCCATTTCCTGCAACGACAAAGCAAATAACACAGGAAGCGTTACACACAGACACCTTTAAAAAAGGCCCCATGATACGACATCGTTAAACACGTAACCCACAATACAGTTCTGCTGATATTATATTATTGAGATATGCTGGGTACCATGACAACATGCACTATGCAACTGCAACTGCAGACGGCTCGTCTCACTTGAACCTCTTTACATCCCAGCAAAATGGGACTGTCGAGCAGACAGACTGACGAACCCTGTCTACACCTTGCCTTACATTTACCTAAGGAAATGCTGATACTCACTTGTTTATCTGTCTGCTACTCCGATACAGATATCATGATACATTGCTATATCTAACACACCAGCCTCTTGGCAGGCTGCCGTTGGGAGAGGCTACAGCTGAGATTGACTTCGAAGCATGTTGGGTTTGTGGATTTTGCATGAACATCACATGATCATATGCAGCGGCTACAAATGACATGTTTTGCTGAAGTAGAAAAAAACTAGACTAAACTAAACTAGAAAAATTAAAACAGAAAATATCACACGTACCATCTCCTGCAGGTTTTAAAGGGTCCCCCAGCCCCCCCACCCGCCAACTTTATGTTAAATTCAACAAATAAACTGTAATTGTGCACTAAAATATGCAGAGGGATTGTCTATGTAGAGGTTGTATTTAAAATGTTCAAAGAAAATCATTTACAGGTTAGAAAAAAATAAATACATTCATAAAATTTTTTTTTAGCATTTTCAACTGTGCATGACTTACAAAGCTATTTAAATCCTGGCACAAATGACAAAATATATATATTTAGTTGTGCAACAAAAAAAATTAAAATCCTTTTCTGCACAGTGTAAAAGCTCTTGTTCTCCTTTCAGGTTAGTGAATATTCATGATGGCCCGACCAATAGAATCGCTCCAAACCTGCTTAGTAATAAACCTTGTTCTATCAGCTCCACTGCAGGGTAAGGAAGCTGGTTCCTCCTCCTGTACAGCTCCACTCTGGAGGGTTTTAAGGTGGACTGTATAATTTCATTCTGGAGGGGTTTAAGGTGGACTGTATAATTCCATTTTGGAGGGTTTTAAGGTGGACTGTATAATTCCATTTTGGAGGGTTTTAAGGTGGACTGTATAATTCCATTCTGGAGGGGTTTAAGGTGGACTGTATAATTTCATTTTGGAGGGTTTAAGGTGGACTGTGTAATTCCATTTTGGAGGGTTTTAAGATGGACTGTATAATTCCATTTTGGAGGGGTTTAAGGTGGACTGTATAATTCCATTCTGGAGGGTTTAAAGGTGGACTAGTTTTAAGGTGGACTGTGTAATTCCATTTTGGAGGGGTTTAAGGTGGACTGGATAATTCCATTCTGGAGAGTTTTAAGGTGGACTGTATTATTCCATGAGTGCTAGTTTATAGTTTGGTGTCTTCACTTTTATTCTACAGTACAGCTTTAAGATAAACATAAGAGGAACCGTCTACGAGTAGCCGTCTCTAAACTTTTGACCTGCAGTGTAGGTTAAGAAGTCACAGCGTAACGTCAGAAACCTGCACGCCACACTCTGTGCGATACTGAGCAAGTGGTGGACAGTACCTGTTGTACATTGACACATGCACTCTGCTAGCTTTGATGGCCGAGTCCAGGTGCTGTTTCAGTGCTTCTACGGTCAGGATGTTGGCACCCTGATCGCGAGGCGTCTGGATCATCAGCTGAGGGTTAAACATGGCCTCCTCCCCGATCTTCTGTCGCGTGTACTTTAGCTCCTGATTCACCCTGCCATCCACTACAGAGCACAAGGGAGGGAGAGAGAGGGAGATCAATGAGTGGGACACATGCCACTGGAGACAGCTCATCACTGAACCCACTGTGTATTCCAACCATGAAGCAAATATGTTAGACTCTTTTTATAATAGAGAATTCTGAATAACAAACTACACTCACAACAACAAAAGCAAACAGCAGCATCGCTTTAAGGTTCAATAAGATTTTATATTTTTCATTCATTTTATTCATTCATTCTTTTAAGCTGCTTTTCTTTCGGGGTCACAGGGGTGCTGAAGCCTATCCTAGCATTCACTG